>MU404121.1:4579-232728 GCA_022695795.1 Biscogniauxia marginata | reverse complement strand
TCATCTCTCTCGTCCTCATCTCTCTCGTCCTCATCTCTCTCGTCCTCATCTCTCTCGTCCTCATCTCTCTCGTCCTCATCTCTCTCGTCCTCATCTCTCTCGTCCTCATCCCTCTCGTCCTCCTTCTTTTCCTTCTCCTTCTCCTTCTCCTACTCCTCTTTTTGCTGCCTCTTCAATTTCCTTGTCGTGCTCCTCTTTTTGCTGCCTCTTCAATGCCCGCTTCATCTCAAGCAGTTCCTGCTCCCTCTTTGCCTGGAGGGTACTCTCTGTTTTCTGGATCACCTCGTCGATCGCTTCCGTCTTATCCTTCATGGCCATCCTTTTCCCCTTCTTCCTCATCATCAATTCGTACTGCTGCAACAATTGCGCCGCTCGCGATGTTCTCGGGAATTTTATATCTGGCTCCTTCTTTTTGGACTTCTTTTTGGGCTTCTCTTTGGACTTCTCTTTGGACTCGGCTTCCGACTCAGCTTCCGACTTGTCTTCCAACTCGGCTTCCGACTCGACCTCGTCAACCGAGTCCTCTGCATCGTCATCGAGAGATGCCTTGAGCTCTGCCCTCAACCGGCGGAACTCGCCCGCAAACTCCTGGCCGGGGTATATTTGTCCACTAGCCTCCCACTGCTTGTCGCTAACCATCTCGACGACGCGGACAAAGTGCTTGCCTCGCCGTAGGATCAAGATCTTGCCCTCAATGAGGAAATTCTTCGTGTCCTGTGGGAACCAGGTTTTCACTGGCGTGAACATGAGCTCGCCATAGGGCATTCCCTTATTCAGCGCAGCGGGCTGTCCGGGAGCACCGCCGACGTAAGCACCCTGGTGTGCTACTAGGCGATGAGCCTCCGATACACTGTCCGTGAGCCCTGCAGCGTACAAAATACGACTAATAGACTTGCTCATGATGAGGGATTCTGGTAGTTGGATATCTACCCGAAACTTGACAGCCCGTGTGTAAGTTGCAGGTTGGTTACCTGAAGGATAGGATGTTGTTTCCTCAACCTGGCCGCGGGCAGCATCGAGTGCCGTTGGATATCCCTTAGCAAACATTACCATGTGCTGGGCTTTTATTGTTATGGCCTCTTCATATCCATGAACTAGTGCAACGACTTCGAACGCAAGCGAATGGTGGGCGTGACGCTTGGATGGGTCCTGGTTGTGCTGCTCCATGATACTCTGAATTTCTTTCAGGGGAAAGAAGGTGAAGAGTTTCAGCAGGCGTTCAACGTCGTTATCAGGCCGTCTCATGAGATAGCCGTAAAGGTCATAAGGGCTGGTCATGAACGGATCGAGCCACATAGCATTACCGGCGGTCTTGCCGAACTTTGTGCCAGATGCATCTGTTAGCAGTGGCACAGTGAAGCCGACGGGTTGGTGTAATAGGCTTCTGGGTATCTTTTTCTGGGGATCGGGCTCAGTCGCACGCAGGTGCCTTATGCAGTGGGTGCCCGTGACGATGTTTCCGTACTGATCGGAGCCTCCGATCTGCATGTTGATATCCAGCTTGCCGGAGTACATGTGCCACCAATCCCAGGCCTGCATCAAGGGGTAAACGAACTCGGCGAGGGACATACCATCGCCATTGTTCATTTTCTGCTTGACATTGTCACGCGACAACATGGGCCCTAGGCGCATTCCCTGGAAGAGACGGGAAACGACGTCGACAAAGGACACTGAGTTATACCATTGACTGTTGTTGAGGAGGGCTCGGCGCCAGGCCCAATCCTTTTCGTAGCCGAAGCGCCTGCCTTGGGCTTCAACATTGAGCCATATGCGCTTCAGCTGGTAGTGCATCTTGGTAATATTCATGGACATGTCGGCTTTGCTGATGGGGTCCCGAGACTTCAGACGATCAGTCGGGTCTCCCACCTTGGCGGTAGCGCCACCGATGACAGAGATAGCCTTATAGCCATGAAGATACATCCAGAACAAGGCCATCAGGGGAAGCAGATGACCGAGGTGGAGGGAGGAGGCGGTGGGATCGATTCCGACATAGGCGCCTATCCTCTTGAGTAACATTAGATCGTATATCTCCTCGTCGAGACCGGCAATATCCTTGACAAAGCCACGTTCTTTGAGGATATCCCAGAGGTGTCGGGCCTCCCCGGCTTGAATCTGTCTGGCCTTCTTCGCCCACTCTAATTTGGCCAGGCGGTCTTTTTCAAGCACCCTCAGAGTTATAGATCTGGTCTGGTGTCGGCCAGCGGCGAGAGACAGCAGAAGACATGATCGGCAGAGGGTCGCCCGGGCCGTGGAGGAGGTCAGAAAGAGAGAGGCCGTAACCATGATCGTGAACCAGGCAGGATTAAGAGGAAGAGGAGGAGAGTAGAAGAATAGAGAAGGAGAGCTCACGAGCTCAACGAGTCCGAATTATAGGAGCACATCGAGGTGTATTCGTCCTAGATGAGAATGCGAATGCGACAATTGAACATGCGCTCGCTGTATGGGATTTTCAAGGCTTATAAAAAGTGGCAGTTCCCATTTGGTAGAATTTGATCTTGAATTCAAACTTTTTTTTTAGCCCTTCCAATGGTCGGCGGGACAGACGCCGATAAGCGGTGGATTGCAAGGGTACCTCTCTATCTTATCAATGTACCTTACCCGATACGGAACCTATCTAAGCTGTCTTTCCTCGTCGTCAGCCACACGTGCCTACACCCCTCATATCACCCCGCCTCAGCAGATCAGGCCCGCTGCTCGCAGGTGAGCCCGTCTTCGGTAACCTGACTGAGCCACAGCAACTACCTTAAGTACTGCTATGGCCTTAAATGTTAGGCAACTTATCAGGTACGTAGGTACACAGCAGGTACCGCATCGGGCGAAAGTGACCAATGAGAGCGCTCTTGTTTGTCCTCGGCAATTGCCAATCGATGAATCGTAAAAGCCGTAGCAGACAATTGCACGCATCATCGTCGCTATCACCACATCACCTACCCTATCCTTCATCGCTCTATTAATCCGTTCTCTCCACTAGACGCTAGATTATAAGGCACGGAGAGATAAAGAAATTAGTGTATAGGTGAAACAACTTGTCCCGGTGGAGAGAGAGCCAGAGAGCCAGAGATCGAGACAACCAAGGAATCAAAAGGAAAATAATGGCCTCGATAATCCGTCCGACGCTCCTCCGGCAGACCGGCCTCGCCGCCGCGACCACCCGACGAGCGGCAGTATCGGCGACAAGCACGTTCTGCTCTTCGAACTCGGCCCTCCGCTCCTCCGTGGCCAAGGATGCCGTGCGCGTCGCCGCCTTCCACGCCTCGAGCAGGAGAAGTCTACTACCCCCGGGACCCCGTACGTCCTGCCCCTCCCTTTCCTTTCCTTTCCTATCCTATCCTTCCCACTCCATTTCAAAAGAAGAAGAAGAGAAAGAAAAGAAAAAAAAAAAAAAACCCAGGCGCCTCCGAGTCTGCTAACCCGAGCGATCCCCCTCCAACGCGCAGAGGTCATCCACGGCAGCGTCAACGACCCCGCGCCCGTGCCCGAGCCGCGCTCGACGCACGGGTCCTACCACTGGACGTTCGAGCGCGCCGTCGCCGCGGGCCTGGTCCCGCTGGCGGTGGCGCCCTTCGCGGCCGGCTCCCTGAACCCGGGCGCCGACGCCGTGCTGTGCGCCCTCGTGCTCGTCCACAGCCACCTCGGCTTCCAGGCCGTCATCGTCGACTACGTGCCCGTCGGCCGCTACCCGCGCGCCCGCCGGGCCGCCATGTGGGCCCTCAACGCCGCCACCGCCCTCGCCGCCGTCGGCCTGTACGAGTTCGAGACCAACGACGTCGGCGTCACCGAGGCCATCAAGAGGGTCTGGAAGGCGTAGTAGTTGGTAGTTAGTAGTAGTAGGTGGTGGTGGTGGGTCCCGGGACATAGAGAGATTTTATGTTGGATAGATGGATCGATATGATGGGATATGATGCGATGGGATTGGATAAGGTCCCGGCGGGGGAGATTCAAGTCCCTTGTTCTTGTTCGGTTTTGGGTCGAAAGGGGAAATCCTTTTGTGTTGTTGGGATGCGACAGTTTTCCAATTTTTTTCATGACGGAAGTAGTAGTTGAGTCGACAGAGCTGATTACAACGCACCGAGGTTTACATAAATAAATGTATTCACATGAGTTCCATTGGTTCGGGGAAAAAGAAAAAGGGGGGAAGAGGTGTGTGAGTGTGTGTGTGCTTTGAGAACTCAGACCAGACCATCAGGCGGCCGTGTATTCCGTACTACGTTACTGTCACAAATCCCTACCTAGGTAGTATATGAGAATCAACTGTACCGTTCGTCTTAACTGTCAGATTATGTGAGAGCATAACTCACGAATTTATGAGAGTAAAGGGGTAAAAAGGGTACATATTGTAAGAGTTTGGCGTAAGATAAAAATTTAGAAGGAATAAATGAAGCATTGTAACGCCACATGCATATGACTTATGGTATACAAGAGTTTTCTTGAAATAGCCCTTAAAAACTGTGAGTATTTTTTATATCTTTTGTACACCCCTTCTTCTGTCTTCGATGACACGTACACCGGGAGGTAGGTTGATATTCAAGGTATCCGTATCTACCTCTATCTTATACCAACTCCCCCAAACTCAACTCGACCTAACCTCACCGCCCTCCTCTCTTCTCATAGGCCTTATTCACTCCCCCATCCCTTCTCTAACATAACGCACACCCGTCCTATCTCATTTCATTTCCTTTCATCCCGTCTCTTCGTCTCTTTTTCGTCCTACCTCCCCCCATCCTCCACGCTCCCGTCCCTCTTCCCGAACCTAGCCCCCAGCCCGCCTATATCGCGGCGGAAGAACTTCCCAAAGTTCTTGAGGTTCTCGTTGATAGTCGCCGTATTGTTGTTGTTCAGGCCCCCCACGACTCCCCCTGTTCCACTCGTATTTGTCCCAACCCCGACGAGCCCGAGCCCCATGCCCCCCTGCTGCGACGGCGTGCCCATCCTCTCGACCCCGTCCCTCGCCGCGCTGAGCAGCTTCTCGCCTAGGCTCGCGGCGTCGAACCGGGTCGTCGTGCCCTGCGCAGCCGTCAGCGCCGCCCCTGGGTTCAGTGTGCCTAGCCCGGAGCTTCCGAGGCCCGAGGCGTTCATGAGCGGCGTCATGAGCGGGCTCTGCGCCACCAATTTCGTGTTCCCGCTGGTGCTGGAGTCGCGATGGATACCAAAGAGCTCAATCAGGTGACTCTGGTCCTGCTTACGCACCCCCTTTAGCTCGAGGATCTTCTTGAAGTTGGTATCGGAGCGGTCGCCGATATGGATCAGATACGCTTGCACGAGGCCCTCGGGCGGCGAGGGGCGTACCTGCAGCGTCTTGAGCAGCGGGTCAATGCGCGTCATTGTCGCGTTGACACGCTTGACGAAGCTGGCGGGCAGGGCCTGCGGTGTGTTCGTTGACGAGGGGTTGTGGTACGAGAGCAGGTTCTCGAACGATTTAGTTAGGACGTACTTATCCAAAAGCATCTACAATTTTTAGTCAGTCATCCGCTATGCCACTCTGTCGATGTTATCTGAGAATGTTGGAATTACCTGTTCGGCGCCAACCTCAGAGACAGGCCGGCACTGTACGATATTAGATATGTATGTATTAGCCAGGTGGTCCACGAGGTTGTCTGCGACCGCGCGCGCGTATTGCTGCTTAGCAACCAACCCGAGGATCTCCTTCGCCTTGCCATTGACATGTGAGACTAGCTCGCCCACGTAGGAGCTCTGATCCCCGACGCTCTCCATCTTGCTCCAGTTCGTGTTCTTCATTTCCCGCCAGGCCCCCTCGCAATCCGCCTCGACCTTGTTGACCAGAGAAAGAACAGCTGTGCTGGCTACGCCCAGGAACGCATCGGCCTGTGATGTCAGGTCGACCTTACCGACGAGCTCGTGGTCGATGCGCTTCTTGATGCTCTCTTCGAGCTGGCCTGTGTTGGTGTGCCAGAAATCTGCTGTGTTCAGTACGAGAACCACATCTTCAACGGACGCTGCCGACGGTCCCGGCCTTTGTAATATCGCAAGTAAAACCTGCTGGGCATACTCGTCTAGGTACTTAGCTAAGGTCTTGGTCAGGTCCAGTAAACGTTCGCTTGTAGAGAGCTTCGCGCATTGTGATAGGGTGAGTTTGTAGAAGTGGAATAGTTCGATGGCGGAGCCGATGACTGCCTGTGGGGAGAATTCTTCGTCGGGTGGTAGTAATGGCTGTGACTTATATTTGGGGATCATGGTCGCTAACGCCTTGTCTTGCGACTCGACCCAAAGGCTCAAGTAGGGCTCGAATGCGACTGATATCGATCCATTAAAGCTCTGTGTCCTCTCGTCTGCGGAACTGAGCGTATCGATGCTCGCCCTTGGATTGCTGGCAAACCTCTTCTCAAGACTCTGCTCGAAATCCATCGTCTCCTGCAGACAGCTCAAAAGCAAATTGACGTCAATCTTGGCTCCATCGACCCTCCGCATGCTCTTCTCCAAGATGCCCCTGTAGTCATCTCTCGTGCCGTCACAGAATGCCATGGCAAGTGTCTCACCGACCCTCCAATGGGGCGGGAATATCGCCGCGTGTTCCTCCTCGTATACCTTCATCATCCTCTTGAACCAGGCATACCGTCTCCCAATATTGTCCAGATTCCCCGCCTCGTCGTTCCCCCTGAATACCTGCCGGTACTCGCGTAATTCGGTATTCACGTACCAGGCAACGAGCCTCGCCTTCGCCGTCTCCCCCAGCGCGTCCATGACGCCGCAAGCCTCGACTAGCGTGGCCCTGCGGGATCCGACCTCCCCCTTGGCAAAAGCTATCTCGAAGTCTTCGCAGACCTGCTCGAGCAACTCGCGCTGCAGCTCGCCAACGCCGCGGCTCAGTGTGGCGATCTGGTCGATGCTGCGGTAACTGTTGAAGTGGCGCATGAGCTGGAGGACAGCCTGCAGCAGGCTGGCGCACTCGCGGTACTGGCGCGTCTTGGCCAGGCCGCGCAACTGCTCGTAGGCGGTGGTCAGCATCTGCAGGCGTTTGAGGGCGGTCATGGACAGGGTCAGATTCCGCTTGGTGCCGTCGAGTCGCTTGATGTCGGCGGTCATGGAGGTGATGTTCTGCTCGGTCTGGATGGCGCGCGACCGCACGGTCTCGATCTTGCGGAACAGGCCGGCCAGCTCGGCTTGGGCGGACTGCATGCGCTCGAGGGACGAGTCGGGCCCGTAGGCCTGGGTGGTCTGCAGGTTCGAGATCTGGGTGCAGAGGTCATAGTGTTCGGATCGGAGAGTCGTCGATACGCGGTTGATGGAGGAGACGGTGGACGGGTGGGAGAAGAGAAGGTTGAGGTGTTGGATAGGGTCGTAGTCAACTGGGCGTTCGCATTAGTTACACCCGTGCTAGCTTTATCAGGCTTGCCCTGCATGCATATGCATAGGCATGTATGGTGTATGGCATATACATATCTAGTTTATATATAGATAGAGTTGCTAGTATGAAAGGAGGATGGGTGTTGCTAGGTCGAGGGTTTGACTGACCTGCGTCCAAAGACATGGCTTCAGCTGCATTGCCGTTCATCTTGGGCGGCACATAATATGTCATCCCCTTCGCATTGGCCTATAGCTGTTTTTCACCTCCAGATTCCTTCGAAACTCATAGTTGTCATCATGGTCTGGAAGTGGAGAGGTGAGGATATTCAAGCTTCGTTGTCAGAGATGAAGATGGTGAAAGGAGAGTCAATCACGTGTTAGTAAGCAATGGCCGTCGCTCTTGTATCGATACGTACTTACCTTGGTACATGCAACCTAGCTTCTAACCTACTGTGGTATTACGTATGTACTTACCTGGAGGGGGCTAACCAACCAATCAATCGTTGTACATATATGTATAATACTACAAGGTAGGTACCTAACAATTAACACCTACATAGTACCTACCTAGTACTACATGTAACTATGCACTTCCTACCACATGTAATGTACATGCACCTACTATACCTAACCTAACCCAGGTTACCTTAGGTAGGTACCCTCATATTAATTGAAGGTCTTCTGGTAGCTGGTACAAGTTCAATCTCAACCCGTTCCAATTCTTGAATTCTATAAGTTGACATGTTGTCCGAGGTCTCTTGTGTAACCAAATCTCTGTTGTATGTCCGACCTCATAAATATGAGCCCAACTAATGATAAACCCATGCAAACATGAACTTTAGTGCTTAAAAGTCACTGTTCAAAAGAAAAGAAAAGAAAAACCACTCTTGTAACATTCACCCCCGTTTGATTCCCACCAAAAATGCGTAACGCCTCCCCCCCCCCTTCCCCCTTTTTATACCCTCTTGACTGTAATGCTAGTTTTGTCGGTCGCTCTTTTTTCTCCCTTGTCGCTAATGCCAATGTGCATCATCTATATACGTGCTGTAAATCCACCCTGATATATCGCTGTCATGATCATGATACTTTTCTTTCCGAAGTGCATCATCTGACGTCTTATTATAATCCCTTGGCTTTTTTTTCAAGCGCAACGCTGAGGTGTATGCCATGCATCGTTCGAAAAAGAAATAGGAAGCATGTCGTAAATGTCGTCGTGAATATTTCGCCCTCCCTCCTTTCGCCCCCCCCTTTTTTTTGTTGAGCTTCCATAAACGCCGGCAAGAAATGCAAATGGGATGCAATGGCCCCTGGCCCGTGACGGAAAGAAAAGGAAATACGGTCGGTAAAGGAAAAAAAGGTCATGTGTCCCGCATAATTTCTCGAGTTGAGATCGGAACGCCGCCTGCGAGTTCAGGATGTGTGCAGCGCTCGGAACCCGGCCGCGATTAGGCTTCGGGATTTGTCGCGGGCATCCGCAGGGCCGGACCAGTAGAATAAACCCTGATGCAGGAGCATAGATTAGGTTTCAGGAACAAGGCATGCGCTTACTTGCTGTCGGGGAAGAGGAGGGGGGCCCCGATCAAGTCAAGGGGGAAGTGGGCAAAACTTACACCTAAGCCCTTCTGTTTGCAATACGCGGCCTTCATCTTCACTGTTTCGGGGTTGTCGTAGCTAACGAAGCCCCCGTCTCCGCCGACGCACCATGCGGCGCCTATCCCCTTGTCCACCACCTCCTTAGTGTTCTTCCGCGGTAGCGCGCTGTACTCAAAGGTGCCATCATCTCCGCCCACGCCCTTGTGGCGATGTCCGGGGCCGCTAACGCCAAGGAAGCTCCGCCCGAACACCGGGATTCCTAGCAGGATCTTCTTGGGCGGACAGCCTTGACTCACTAGGTACGCGACGCCCGCGGAGGCGGACGGTTCCTCCTTGTTGAGCGCGTACAGCTGCGCCTGGTGCCCACTCCGCTGCGTCCAGTGTCCATAGAAATCGTACGCCTTAAGGTTAACCAGGTCTAGGTAGTGGGCCATCTGGAGGATATCGATGTTGTGCAGGATGGCCTGAACGGCCGGTAGCGCGGCCGTGACCAAGAATTGCTCCTCCGGAAGGTGAATTCGGATGCTTGCTAGGAGCGCAATAAAGTTGGCACCTTGCTGGGTGTCCATAGGATATTCCCAGTCAACTGTTTTCTCCTGTCAGCGTCATGCGCACACTTAGATATAAGACTTGTAAGAGAGAAAGGAATCGAAAGTCATACTATCAATGCCATCGAGACCAGAAGCCTCCACTAGCCCTCGTGCTGACCGCGCGAAGTTGTCCCGCGACAGCGTGTCAGAGGCGACTACAGGGAACGTTTCGCTAGACATAGCACCGCCGATTGACAGAACAACCCTTAGATGTGGATGCGCGTGCTTGAGATGCATCAGTGATCCGAGACCACCCTTGACACCATCACAAGGCGCTGTCGCATCCGCCCATTCGTCACTCAGCTTTTTTATTTTTAGTTCGACATCAGTCTTGGGTCTCCCGCAACGTGACGATGAGGCCACTTACAAACACGGACCCGTCCAACGCAACATTAGCATACGCGTAGTACACATGATTTATACAACTGTAATTCATCATGCCCGGCGTGGCCCCACCGTAGATTCGGGAGTTCGGAAAGTAAACAGCGTTCGTGTACATGACACTCGAGATGCTCGCGGATAAGCGCCGCCGAGACGACGACGAGCTCATAATTACAAATCGTTAGCGGTTTAGTGGTTGATGATCAAGCTGAAGGAGAGAGGCGCAGGAGGGTGTGAGAGAACGAGCAGGCGGACCGAGTTTAATGGGAGACGAGGCGAGATGAGAGAGTTTGGTAACAGTCAAGAAGCGGAGGATGCTCTGGTATTAGTCAAGAGGAGCGACGAGAACAAATACTAATGGGGACGGAGATATTACACACGGAGAGGCACATGTTGGGACGGCCTTGAAGATATAACCACCATGCGAATTTCCGGAGAGGGCAAGGAAACCCCCCGTGGACTTTGCATTCTCTGTCGCAAACCTCCTAAGGTATTATTAGGGCCCCAGGACGACACGACCTAAGTAAGCTGTGTAGGAAGTTTGATAACCGCCAGTCCAGGACGGAGCTGTGGAGAAAAATCGCGGCATCACCAAATCTTACCAGAAGGGGGACCATCTCCCAAGGTAGATATTTGAATTTACCTCACCGGAGATCACTCTCTGGGCTATCATGCATGACATAATTGCGACGGGGTTCAAGATGCAATAAGGGAATGGTCCCTCAATGGGTCAGCGGGCTGAGGAGAAAAGCCAGTCATCATCCAGAATGTTTATAGACCTGGCCGGAACCGGTAAGAAGGACAGGATAAGGCCATGAGCCGGTTGAGGCCCGTTTTTCTTCTCTCTCTTTCTTTTTCCTTCTCGGCTCATGGGTATCGCGAGGAGGAGGAGAAGCAGCGAAGTACATACGACCTGCATGGTGTAGTACGGCATGTACATACAATGCAGGATGAAAAAGAAATGGGCCGGCGTGTCGCGGGCTGGCACCGTGGGGAAGGGGGTGTTACTAGTTAGCCTGTCTTGTCTTGACTGTATCCGCCAGAGCTGCCAGCTAGCCTGTATAGCCCGCAACGGCTCCTCCCGGTTTGATTACCTGCCTTGAAAGGAGGGACTGGCCGCTTCGGCGCTTCTGCCATATCATCAGTGATAGACATTCGATGCGGTGGGGGGATGAATTTTTTTTCCCTTCGAGCATCAATGACATCCCCCATCATCTATCCCTAACCTTGTAGACGTTAATAGGGAGGGACTCGTAAAGCCCAACGGCCCAGCACTAGCTTAGCCTGCCACATGTCCTGGCTTGGTCCAAAGCTACAAAGCGAAAACACGGGTGACACATCCTTGGCGGGCGAAACCCAATCGTAAGTATCAGGGATGCGAAATGTCATGATTTTCCAATTCTGGCATTGTCGAGTAGGCATGTATGTAGGCGAGTAATCAATCTCCCACGAGCCGGATTCCGCTTGTCAACTAGCAGGCGGGGAGGGAGAGAGGGAGGGAGAGGGAGAAATAATCCAGGTATTTCTGGTTTTCGAGATCAAGCCGCCCAATCAACCTCCCTCTCTTACCGGGTGATGATGCCAGAGTTCTGCGGAAGCATACCAGCTCGTATGTAACGTTTAGGCGCGCTGGATGAGGATCAGTACAGCAGGCATGTACCGAGGTAACACTCAAGCCTTTGGGATTCCATTCAGAGTAGAAACTGCAAGCTGGTCTGCTAGTGACCCGATCCAGCCTGCCAAGACCCCAAAGAATGCATGTACACGATTGTGTAAGCGGGTTATTCGTCGAGCTGTTGCTGCCAAAGACCTGATCGACATGAGTTAACGGCCGGCTGGGCTCCATCATCTCCATTATTCTCACGAGAGTGATAGACATAGGAGGGTTCAAGGATACGGGAGAACTCGGTCAAACTATGTCGTGGGATGATCGATACCGGGGCACCCTTTTTGGGGCATTCTCACCATTGGGATACCCATACGAAAGAAAAGGAGAGCTGAAGTGAAGAAGGTTGTTCTAGACAGTCGGGGTCTAGCTCATGAAGGTAAAAGTCCCCTAGCCTTAGGGCAACACTCTAACGTCATCAGTTGACGTAGCGTGTTTTGGTTAGACACAGATCGGCTAAGTAAGACGTGGTAGTCCCCGGGAGTAGAAGAAGGGGGTAGGCTGCCACGGGGCCAAGGTTGAGCCTCCTTCTGCGACGTAACGGTGCTGTAGGGTAAAGCATGTAAGTAAGGTTTTCTTACATTCCGATGTACAAATGCCCTCCCCAGAACAAGCTATTCCATTCGCCTTCCTGGCTCGACCATTTCATGAAACCCATCCAGTGGGTCTATCTCCGGTCGCAGAAACGGTGCCAGAAGGAAGAGCTTGATGAGGTCTCGAAGGAATAAAGGAATAAAGGAATACATGCTAGCTACTGGGATAGCACACTCTAGTTCATGGCAAAAATGCAACGGAGAATGGGAAGACGACTTTTGTGATGCGGCTTGCCCGATCAAGGAGGGCAATCTCTGAAATCCCATCATACTCAGCACTCATCAATCATGCCGAAGGATCTGGAGATGGGGGGATGCTTGCTGTACCGAATGCTTCCAGAAGGTGGCCCC
The DNA here is from genome assembly GCA_022695795.1 of Biscogniauxia marginata. Classification (NCBI taxonomy): domain Eukaryota; kingdom Fungi; phylum Ascomycota; class Sordariomycetes; order Xylariales; family Xylariaceae; genus Biscogniauxia; species Biscogniauxia marginata. The sequence goes on along the minus strand of MU404121.1, from coordinate 220,252 downwards.
GCTGCTTCTATTTTGTCAGGCTCTACATATTCTCGGCCTAGGGTCCCATATTCTACCTTGCGTCCTTAGTTACATAGGGGCTGCCTTAGGTCGTACGGACTAGTTTAGGGACACCGTTCCCCTGCTTACCCCCCAACCCACGAGCTCACGGCATATCCCCATTGGTAACGGCACAGAAGTATTTTCTGTTTTAGGTGAACCAAGCCATGTATAACACCGTAAAGAGTTTGAAATGACACATAGGGGTTGTTTGTTATGTGAAGGTTTCCAGGAACGCGCGAGATGAACCGAAAGTGAGATGGAGTTCGACCATGAAGACGTTGGCCGCGGACAGTTGCCGTTCTTTTTTTGTGTGCCGATGACGAGAGCAGCTTCGCGATAACAGCACGGGGATCTGCCATTCATCCCGGCCGGGGCCCTGTGCTTCTGTGCCCCTTGTGCTCCCACGGTACGCTCTAGACGGATCTAGTTACCGGCGTGCTACTCCATGACCATTACACCCTCCTTTCGATTCTGGCAAGGATGGAAAATTTGTGGAACCACGACAGCGCGATATTGCATGTCATCTGTAATAAGAAGTTTCAGAAACTTTGGCCAACTCAGCGGATCTTCAGATACAAACGAACGTGTTGTGTATATAGCAAAGCCAGGCCAATGATAAATGAACACCATTAGGACTCGGTGAGGTCGCTTAGTTGCGGATCATTAGCCGTCCTACCGTAGAAAGAACCATACCTGGATCACTTATACGCCTAGTTTTGACTAATTAGGCGCGGACTCTAGCGAGCGGTTCCAGACACTGGTCTTCTCTCAGCATTAATCCTTGTTCTAAATGAACCCAACGAGACTAAAGAGGAGCCAGGACTCGGTAAGCCTAAAGTGATCTTCATCAAGGCGTTTACGCCGCGTCAACGCTGCTGTCTGCGGCACCAGACTGGTTGCCACCTCGCTAACCGGCAGTAGGTGAAAAGTCGTTGCCATGACTGTGAATTGCTCTAGGACATATCGCTAGGTTTCTGGTCTTTTTATGCTAAGATACTCGATTCGAAATTCCACGAGCAGGGGAGCGATGGGATTTGTATCGCCCTGTTGGCCAGATTAGGTTGCGGCTGTAGATGCACATCGATGCATCTATTGGATTTGGATGATCCGCATTGCTCTCTGTATGACAGGAATGAGTTCGTATTGTCACTCTAACTTCCAGTCTGGCACGGACTCCGATTGGGAGCTAACCCCCTGAGAGCCTGTAAAATGTGCAAGGACTCTGGGATGGGCTTGACCGAGTCCATCTAGTATAGTTGCGCAGGACGGCTGATGTCATATATGGCCATACGTAGATCTAGGCTCAGTCCAGTAAGTCGACGAAGCAAGCATACAATATGCCGTACCGGGCAATCTATGATTAGCTGGAGCACAGCATTTGCCAATGACGGGGTTCCACGCGAAATACAAGTCGGTTTGACTGGACATCGGACGTCCATCTACACTTTGTATGTGGCGATGTATGGAACCGTTATGTGTTTTCTCTGAATCCTCCCGGAGCGGCACGGGGCCGGGGGCGACGGGGGTCTCTATCACGTTATATCGGGGCACCTGTCGTATAAGACGATCGGACTCTGGTACCAATAATGGTGATGAAGACCCCTGATCGGATGAAAGATCAGCGCGCATGCAACAACACCACAGACGCTAATGCGAGCAATTGTTGGAAAAGATGGTACACAGTAATGACAACGCCGACGGAGTGGCGTTTCAGGGCAGGCCGGTTTGCACGTCTCCCTTTTGCTTTCTTTCTTGTTTTTCTACTTCTATCTCTTTTAAGCCTCCTTACCTATTCGATGTGTGTATTTAGCAGACCAGGTACCTAGACAAAGGCCCGATGTATACCTAACCAAGGCAGTGTATGTCTGGTACCTAAGTGCGGGAGGTATCTACCTACATGTAGGTTAGATGAGCAGGGCATGTGTTGTATGTAGTACGAAGATGAATGTATTTCATAGTTAAAAGGATACCCCTGCCCTACTAGCGTCCACTAGCGTGGAGAAACTCTTGATTCGCCTTCTAGTGTGCTCTACTGCAGCCGCCTCTTGACAGTAGGTACTTGGTAAGTTCAAATACACAATGTTGGCATTTGCGTATACTATACCCAAGGTAGGTACATAGGTAGCATACTAGGTACATGTAGGTTAGTAGCGATATCGTGCATGTCACTGTGTAACTGCTTTAAGCTGGCTGTTTCCATATACAGTTTAGAGGATCGATAGTTACCTTAGCTTACACTAGTAAGCAAGTCTCTGCAATGGAATTGACAACCAACGTTCAATGTCTCCTCTCCACCAGCTACACGGAGCAAAGACCAATTCCACACTCCTTTCCTAACCTCTCCATCCAAGTTTTACCAACACGGTAATGCCGCGTGACCACGCTGCCGACAGCCGTAATCGAAACCTTGTCGAGGTACCCGTGCATGTGGTGCAATAACACGGAGTACCGGGATTGATTGATTATAGCGGGTATGGAAGGCCTTGGATTCCCGTAATAGCGATCGCCGTTAGATCGTCCGACCGACATTTCGAGAAGGCATAGAGAGAAAGAGAAAGCGAGAGGGACTAAAACAAACACGAGAAATGTCGTCGCCGCCGAAGGCAGGAGACCCATCGGCCGCCAAGCCAAGTAAACCGGTCGGTGTCGCAGCAGCTGGAGCTACCGCCGAGGCGACGGCGGGACCGCTTGATAGCGTTGTTATCGAGGTCCAGACCGCCGACTACGATGACGACGATGAGTTTGAAACGGAGGAATGGGACGAGGGATCATCAAACGCATCAACATCTATTACATCGAGCATATATGCGCATACGTATGAGAATGGCAGGAGATTCCACAAGTACAAATATGGGGTGAGCATTGCCCCTTGTCTTGTCTGTTTCCAACGCGCCGAGTAAAGTGACGAATAGCAACGTAGCGTATGCTATGAGTGAAATTATATTGACGATGTCGCCCATGTGCGCTCATAGCGGTATCCGGTACCGAACGACGATAGGGAGCAAAACCGGGAAGACATGAAGCATGCCATGATGATGGAGTTGACGGTAAATATTTTGTGATAATCACCCACCACCCTCGTTTCGACGCCGCAATATGTTTCTGTCGCCTCACAGGACCTAACGCCGGGGGATAATAGGACGGGAAGCTATTCTTCTCCCCGATAGGCGACCACCCGAATAAGATACTTGATCTCGGAACGGGAACTGGTATCTGGGCCATAGAAGGTTTGTGATAGTCTGTACGCCACACATACACACACCTACCCCCCCCCCATATAAGTTAATCAAAACAAAACGTCCCTACCCGTACGGCAAGCCACCCCCAAAGTACTAACATGGCGCGACCATCGCATGGTCCCGAATCACAGTGGGCGATCAATATCCGTCTGCAGAAGTGCTCGGCGTCGACCTGAGCCCGATCCAGCCGCCCTGGACTCCGCCGAACGTGAAGTTCATCATTGACGACTTCGAGGAGGACGAGTGGCTGAATGGGTCCGGTTGGGACCTGGTGCACCTGCGAAGCATGTCCGCTTCGATCCGGGATGCTGCAAAGTTATGCCGGGCGACGTTCGAGCACTTGCGACCCGGCGGTTGGATGGAGTGGCAGGAGCAGCACCCTTGGTTCCAGTGCGACGACGGCACAATGCCGGCCGAGGGCGACCCGGCCGCCGAGTTCTACACGCTTGCGCAGAGCGCCTTCGCGAAGCTCGGCTTCGACGGCCACCTCGCCCCGAAACTCGGCCAATCCCTGGAGCAGGCCGGTTTCCGCAACGTCCAGTGCGTCGTCAAGAAGGTGCCCGTCGGCCCTTGGGCCCGCGACAAGACCCTCCGCCTCGTCGGCATGTACCTCAAGACCATCATCCAGGAGTTCGTCCCCGTGTGTACCGCCCGCCCGTTCCAGGTGCTCGGGCTTAGCGAGACGGAGCGCGAGGCGTGGCGCGCGACTGCCATCAGGGCCCTCGAAGACCAGAGCGTCCATCGGTACTGGAACGTGTATTTCTGGTACGGGCAGAAGCCGCCGGCGTAGCGTAGCGCGGCTCCTCTTCGTCTCGTCTGGGTAGCGGTTATGACTTGGATAAAGAAGGGTCTCATCATTTTCCTTTTATATATATATATGGACCAGATGACGTGCCTGGTTTTTTTGGGGGTCTGGAAATGGCGTTAATAGGCGCATATACCCGGTGCTCGAGAAGCAAATCCATGTTCCACGATACTGGCATTTTTGGACGTAGCCTTTGGACAGGGGAAGCTTTGCGTGGCTTGGACGGCGTAAACAGCGAGCATGCGAAGAAGCGAGAATATAGCGTTTAGTGGCTACCACTGGGGATCGGGGAGTAGCATCACTGGTAGCGGGTGGCATTGGCACTTTTTACCTAGCTTTATAATTATGTGGCTATCATTATTGGAGTTCTCGACCAGTTCATTTGGTCAGGCTGGTGGTCTAGAACGTAAATAACAAAATTACTTTTCAAACTTATTTTTCATCGCGCACCTGGATACCACATTAAAAATTTTTTTTTTTTTGTTGTTCGTCTTTTCGTATTGTATTACCATTTCACATGCGATCTGTGGAATCTCAACACGGTAAGGAATTTTTTATATTTAAACCTCCTTAGCTATTCACGTCCCCTTTCTGGCATTCTTGACCTACAACTTACTTACTTACTTACTTACTTACTTACTTTGCTACCAGCATAACCTACATCAGGAAACATAACGCCAACTAAGGTACCTAGGTACCTATGTAGGAAAGTAAAATACCTAACAAATGCGTGTCTGCATGACGAAACCCCCCCCCCTCCATTTGCCCCCCTCGGTGTAGATACATTACCTAGGTACCTAACCTATCACATATCGTACGTCACCCAACCGGACCGGCCCGTACCCGGTGGAGGGAATTTCGTCATCGACCAAGATTTTCTTTTTATAGATTTTCTTTCTTTCTTTCTTTTTAATTTTTTTCCCCCCTCCAAGCTAATGCTTGAGGCTCAACGGAGTACGAGTCCGACACCGCGCGCACCCGGTCTCGTGACCACGGAGAGGGAGGAAGGAAGGAAAACAAGGAAGTGGAAAGCCGAGCTACCTAATCATTCATGATCTTTTTTCTTCTATCCCTCTATCTCTCCCTGATTTTTCTCACCGTATTCCGATTCCCAACTTAACAGATGAAAGGGGAATTTGATCATCCGCGGGAGAGGGGGGAACGAGATGTGTATTGATAGAGAACTCCCCTTTCCCTTTCCCCTCTCAGGGACAGGTAAAGTAACAATTCATAGCTTATAGTGAAAAGCCCCACGGCGTACATATCAAGGATTTCTCAATACTATTTAATCTCAGGTCAGGACATCGTATCAGTTGCAGAACACACCAACGACAGAGTCACGTCGTCGAGGAACCGTACCATATCGTATTAAGACACGGCTTAAAAAAGGGTAACCCAATCACTAGTGAATTTTTTCCCCCTCTGCTACCTCTTTTATTGGAGGAAATTCATAGTTTATCATCCGTACAGGGGGGATTCCCTCGAATGTACTAATATACGTGCGTGTATCTGAGCAAATCTCTTCGTCTCTGCTCGAAAGCTCGATAGGGCCATCGACCACCAACCAACATCAATTCATGGGAAATTTCCTTGCTCAATATGCACTTGGCGGAGACACGCCCCTCTGTGGTAGCAGTAGCATCTTCTCGCCGGCCTCTCCTGGGATGGAAGTGATCGTAGAACTAACCATCCCCAATCATGGAATTAGCAATAGGAAAACAAAAAAATGTATCAACATGAATGGAAGTCAGAAGTAGGTAGGACATGAAAACTGCCAAAGTTCCCAACGCGTATCTGCTGTGTTATGAGCTCAGGAGATGCTCGATAGCACCTTGAACGCTCCCCCCGCTCCGTCGCAGGGCTGCCACATTCCGGTCGAAGTCGTAGAAGCCCATTTCGTTCAGTTGTCGGAGCTGTTCCGCATATCTCTCCTCCGGCGGTCTGTTATCTGCTGGTGGTGCAGGCGTGCCTGATGGCGATCCCATGCCTAGCAGTTGTACCATCTGCTGTAGAGCCTCGGGAGAGATGGGAGGCATGCCAAAGGGGTTTGCGCCTGCATTGGCGTTCGCACCCGGCGCACCGCCAAACAAACTCGCGAACGGGTTGGGCGGCTGCGGCGGATTGGATCCATCTGAAGCGGTGTTCCCTTGACCTTGGCCGGCGGTCTCGGTGTTGGTCTGCGCGCCGGGAGTTCCGGCGGCCTGTGTAGTATTGCCACTTCCCGCGGCTCCTTGTCCGGGCGGTCCCATGGCAAAGGGATTGAAGAAGGCGCCGAAGGGGTTGGGAGCGTTGCTTCCCCCGAAGGCATCGGAACCGAGCGCACCCCAGATATCAGCTGGGTTTTGGCCCTGGCCTCCTGCGTTCTGGTTGTTATTGTTGTTTCCTCCCTCGCTCGGGGTGTTGTCGGTTACTCCTGGCATGGGAAACGCGCTCTGGCCGGCGGGGCCCCCTCGCATCATGCGCTGTATTCTCGCAGCGTTTCTCAAGGCTTCGGGGTTGGTCATCATGTGGCGGAACATGGGTGATCGTACCATTTCGCGGGCGTGGGGGTTGTTTCGTAGCATGGGGTTGGACTGGATCATCATATCGAGGAATTGGTCGTTATTCATCATCTCGTTCATCTGCTGCGCGACGTTGGGGTTGCTGAGCATGTTGGCCAGCTGGTCCTCGTCCATCATGGAGCCGACCATCTGTGGTGTCTCGGGTTAGTTATCATAGTCAGGCAACAGGTCGGTACGAGAACTTACTCCGCCGTCGGGGCCGAACATGTCTGCGGACGGCAGGTTGGTCAAGCCGGCATATCGCGCGCCGGTCAGGCCAGCCAGGGGGTTGTTGGCGGTGCCGGCCGCCATGTTCGTGGGAACCTGGGGAACGGCCGGGGTGGACGCGGAGGATGTCGAGGGGGCGGGGGCGGGGTTGCTGGCAGCACTCTTGACGAGGTGTACGGTGTTGCCAGCCTTGATCTTGTATGTGCTGAGAGGCTCCTCGTTCTTCATGACGCGGCCCGAGTAGATCAGGCGCTGTCTCTCGACGGGGATGTTCTCGAATTCGGGTCCGGCGAGCTTGGTCTTCAGGTCGGACACGAGAGCAGTCTCGGCCATGGTGATGGTGTGTTGGCTGTCTCCCGAGGTCTTGACCTTGAAGGTGACCGAGGCGTCGGTGGCACCCTCTGTAGAGTCGGCCATCTCGTGTGTTTTGCTTGAGCGGAGAGTCAGCGGGGCGGGGGTGGGTGTGGTTGAGGGTATTTGTTGTCGCGAGGCAAGACACGAGGTTGGCTGCTTTTCGTGAGAAGGAGAGAGTGGCAGAGAGAGAGATAGGTTAGAGGGTTAGATAGGTGCCGTAGGTAGAGGATGTAGGTAGAGGATGTAGTGCAGACAACAAAGATGGACCCTTACGTGAGGGATGACGGGTGGTGGGGGCGACTTGCTCGTTTGGTTAGCGGGGTTTTGGGCTTAGGCGGTTGGTCGCCGACGAAACCTCGTCCGAGATGGATAACGAGATGTGTACGACTAATACGCAGACTGCTTGCTAGGTTGATACAAGTTCACCGAAAGAAAAAAAAAAAAGAACACGCCAGGTAGGAATCGGGAAAGAAAAGATAAATGTTTTGTTGTGTTTTTTTTAATAGAAATAGAAAATAAAAATTAGGTGCGGCTTCGAAACCTGTGACAAATAACAGATGGGAGTTTTGAGAGAGCATATGAGAGTTGATGATAAGAGGTGCCTAGGTTTAGGTGTGTAAGTAGGTAGGTAGGTATGTATTCCATTTAACTACCTACCTACTTCAGGTAGTTGTAAGGTAGCCAAAATGGGTGAGTATGATGACTGATTGACTAAAAGGTACCTCTCTGGGCTTTTGCCACAGAAAGCAGGAGAAGGCGGAAGAATGCCTAACATACCACTAAGCCATACCTTGTTTCGAGATAGCCTAGGCATGTAAACGCTGCCTCGCTCTGTTGGAATTCCTGCGTATATGCAGTTCATGTATGCACTTGAATTTACGTATAGAAGGGTTTAATTACAAGTTATAAAAAGGTAGATAATTAAGGGTATTAAGTATATATCCTCTAGAAATATACGTACTTATTTATGTAAGTAAGGATGAAAGTACCTATTTATATATATTAATGAATATTTTATTTTATTTTAAAAGTTATTAAAATACATTTAATATATAGTGACAACTAAGTTCATCTTATATATACACAAGATTTCATTGGACGGTGTGGTCAAAGCTATCACATTATTCACTTTCTAGTTAGTCAATTCGTTTATATCGGTTACCTGGTAGTAGCAGTGTCAGCAATTCTCTCCAATTAACGTCATGCCGAGGTACATAGAGGTACCAGCCATCTCATACCTACCTGCCTACCTACCTAGGTAATTATCTCATCGATGCTCTCCTATTAGATAGAACTTCTCATTTATTAACTTTGAGTAGTACATTGTCACCTCAGCAACTTATATATGCAATCACGTCTAAACTTAGTATCGTGTATCTCTGAGGGCTACTATAAGACCGCCCTTCTCCAGTTCAACATGCGGGGCATCCAAGTTACCGAATATGTCAAGGTAGGCAAAGAAGATATAGTTGAGCATTGTGTTCCAACCCCATAATGATAGCTCCGTCATCGATACTCTGACGATGTCAATCTTTTGTTAATCTGGTCCCTTCTCAATTAGGGCCCCAAAGAGCTCAAGGTCACCGACCTGCCCGACCCGACGCCGGCCCCCGATCAGTACGTGATCGAGGTCCACGCCGCCGCCACCAACTTCTTCGACATCCTCCAGATCCAGGGCAAATACCAAAACCAACCGCGTAAGTCCAGACCAGACCAGACCATATAGCAATCTCATCCAGAAGAGACAAAACCGAGCTGACACTTGCTCCCTAAGCCTTCCCCTGGGTATCCGGCGCCGAGTTCTCAGGCGTCGTGCTCTCCACCCCGTCCAACCCCGGGTCTTCGCCCCCGCGCTTCCCCGTCGGCAGCCGCGTCTTCGGCGGCAGCCAGGGCGCCTACGCGACGCGCGTGTGCGCCGCCGAGCACCAGCTGCTGCCCGTGCCGGCGGGCTGGTCCTTCGCCGACGCGGCGGGCCTGTTCGTGACGGCGCCGACGTCCTACGGCGCGCTGGTGCTGCGCGCGGGCGTCAAGCCCGGCGACGTCGTGCTCGTGCACGCGGCCGCGGGCGGCGTCGGCCTCGCCGCCGTCCAGGTCGCCAAGGCCCTCGGGGCCACCGTCGTCGCGACGGCGGGCACGCCGCGCAAGCGCGAGGTCGCGCGCCGGTTCGGCGCCGACCACGCCGTCGACTACGGCGCCGCGGACTGGCCCGAGCAGGTCCGCAGGCTGACGCCGGCGGGCCGCGGCGTCGACGTCGTGTACGACCCCGTCGGCCTCGTCGACCGCAGCACCAAGTGCGTCGCGTGGAACGGGCGCATCCTCGTCGTCGGGTTCGCCGCCGGCGGGATCGAGAAGCTCGCCCTCAACAAGGTGCTGCTGAAGAACATCAGCGTCGTCGGCATCCACTGGGGCGCGTACGCGCGCTTCGAGAAGCAGAGCGTACCCCTCGTGTGGGAGGGCATCGGCGCGCTGATACGCGAGGGCAAGTTCAGGGGCACCGTGTTCGCGGACAAGGAGTTCGTCGGGCTGGAGAGCATCCCCGACGCGCTGCTGGCGCTGGGCGGGAGGGAGACTTGGGGTAAGGTTGTGGTCAAGATTCCGCAGTCGGGCGATAGCAAGTTGTAAACTTGTTGTACAGTGCATAGTGCATGTGTGAATCACTGGTTAATGAGTGGATATATATAGAACTGTTGGCAACGGACTGTTTGAGACCAAAAAAAAAAATTAGACCTATCTCACTAGGTACCTTGATTTAAGTGATTGTCTCCTTCAGGAGTGCATGGTCACCGTATCCGGAATATCTGATCTGGATCTGCATGCTCTCCAGCACCCGCCGCTTCATCTCCGGCTCGGTCCTCATGATGTCTATCTGCAGAAACGCCCCGTGGGAGCTCCGGAATTTGTACTTCCTCAATATACCCCACATCCTCTCCAGCTCATCCGGCGCCAGCGGAATCATGTTCGGGATGCTCCACATGAACGCATAGCTGTTCAACCCCCCAGGCCGCGCCCGCGTGTTCCCCGCCGCGTCTTTATCCCAGCTTCCGAGGCCCGAGGGCGTCGTGACGAGCGTGTCAGCGATGAGCAGGCGCCCGTCGTACAGCGTCACCAGCGAGCCCGGGAAGTGTCCGCCTAGCTTCAAGACCGTGACGCCCGAGGACGCACCGTCGATTTGCAGGTCGAGCTCCGTCTCGGTGACGAAGATCTGTCGCGGGGAGGTCTGCGCAAGCCACTGCTTGTCCTCGGCTGCCAGGTAGACGGGGCAGTCGAACGCGCGCGCCCACTCAAGATGCGTCGAGTAGTAGTGCGGGTGCGAGATCACGATGGCTCTGAGCCCGCCCATCCCCTTGATCTTCGCTATCGTCGCATCGTCCAGAAACGTGACACAGTCCCATAATACATTGCCCCGCGGTGTCCGGATCAAGATCGCGCGTTGTCCGATGCCGAGCTTGGGCTGCGTCACAATGGACGTGAACGTATCGGCCGCCTCCCCGGGGAACGGCGTCCAGGTGTTCCGGTGGTCGGCGGCGCGGAGCTCGTCGAGGGTGGTGAAGCTCTGGCCGTCCGGCGGCGTAAACTGACGCGGGTCGTCGCAGATAAAACACGTTCTTAACTCCTGTCTATCAGAAGTCGGGAATTGGGTCCCGCAGGCGGTGCAGACGAGCCAGGACCCCGTCCTCCTGGGGTCGTAGGGGGTATCGCTAGACGCCATTGTTTGGCCAATAGTACCTAACAAGATCCGCTGTGTCGCTAGTGGATGTAGTAGTTATCAAGGTCCGGTGAGATTCTGTAGATAAGAGATTACGATGTAATGCACTCAACATCCGATATTCGCAGATGTCCGGACTTGCGTTGAGTAACACTACCCCATATCTAAGATTGTATATTAGAGTCGTGGGGTTGAAGACAAAACTACTAGAATGCAAGGCGCCTTTAAATATATCCCATAAGAACTGAGTCATAGGGGATATATAATATCTATCAATGAGTCTAGTCTAGCTGAATTAAAAATGCTTTGTGTTCTAGATCATACATGTATAGATTAAGGTATACTCGACAAATACCTAGCACGGTTAGCTTAATGAATTCGACTTATAAGCTGCCATAATAGAGGAGGTGGGTAGGTATGTAAGTGCTAAAGGTGGGGTTATAAATACATGAAGATGCGATAGCGAAACAAGCCTCATTCTCCCTCGATTCCCTTGTGGGGAAGTTCGATGCGGTTATCCCCGGCATGGTGATAACAACGGTCAGGGCGTCAAAGTTGGAAAAGGCATCAAAGGCGGTGATAGGACAAGTAAAAGGATGCGGGTTCGATCAATATGCGGGGAATGGCTTTAAACTCCAAGCTTACCCCAAGCTATTCATCTACGCTATTCATTCCTACAACTAATAAACCCATACCTTTGCTCTGCACTGGTCGCCGAGCTTTGTATTGCTGCTACATTCGGGCATACATACCGAACGAGCTACTTATACTTACTTCATGTTACCACGTTGATGTTGTTGTCATTTTTAATATATGTTAGTTAAACCACACCCTACCTAGGTACTCCTAAGAAGTCATAACATAATGGTCTTCTTCCTCGATTATCTCCAACATCGACGTGACTGGTAAGCTTTCTCCAATTTCTTAAACTGACATAGCATCCCCCCCCAGAGGGATTAGTTTGGCTTACACAGACACAACGGCACAGCAAGTTCAAGCAGAACGAGCGAGCAGAACGGATCCGGGCATTGACGCGGTATCATGAACCCTTCACCGCTCGAGACCGTGAGATCATAAACAAGCCAATCGAGGAACTCGTCCAAGATGTCCACAAGGGCGAGCTTCAGCCAATCGATCTTCTCCACACGTATGGGAAGGTCGCCATAAAAGCCCATGAGAAGACAAACTGCCTCACCGAGGTTATGATCTCGGCTGCCGAGGGATGGGTTAAGGATGGCTCGATCAACACGAAGGGACCCTTGGCAGGCATCCCGATAAGCTTGAAAGACACGATCAACGTCGGAGGTTTTGATTCAACTGTAGGGTTTAGCAGCTTTGTCGGGAACAAGCAGGCCGAGGACGGTCCCGTCGTCCGATTACTCAAAGATGCTGGAGCCGTACCTTATGTCAAAACCAACCTCCCTATCACACTACTCAGCTTCGAATCTACGAACGATGTCTGGGGACGATGCACAAATCCCCATAACAGCAAGTATTCCCCCGGCGGATCAACCGGTGGTGAAGCTGCTCTTCTAGCTCTGGGTGGGAGGATAGGTATCGGCAGCGATGTAGCCGGTAGCGTTCGAGCTCCCGCCCATTTCTCTGGTATCTACAGTCTGAGATGTTCTACCGGACGGTGGCCAAAGGCGGGATTCGCGACCAGCATGCCTGGCCAAGAAGGCGTACCAAGCGTCTATAGTCCTATGGCGCGCACTCTAAACGATTTGACTTATTTTACGCGCTCCATCATCGGGTTGCAGCCATGGAAATACGATTACTCAGTACACCCTCTGGCTTGGAGACCCGAAATCGAGGAGGAATACGCGACGAAGGAAAGGTTCCGCGTGGGAGTGATGAGGACGGATGGAGTGGTCGACCCGAGTCCTGCGTGCCGCCGAGCAATCGAGAAAACGGAGGAGGCTTTGAGGCAGGCTGGTCACGAGATTGTGGAAATCGATCCACCCTCGCCTTACGAAGCTCTGTACCTTGGTTCGCTTCTGTTGAACGCGGATGGTTGTCAAATGTTCAAGTCGTTCTTTAGATATGGTGAATGGGATGACCCGGGTGCTGACCAGATGGACTGGCTCATGAGGATCCCTCGCCCGTTCAAGTACCTATACTATCTATGGGTGAAGTACATACGAAGAGATGATATCTGGGCCGGTCTCGTGAGAGACTGGCACCAGAAGTCTGCTTTTGAAAACTGGCAGCTCGTTGCCAAACGGGAGGCCTACCGAAGCAAGTGGTATGAATGGTGGAATAAGGCCGACCTTGATTTCTTGCTTACGCCTACGAATGCCACACCCGCTGTGCCGCATGACGGGATGAAGGAAGCCGTGAGTAGCTGCGGTTATACGTTCCTCTTCAACATCGTATGTTCTCCCTCAAACTTGGTTGTCTAGGTACTGGTGGGTTGAATGCTAACGGAAAAAGCTCGATTATACATGTGGTTGCGTCCCTGTTACTCATGTCGACAAGGAGCTCGATAAACTGCCATCTGGGTTCAGCATTAAGAAGTTGAACGGAGTTGCGCAGGGCGCCTACAAGTTGTATGACGCCGAGGCAATGCATGGTCTGCCGGTCGGGATCCAGATCGTCGGGAGGAGACTGGAGGAGGAGAAAGTCCTCGCTATCATGAAGAGAGTTGAGGATGCCCTAGGTGAGGACAAGTACGAACTTCTCGACATTGACTAAACCTCACAATCTTCACCTGGTGTAAGTGGAAGAGCCGTCGATACTAGACGTGATACCTTTATGCAGTTCCTTCGGAGTCGGATCAACACCGGAAGGCTCATAGTTGCAGCGTAGAATAACAAATATACCTATCCAAAACAGCGAGATTCGTACTGAATTATGGAAGTGTTACCCTGAAGAAAGTTTATGAGTTTTTAACCTAGTACGTACTCCGAGATCGGCACACGAATTTGGAGTGCGGATTCAGGCCCGGACACGGAGATGTATCTAGCATAGCTACATGAGTATCGTCGAAACGAATACGTGAATAACTTACGAAGGGCTTCGGTGATTTATTCTTCTTTCTAATGACAGTTCCGGATTGTATTTCTTTTTTATAAATATCGAGAATCTTTCCTTTTAATTTCACTCCTTGTTTCTGTCCTTCTTCCACATATCTCCACGACATTTCAATCATTTCGTTACTTGATACATAACTATGACAGAAGAAAAGAAGGACAACTGGTCAACAGAGGTATGCAAATAAAGTCAAATTTTCTCCGGCACATCATTTGAAATATATATGTCTAACATGGAAAACAAACTCCCTAGGCATACCAGAATTCGGCCTCCTTCGTACCGAAGCTAGCGACCAAGATCATGCAATGGCTCGACCCGCAGCCGGACGACGTGATCTTGGACATAGGGTGTGGCGGTACGTGGTTATTTCAGTTATGAAGATGTCATATCTTGTGCACCAGACTGAGTTTTCCGGACTTGTATGAATAAAACTGACTTACGCGGGCTGCTCTGGGTGGTTGTCCCGGTGTAATAGATGGAGTCCTTAACCTCCAGATCAACGAGATCCTTTCACGAGGAAGCGGCAGCATCCACGGCGTCGACGCCTCGCCAGCTATGATCGAGGCCGCTAAGAAGGCGGCGGAAAATAGCAGTGCTTCGAAGTGCACATTCGAAGGTAAGAATGATCACAGTTATTTTGTTCTCGCCAGTTTATAACTTGTCATCATACAAACCCCCCCCTTATACCCTTCCAACGAATTCCCATCAAAAGAGAAACATCGAGAGAGTGGACTAACCGGAAACCTCTCAAAAAAAAACTTAAAAGTGGTCGACGCCCTCGCCCTCGCCTCCAAACCGCACCTCCAATCGGGAACCTACACCAAGCTCTTCTCCAACGCGGCCCTGCACTGGGTCCTCGGCGGCGCCGCCGTCACCGACGCCCGGCGCGCGTCGTTCTTCCGGTCCGCGCGCGCGGCCCTGCGGCCGGGAGGCCTCTTCGCCTTCGAGATGGGCGGCCTCGGGAACGTCGCCGAGATGCGCGCCGCGCTGCTCATGGCGGTGGCGCGGCGCGCGGGGGGCGTCGAGCGCGCGCGCGAGGCGGACCCCTGGTTCTTCCCCGATGAGGCGTGGGTGAGGCGGGTCATGGAAGGGGAGGGGGGTTGGGAGGTCCTGAGGGCCGAGAGGGAGTACAGGCCCACGAGGGCGGACGCGGGGGGCGTCGAGGGCTGGGTGAGGCTGTTCGGGGCGCGGTTCTTCGAGCCGGTTCCTGAGGGCCCGGAGAGGGAGGCGTGCGTCAGGGAGGCGGTCGAGGTGCTGGAGGTGGTGTGTAGGGAGCCCTCGGGTGGGTTTAATTTGGGGTATGTTCGGTTACGGGTTTTGGCGAGGAAGGTGTGATAAGTACCTGATCTCTTGCGACGTGACTAGGTAGTCAAGGAAAAGGTGTTCGGTGGTGTTGAGAAAATTACAAGTTGATACCCAGGATGGCAAGGAACTAAGTATATAAAGGGCCTACAAAAATAGGAGATTTAAACCCGTACCGAGTAGCCATTGCATAGTCTCGGGAAAGACATCGTTTGACGGCGAAAATGCAGCGATGACTTGTTGAAGGCGTCCAGAAACAACCGTAGTTTTCGGATCTGAGGTTAGCAACTTCGTACATGAACACCTCGGCACGGTCGAGGTTGTTCTGCTTCGGAGATCGAGCGGAGTTTCGCCGCTTTGCCCGTGATGCCTTGGTCTATTACACGGGTAGCATGTCATACTTCTCGTGTATGATGCGGACGCTCTCGGACAGACAATGCGTAAGGCCCTCGAACGACAGAGCCGCGTAAACGAGTGAAGCGATGTTTAGTACCTCATGATTATAACTCCCGTGCTATATTGGTAGATATAGGGCTGAAGCAGCCATACCATCCATCTGTATGGCCATTGTGGTTAGGTAAAAGTATGATAGAGGATGTTTACCTACCTGTGTTGGAATCTTTATGATCTGGATGTTCTCGTATTTTCTCTCTATAGATAAGAACTAGAAATTACGAGTAAAGTCAATGTTGCGGCTTATTCTTGCCGTTGTATGTGTTAACTTTCTAAGTAAGCTGTAGGTTGTTGACATTAGTATTGAACTTCATCGTGATAAGCTGAGCTAATGTTTACCCGTCTATATATAGATTGGCCCTTGTTTGGACCGGTCACTCTGGGTAATGTTGCTCTAGAACGACATAGAACTACAGAGTCTTCGCCTACGCTCGTATTTCTCCTGCTTGAAATATAGGTACTAGTTTTATTAGCATCGATGACACGATGTTAAAACATCCTGATAAGGGTCTTCGTTACTGTAGTGCAGTATAGGATCAGCGGCAACGTTGTCTTGTGCCTATCCCGTTGTTCATGTTGCCTAATAGAGGCCTATATACAGTTTCTGCTCTCGTTTTCAATTGTGAACAAGGTCGTACCGTCTTGAGCTAATCATTTTAGAGATTGATAATATCTTCCGCTAAGAATAGAAGAGATTCCAAATTCGTAACGTCGACGACAAACATGCTGAAACAGCAATTCTCTAGCGCAACTTTGTTTATTATATCCTGATGTGACATTAACACGATGTTCCAACCGGAGGCTGATGGTATTGAGACCTTTTCTCGTACTCCTGATCTGCACCCTGGGATCTGTGCTCGGGATACCGAAGACATCGGCATTCGTCAAGGAACACCGGCGTTGGCTCCGGAGGTGATAATAAGTCCAAGGGTAAGTTGATTCGTATAGGTAGTTTGCCAGAAATAAGAATTCATCAACAATACAATGTCTTCTATTTTGAGTTGTACAGTTCAAAGAGCTCTTAGGACATTTACTAATGATTTCATCTTGTTAATTATTTTTGTAACTTATAAACTCAGGCAGTATCAACGAACTGTTCATCTCAATTTTTTAACATCTGCCTATGACTATGATTAGTCCAGGCATTTTCAATTGACAAAAATTATACCATATAAATTTGTGTGTTTAAGTTTCTAAGGATAAGCCGTAGTTAGCTTTCACGAGACTAATGGTCATTAGCAGCCTATAAAAATACACCGGCCATATATTTCCGGGTCTCGTAGCTCGTTTTTAGAATTCATCATATATAGTACAATCCACTGACGAGGTAGATTATATAGTTTGCAACCTACTTAAAAAATGCACTGAACTCCCTGATTAGATAATAACGACACAACTTTGATAGCCTCCGTAACAGCAAACTAATAAGCGTAAGGATTAGGGATGTGTGCGCCCACAAACATGGGGGGAAACCTCTAAGCTAGACATGATATATATGCCACTACCCGAAAAATTACTATCGCAAAACACTCGGCCGAGTGGCCCAATGGCAAGGCGTCTGACTACGAATCAGAAGATTGTGGGTTCGAATCCCATCTTGGTCACAGTTCTCTTTTTAATCTTCATTTTTCTCCTTGCTTCTTTTACCTGTTAAACGGGTTATTATTTTCACATATTTCAGTCTTTACCCCTCCCCGGTCTATGGCGGGGAAGGAGAGGAGTCCTTTTTTGTTACATAAAAATTTCCCGAGTTTCCTTCTTTCTTGTCCAACCGAGGTAATTGATTCAACAGGGAACTTTGAAGACTTTTTCTTGTAAGTTCAAGGGAGATGTTATTCGTCGTCCTTTTGAACTGAGCGACACGGGTAATGCATGGAATAAGAATTATCTCGGCCGTATCTGAATTGTGGTTGGTTTAATTTTTTTTTTGGTATATACCTACTTACTCATTCATATATGTATTGCAACTCTCGAAAGTGAAGGAAGGGAAGTAAAGACTTTTACTGTTTGTCTTAATATAACTAACTACCCAGGGAACTATCGATATAAATGGGCTTGACATATTACAGTTGCTCATAGTAGTAGGTATTTACTCTAGTAAATGTGTATATATACGTGATGCCATCTTTAGTAAACAGAGGCATGTTATCCAAGCATGGCCCGATGCAAACATACTTTTAAGCCGGCGGGCATATATAACAAGGTGAGAGTGGAGAGGAGCTGATGTGTTGTGTTGACTATCCCATCTATCTTTATGATAAGAAAACACTTTTGTTACGATTCATGAGAGATATTAGTTACTAAAAAGCCGTCAGTTCTTGGACTTAGATGGCGCCCGACCAATTAGCTAGCTGCTTTCTTTGATCGGCTGATCGGCTTCGCCATCAAGAAGAACTCTGGCTCACGAGGTTATGACTCCCGAAGGTAGCCAGCCAGCCAGCCAGCCAAGCACGACCAACCTTTTACCAAGGTTTTATATGTATATTCGAGGGCAAATTAGGGGTGCTCCTGCATCGCATCTCCGCTCCGTCTTAGACTATACCGGACTAGATTGCCGTGAGCTTCCGAGTTCGGTGTCGTATCGCGGCCGATCGGTCATATTCCAAGGACCTGTTATGAACCGGTTCGATCTTTTAAATAGACACTTACCTAATTACATAGAATGAGAAAGGATGGTTTGCTTGCTTGATCTTGATCATATCGTGTGTATCATATACTCATAAGATCTAATTTATCTAACGAGGACGTTAGACTCTATACCGTCAGACCAACTAACTTGACTTCAAGTTACCTTCTCTCTCACCTTGAATCCCCTTTCCCCTTTTCCCCTCTCTTCACCAATATCCAGACGTAAGCACGCCATTCCAAAGTTGCGTATAGTATAATAAGCCAGGCTCGGCTAAGAAAGAATTAGCCCTCAGACGAGAAGGGAGAAAAGAAAAAAAGAAAGAAAAAAAGAAAGATGACGGACCTCAACCTCCCCGAGCCCTTCGCCAGTATCCCGCGGGAATCCTTCCTCTTCGGACCCTCGCCGATCCAGCACCTACCGCGCATATCCGCCGCGCTGGGCGGGAAGGTCACCGTGTACGCCAAGCGCGAGGACTGCAACTCGGGCCTCGCGTACGGAGGTAACAAGACGCGCAAGCTAGAGTGAGTCACGAAAACACCTACCCTTCTTTTCTTTTTTCTTTTTTTTTCTTTTTGTCTACCTCTCCCTCTCCTCGTATCTAGAAAATAAAATTTTATTTCGCGATATCCAGATATCTCGCCTCCGAGGCCCTCTCCCAGGGCAGCGACACCCTCGTCTCGATCGGCGGCGTGCAGTCGAACCACACGCGGCAGGTCGCCGCCGTGGCGGCCAAGCTGGGCCTGTCCAGCGCCCTCGTCCAGGAGCACTGGGTCGACTGGGCCGACGCGCACTACGACTCCGTGGGCAACATCCAGCTCTCGCGGCTCATGGGCGCCGACTCGCGCCTCGACCCGTCCGCCTTCGGCATCGAGCACAAGGCGACCCTCGCCGGCCTCGAGCGCGAGCTGCGCGCCGCCGGCCGCAAGACCTACTACATACCGGCGGGCGCCTCGGACCACCCCCTCGGCGGCCTCGGCTTCGCGCGCTGGGCCTTCGAGGTCGAGGCCCAGGAGCGCGAGCTCGGCGTCTTCTTCGACGCCGTCGTCGTCTGCGCCGTGACGGGGTCCACCATGGCCGGCATGGTCGCCGGCTTCAAGCTCGCGCAGAAGAAGGCCGGGTCGAGGCCCCGCAAGGTTATCGGCATCGACGCCTCGGCCAAGGTGAAGCAGACGTTCGACCAGGTGCTGCGGATCGCCCGCGCGACCGCCGTCAAGATCGGCCTCGACGAGGCGGACATAACCGAGGAGGATATCATACTCGATGACCGGTACCACGCCGGCACGTACGGCATCCCCGACGAGCAGACGCTCGAGGCGATCCGGTTCGGCGCCCGGACCGAGGCCTTCATCACGGATCCGGTGTACGAGGGCAAGAGCTTGGCGGGCATGATAGATATAATTCGCAAGGGCGAGCTCCCTGAGGGCAGCAACGTCCTGTATGCGCACCTCGGCGGGCAGCTGGCGCTCAATGCATACTCTGCGATTCAGTAAGCAGTAAAGAACATTCATGTTTTGAAAAAAATCCACGTTATCAAAGCAAAGCTTCCTGCCTTCATTGATTGTATCCTCTAAATCGAGATCGTGAGCATTGCGTGTATTTCATTCTAAAGTCGAAACATTACGGGCATTAGAACTCGGGTGTACAGAGACCATAACTATACACCTAAAGTAGTGTTCAACAAGTTGCCATTTCCTCCGCCCGGCGGGCACATGAAGTTGTACGAGGTAGTATTGTCCTTTTGATTCGTTCATCATTCCTCATCCTGAACTTTTCCGTACTGCGGTTCGCGGGTCTTGGGCTGCAGCAGGCTCCACTAGAACCTCTCATCATTTTGTCTCCTCAGTTCGTCCCTGAAGTAATTACCGTTCCCCGCGCCTCGTTCACGAGCCTGTCCTGTGCCTGGGCGGTTGAAGTCCATGCGTCGTTCCTCGGTGGGCGTCCCCGCCAGGCTGCCCAAGGCGTCACTATCACGTCTAGGGCGCTCGGGCGCATCGCGGTAGGGTTCGATGCCGTCAGCGTCGATCTCGCGCTGCATCAGTTGGATGCGTTCGTTGGGCTTCTCTCGTCGCTTGCCCAGCCCCATTCGCGATCGTGCGTTCTTGCCGTCGCCGTAGCCGTGACGGTTGCGCGACATGATGTTGCCGATACCAATATGGCGTTGTTTGCGGTTCCAGATGCAGACACCGACTGCACACAGTAGGACAAAGCCTAGGACGGACGGCAGAGCAATGTACAGAGCAGCCTTGCTAGGCATACCTCCCGTGTCAGGTTGGTAGCTAGGCTGTCGGTTGACCTCGATCGTTGGGCCCTTCATGATGGTAGCCTTCTTGCCCGGAACCACACTAGCCAGCTCTATTGTGATATTCTTAGCCGGCTGGTACTTCAACAGACTGTCTTCGATCTTGTAGCTCCAGAATCCCCAAGCTGCGATGGTCTTGGCGGATTCGAAAGCCTGGTCGGTGACGTTGCCGGTGGTCTCGTTCACGTAATTGCCTTGAATAATGACGGTGGTATTAGGCTTGTCGAAGTAGTCCGGGTCCCAGGTAACTGTACAAGTTAGTTAGTAGGGGAGAAGCAGAAGCTGCCAACGCTAATTATGCGACATACAGTAATACGTGGTGCCCGGGTAGACCTTGGTTCCGCTGGTGGGAGAACACCAGGGAGCAAAGTCGCCGTCGAGGTTGTGACAGATGGCGAACTCGCCGGCCGCTCCACCGGTAGGAGTAGGAATGGCGGCAGCAGTGCCGGTGCTCGTCGTAACCTTTCCAAAGCTGGTCTGGGTGAAGACGGTGGCGGTGACATCGTTTGGGGCAGGAGAGATGGTGGTCGGGGTCCCATCGGCAGTACTTAGCTTGGGGGTGACGGTGCTCGGCTGGCCCTCTTCGTTGACAGTCACCCACGGCTCGAGACCTGTAGTGGTGTCCCTCCGTCGAAGGTTGGGCACGGCGGACGCCGAGGAGAGCAGCAAAGTTGCTGCGGCGATGGAAGCGAGCGCATGCATGTTGACAGTGTATCGTGAGTGCGATCAAGTCGTCGACTCGGAAGACTCGGTAGTTGAAGAGGCGAGTGAATTCTACTAGGGGTTGGGTAGACGGAATAGTCAGCTAACCTGGCAGCTTATTTGATAACCAAGAGAATCGAGATTAGTTTATTTTACCTACCTAACCTAGTCGTTCTGATCTTTTCACTTGGTTAAAAGAGTGGCGGACAGGTCGTTGGTGACCAATTGAGCGAGTGAAGGTCGTCCACGGAGCGATGCTGAATGGGAATCAAGGAGACAAGAAGAGAATTGATTACTTATGTTATGTTTGGATGGAGCATCCCTGACCTGCCTACCATAACTGGAAGCAAGCTAAACTGCATGTAGATAGGGTTGAGGAGCACAGCGCGTATCCTTCATCATAATTCCTCTTCTATAGTACATACCTATGTACCTATGTAGTTCCCTAGTATCAATCGCGTATGGCCGAGTCCAGCGCCGAGAATCCACTGATGAACCTAACTAGTACCCAAATCGGAACCAGTAGGGAGATCCTCTGTACCTGCATATGCACTCACGCTAACGACCATCTGGCTCGTGCCCTGCATTAGCGCCAAATCGAGTACCTAACGTACCCACTGAGGGCAGAGGGTTACTTATTGTATGACTTATTGTATGTACTGTATGGAGTACTCGGAAACAACTTCATCATCTCATCCCGTCTCACCTCCAGCTCTGTCTGTCCAAACATGGTCGACGTAGTGGTATTCCGTAACCGTCACAATACTTTTTGTTCTTGAAATCGCCTTGAGATTGTCTCCTGCTACTATCCTTGCACCGCTAACAATGGCAATCTTTATCCATCTAGGTTCCTAGGTTAGCAGTCAAATATATAATTCAACGCCGCGCTTATGCTCCGTCCGATATCGTTGAGGTCTCCTATCCCATCGCTTGCTATCCTGCCGTTTAAGATCATAACCATACAGCCACAAACCACCACGTCGAGAACCAAGAAAGCTGTTCTCCATCTCTTGGGATAATTTGCCATGCACGTCTTTCAGTGCCACCCTCCATCCTCACTCGGGTATTTCATCCCTCAACACTTTCCCATAACGAGCCTCGGGAACCGGGTTATTCCACAAGTACGCCGACTCGTCCTGCGGCCGTTCGGGCCGGCTGCTGTCCAAGATAACATACGGGCTCAGAGCCGTCTTGCGTCCCTCCTGCACTAGTATCTCCATATCCCGCTTCTGGGCCTGCGACATAGCTTCCTGTCTGGCGAGCAGCGCCTCTCGTTCGAGGTCTCCCCCCTCTTCCTCATCATCCGCCCTTGCAGCATCGGAACCGCACGAATCCGTCCTTTTGTCCTCTTCGCAGAGTTCCTGGGCCAGGAGGCTCTTGTATCGCCGGTGCTGTTGCTGGTTTGGATGCCTGCGTATGTGTCGTTTCTCGAATGTGACTACTGATGGTGACGTCGCTAGGTTTTCATAACTATTTTCCGGGGCTTGCTCTGGGATCGCCCTGTTATTTTCCTCGTCATTGTTAGACGATGTTGCGCATTCTGGTATGGTGTTTTGGTCGACTATATGTGGCGGCATCTTCCGTTCGCTAGGTTGCTGTTCGGGCTTTGGCCGTCTCATCTGACGATTCGTTGTAGGTATTGCGCTCCCTTTCTTCCTAAGTTTGGGTATAATGATGCTGGCTGTTGTATGTAATTTTTCTTGTTCCCCCACGGCATTTTCGACTTTCTGGTTCACTGTCAGAATGTTTGCTTTGCGTGTCATGCTTCCGGTGCTAGCGGTGCCTGATGCGGTTGCTTCGCCGTATTGAGCTTCGTTTCTTGACCCGTTGTTGGACTGTGCGTTCTCCTGTTCTGTGGTCGCTGGTTCTTGTTGGCCCACAGGTTCATGGCAGGTCTCGGCAGGTTGGATTACGTCACGGATGAGGTTGTAGTCTTCATCTGGGTCCTTACTTAGAGGTCTTTTCGATTCCTGGTTTTCTTCTGGACCTTCTCCGGAAGATAACTGTTGATGACTAGGAATACTACCCGTTATTCGGGGGGGTTGCTCGGCTGTATCCCTTCGCTTTTTCTTCTGCATACGACTAATCCTTCCATGATCTGAATGAATACAATGGTCTGGATAATCTAGATACGAGTTGAAGTTTTGATTGTACAAAAGCGCTTCAAACTGGAATAGGGAATCTCCGGTCAATGGTTCGTGAGCTTGCAGATACGGTTCTGACACTCGACTACTTGGGCATTCGGTTTTCTGGTCCGACTGCTGGAGAAACATGGTCTTGAATCCTCGCAGAATAGCCATCATATTTTTCATCTGGCTTGGGCTGTATCGTATTGGTGTTGATATTGTATGTTGGCTGGTACTCTGTCGAAATTGGTTGTTAAATGGTTCAGAGGTCTGCGTTGGTTGGAAGGATTATTCCTTTGCAGGTATAGTTTTATATTAAGTATATTGAAGAATACTTTTCGCAGATGCTGTCAAAATTCCTGGAGCTAATTTACTAGGTCATACTATGGTACATTGTGTATGGCTTAGAGTTTCTGGTTCAACCGTTGTCTTTATTTGTACGTGTAGGATCGCGATGACTATTCCTAGATATAGATTTGAGGAACCAACGTTTATCACCAACTTACTTCAGATCCACTAGCTAGGACACAAAATTGTATAAGAATATAGCAAGAGGCTACTTAGGTTCGCATTCTATGTGGTAGGGAACGATAAGCTTTGAAGGGGAAAGGCTGGCGTTGGGACCAAGACAAGAAACTTGCAGTCAAACAAGTAAGGGCAATAGTCAATATTCCTACAGTTCGCAATAGCTACCTGCCAAATATGGATATAAGACGCAGTCCTTCGTTAGCATCTCAGGACCTCTCATTTCTGCACATGTAGCAAGCGTGGTGTCCTCAACACCACACTCGAATCCCGTTCGTCATTGTCGTGAAAGACGCACGACTACTAGTTCATCTGCCTCCCTGGACATTCATACAAACTCTGATTCAATTGCACAAGTTCTCCCCCTCCTGGTCTTTATGCTACATACATGGCAAATAATATGCCCTCTCTCCTTCAGCTTGTCGCCGCTCGCATCCAGTGTTATGTGACGAAACCCTGAGATACTAGTTGGTACTACGAGCTCTCTTGGTCTTGACATGCTCAGATTGCTTTCTGTCCTTCGCCCTTCTCTTGCGCTGAGCGCGAAGAGTGATGGTTACCTCTTCATCACTAGCGTCCTCGCCTCCTGCCTCGCTCGATGAGCTCTGCGTCTGCTGCAGGTTCTCATCGACGACAATCTGAAAGTGGCTATCTGCCTCGGGATCAAGAAACTCTGCCCACTTCTCGACCAGCGCCAGACTCTGTCGCAGCTGGGTCATTCGTTCGGCAGTAACGTTAGTGCACACGGCGGCAAGGCTCTTGTAAACCCCCTCACATAGTTCAGCGCAAATGAATTTGTTAACCTGGCTTCGTGGGATTGATTCTGTTGCGATCTTGACCATTGCTGATAAAATGGATCGGGTCAAAGGAGTTGACTCATCCTCGATGAACTTGGTGACTGTATCCAGGGCTTCGTCGCTTTGGGAGACGAGTTTGATTGAGACCATATTTTTCAGAAGTCGCTCCGCAAATTTGCGGCAAGAATCGTGTTTGTGAATAGCATGGGTTTCAAGTTGTCGGAGGTTGGTTATCGAGGCATTGTTGAGCTCTTTCTGAGACAGAGGGTTATAACCACCGTACCCCCAGCTAGGTTTCTTCTTCATCTCAACGAGAAAGGCGAGAATTCTGTCGACATCCTGTGTACGGCCTAGTCCGGTAGCTCCTTGTTTCTGATGGGTATTGCCCACTTGGCTCCCAGTGCTAATATCCCCAGTTCCCTGAGGAAGGCTGTTCTCCCATTCTAACAAACGGTCGGCCAACTAAGCCAGCGCCGTGATGGGATAGGGAGTGGAGGTCTGTTCAAGATGGCGGTTGTGGTATTTTTGTCGTGCGTTCAACAAGAAGTGAATGAGAAAACGAGTCACTGTAGGAATGGCTAGACGCCAACGCATATCGACAGCTGCGATGAATCCTTCATTATCGCTTTTGTTGGTCCAAAGGTCTTTGGCCTCCAACGCCGCGGTGAGAAGACTGAAAGCGTTCTGGTACCCACAAATGGCAAGATATTCGCGACGAGTGAGCTTGATGCTATCCACGCCTTCGAATGGTGTCTCGAGTGCGGCTACAGCGATACCTTGTAGGGGATATTGAGGGAAAACAAATCCATTCAAGGTGATAAAAGCAGTGGGATTGTTGGTTGCATTTGCCGGGACGGGTGGGAGCCCCTTTGGCTTCTTCGCGCCTCTACCATCTTTCGCCATTCTGACTACAGCACGCGGGTAGGATTAGAACAAATGAAAGGGTCGGAATGAGAAAAGCTAAAATGGGAGAGACAGAGTAGAAAAAACATCCGGAACCTGTATAGTGTTGAGATGAGACGAAGATGTGAGGATGGGATCGAGTGTATTGGTTCAAGGTGAGTCTAGATAGGAGGGCGAAGCACTCCTATATATGTAGATACAGGTGACAAGGGTCGTATAGCCCCATATTTCAATATATAGGAAATAATGGGCTTTGTGTTCGAGCTTGCGAAGGGAGGGATAAATAGAGAAAGCTTACCTGAGCTAGGAGCCGCAAGTCAAGTACTGAGTAATTGTAGTAATTATTCAGTGCATCAGGTGCCTAAGGATCTATTAGAAAAAGTCAAAAGAAAAGGTCTCGATTTCGTATGAGGAATTGGATGAGGGGAGGGCGCAGAAGAAAAGAACACACGGTGGACGTACCTACAAAGGGAGGTAAGTTGTTGTGGACAGGGAATAAATCCAAATACGAAAGCCCTACGAATGTAGATGGTGTCAGTAGTATTTTTCAAAGGTAGTTTGGTACCTCAGTACTTGTAGGAGAATTCCAAATCCAAAATCCGAGTCTGGCTCGGTGTTGATGATGCCAGAGGGGAAGATATGAAGGGTATAGATCTGGCAGGATACACCGTTTGAGAGTAGGTGATAAGGTGCTGGTTTGATTTATTCCAGATGAGGAATCTGTAAATAAACCAAAGAAGGGCGTGGTTGTGTTGAGAAGGGAGAAACGCGAATGTGAAGGGAATGGATAAATATCAGGGACCAAATAGGTACCAAGGTACAAGTTGCCTCGAAATATGAAGCATGTGACTAAGTAGTCAAAGATTACCCATTACCTCTAGGTCAACAACATATAGGAGCAGATAATACGGTCAGCTACCACCACCCACATTTAAAAGATGTGGTATAGTGGTACGCAGTTCGCCCCTTACACAAGGAGGTGCCGGGTTCGAGCCCCGGCGTGAATGAACACCCTCCCCATTCGCCTCCTGAAATTAGTGACCCTAATCCCCTTCGTGGGTATTGCCCCCCTCCCCTTAGGTCCTCACGGATCTATAATATAGCCTCAGTGGTTATATTACCCAAGGTACCTTGAAACCAATCTTTGAAACCAATCTACGGCAAAGGCCGCATTCCATTTTTTTCTTTTTAACATTAAAATTCAATATAAACTATCAAATACGTAAGTCTATAGCCATTGTTTAAGTGCTTGCACCAACTGTATCGCGAGGAGAGCTCGCTCCTTAGTCGGAGCACGACTAATCCGGTTCCCAACATTGCTTATTTTCTGAGCCAACGGCCATGCCGTGTTCAAGCGGCCTGCAATACTATCAACCTTATCCGAGACTCCGAAAAAGTCATCCCATCTAACAGGGTTCTCATTCCTCAGATTATCCAGCCCGTTGATCAGTTGGAAGAGGCTGGCCCGTAGTCCCTCTGTTTTCTCGCGGGCGCTTTCTATCTGCTTCCATACTTCGCGGTTGGACAAAGGTAAGACACCATTGAGATTTCTAGCGTTGGTCCCGAGAGTGCTTAATAACATGTCGACTCGTGGGACATGCTCGCGGGCTTGGTTGGAGAGGTGAAGTAGGAGGACCATGATAGCTGTTGGACTTAAATGAGGCAAGGCCTGACGATCAATAACACGTAGTGCACGCTGTGCCCTATGGTAATAAAAAAGCTTTAGTACTTGATCGCGGGTTAGGGGCTCGCTCGAGCTTTTGGTACTATTAGTGCCCTTCGAAGAACTGCAATGTGACCGAGTAGAGGTATGTCTACTTTTCGTTCTACGTTGACTATCGTACTCACGCCTCTGCCCTTTATCAGAAAGTATTTCGTACGCTTCGAGGATCTTTCCAAATCTTTCGTTTGCATCCTGCGTGTTGCCGGCCTTGTCTGGATGGTATCGCAATGCCAAATTCTTGTATGCCTTTCTGATTTCTTCGACTCCCGCGTCTGAGCCTACGCCAAGGACAGCGTACAGATCTGACGTGGGAGGTGACTTGCGAGACATGATCTATTGTTTCGATCTGAAGTATTAAATATGATTTTCATATAGGAAGGCCAGAAAACTTTGATTTCGGGTTAGATTGATTAGGCATATATATGCAATTCAAGTGATTATTTGCCTTCTAAACAAGGGTATTGTCTTTTCCCGATAACGTAAACATTGGCTTTATAAAGGAATAGCAAGTCACACTAACAAAGGCCTTGTTATTCTCCTTTATATGACTTCTATGCTGACGATGGAGTCATTTATATGACTAGCTTCGGGCATTCACAAGAACCACTGGCATATGTTCTATCGAATTTCATCACATTGGCCTCGTATGTTGAGATGAAACGAATATGTGAGGATAGCATCAAGTGTATTAGTCCAAAGTGAGTCTATGAGGAAGATTGGCGTGGCCCATTGCAGGCCTTATGTTGAGGTTATCCTTATCCCACCCTCCCCCTTCCATCATAACAATTGTATCGTCATATTCCAGTCTGGCATGTACTTGATTGAACAATCCTTAAGAAGAACACATTGGTGTCAAAAGGTTGCGGCCCCCATGGAGTCAATAATTTGGTCCATATCTTCGAATTCTCCTCTATATCGGCAACTCGTATAGGGGAGCGTTTGGGGCCGACCTCTTGTGTCCACGCATGGGTCCATCTTGGATGATCGCCGAAGCTTGCGTCGACTACCTTGCTGTCGCGCTTGACCTAGTGCAAAATCGTGATGGGTGTAAGGCCGACTCCGCGCGATTGCATCGTGAAACCACGTACAGCCATGTGTCGCATCGCTAGGAGTTCTCGCCAGGTTGAGCAGCCGGCCCTTTAGCTTATAGCCTCCCGCCTCAGCTGGAGTCGTACTACTTCGTAATTAGATGATTGAGCGAGAAGGGTGAATTCCTGTCGAAAACTTACATTACGGGTAAAGCTTCGTGTCGGGTTTCTAAGGCACCCGCAGGGTTTGACTTTTGATTACTGCCTTCGGAAGACGAATAATTCCCTTGCGAATCCTTGATCGTACCGCGGAATAGGCAGTAGATTCTCCCAGAAGACGATACACGTCGTACAGGTATTGGTAAAGACTCTGGGCCGCATGATCTGTCGTTTCTGCTTCCAATGCTTTGCTGTGCAACCAGGTGTTTTTCACTGGCGACAGGCTCTGTGCTAGTGATCTCTTCATTGGATTCGCTCGATGATGAAGTAAGCTCGTCAAGAATCCTCTCCTATAGGACTTCTTTGGGCGCTTCCTCCGGTAAAGCGGTGAAGAGACGAGAGCAGGCTCTCGATAACCGGTTGAGAATGCGGAAAGGGCCGTGTACGTGATCGAAGCATTCTCCGCCCGTCTGTATGGTATCTACCGTGCACATTTTCGCGTCTTTACTAATATCGACAGGCTGGCTTGAGATTCCTTGAGCGAACATCTAAAATGATGAAGGAGAATAGTGGTGAAGGTCTTCTAATACCTCGGCGGTTTTGATGCTGATGGATTAGGACGAATTTTGTAATTTCCCAAATCGAGGTTAATGACTGGGTTGAATAGGAGGAATTAGGAAATAAAAATCTCGTGCTAACCCAGTCTGATTGAATTTATAGCTGTCGGACACAGGTCGCAACAATAGGTCCAACAGGGTGAATAGGAGAAATAGACTATGCGAGCTATAAGTGCCAAGTCTACTGGCAACAATAGAAACGCACACAATTAGAAGACAGGAGCGAATAATTCATTGTAGGAGTAATGAAGAAAGGTTGTGATGGCGAACCTGCAACTATACCATTATAGGGGGCTGGGGGTCGACGGTTGCCCCTGATACGGAGTAATCGTACTAAGCATTTCTGAACATCCATAACTACAATATGATGTCTAATTCAACCAGAATTTTCTTGCTTCCCCCTTCTGTATTGAGTACGACACGTCTGAGTTAAACATCTAGGACTTAAGAAAAGCATAAAGAAGATTCTTATCAAGGCAACAGTAAGAAATGTCTTGGAATTACACCCCTTTAATACCAGAGAGGCAGACAGAAATTTGAGAGATGAAGGATAAAAACTGTATTGTATGAAGACTATATAAATACAGCTAGCATTTATAGCGTTCTTAGAGACCCATGGATTATATATACAGATCTTGGAAGCTTAGACTTTTATATTCTATTCTGTATACCACGTATTCGGTCTGAATTGTATATTATCGAGAATTACTTCGACAAATTGGTTATAAGATGAAAACCATCGTGTTGAACTTGATGAAAGGTCAAGAAATCCATATGGACGAATGATCTCTTGACACTTATAGGGGGTCCTTTCTGGTTCAACAGTCTTCGTTTGGCCAGCACTTTATAAAGGAGCCCATTCCCTGATTTCAGAAAAGAAAAAGGAGCAGATATAATGGTAAAACCTTAGGCACCCCAGTGTCTCCAAGATTATGGAAGCCTATTATCTATCAACATTCCATATACAGTGTAAGTAACAGGGAGTCAATGAACCCTGAGACAAGAGCATGATTCTTTCCTTTTCCTAGACTCTACCTATAACGGATAGCTTACGTAAGATTTGTCTACTCCATATGGCAAGCCCCCTGCGAAAGCTGGCAGGATGATATTGCTTCGCCCGCGACAACTCAGCTCGCGTGTGACGGCTACGTGACCATGGTTGGCCGATGCACCAACATGTACATAATACTTAGATAGGCGGGCCTGGAGAGTGACTTTCTCCCTCCAGCGCAACAACACGTAGTGTTGGTACCCCTTACATCACGGGGCCCGCGGAGGCCTTGGCTTTTCGTATATATCAACCGCCCTATCACGACTAGTTTGATCATGAACCTCATGGCTACCAACACATTGATAAAAGATGGCTTTGAGGCAAGGAATCCATATAACACTGGGCGGAAAAGGTACTGTCGTCCGTTACTATCCTCCCTGTATAATATTGGAGCCTCACATTGCTAACTCGTTAAGTAGAGCGCATCACTGAGAGTGTGGCTGTCTTGGCTCCAGCTTTCCACGATGATCCTGTCTTTACATATTTTCTAGGCAGCCTCCCTGAAAATAAGCGGATGATATATCTTTCCACACTGCTCACAGTCTTCGTGAAAGCCTGTACGTTAAACGCTGGACATGTACTTGAGGCCGGGTCCTGGGGATCATGTGCGGTGCTCATGCCACCGGGGGCGAAGGCAGACAATCCATTTACGATTCTCCAGGCAGGAGTATTATCAGTCCTCATGATACTGAAGATCTCGGGTTGCAAGGTATTTATTCCTCTCCCTACCTTGCAGATGTTCTAGGGTTTTACTAGTCTAGAAAAAGATAACACTGATAAGTCAATACAGAAGATTCTGCTCGAATATACGAGTGCTGCGGAACGAGCTAAGGCGAAGGGCATGACAAAACACGAACAAGCCGCCTTCTGGTACCTATTCATCATAGGAACGGCTCCGGTCCGCCAGCGCCAAGGAGTTGCGGGGGCGCTAATCAATCGCATGAAAGATCTGGCTCGACGTGATGGCAGGCCGCTGTGGCTCGAAGCCACAACCACGTCCTCGCGACAATTGTACGCGAAACATGGATTCCAAGACGTGGATGAGATTGTCTTGGGAAAGGGACAGGCCGGACCTGACGGGCTAGCTAAGGAAGGGGGCGAAGGAGTCACTATCTGGGGTATGGTTTGGCGGCCGGAGAAGATCTAACGATATAGAAAGGGCAATGCTGTTAATTGTAGGGGCCTATGGAGTATTTAGTCTCACTATATGCTTGATGTTGGCAGGGAGCTATGGCATGGAGTCATGGAGGTGACAACGAGGACACAAACTACTATAGTATCATTTAAGAGTCAATTCGTTAGGTAATTTTGGTTTGGGAACAACAAAAACCCCTCCCCGTTGTTCCGATTCAAACATTTGGTCTTCACCATCATTACTATGGTTCTTGAGTGTTCCCGGCATAGTATTCAGTGAGTGTATCTACTACTCTGTGTCGGCAAGAAGAGTGATTGCACACATTCAGAGTCCTAACCCAGGTACAAACACAATCGGGCTTCAAAACACACAATTTTACACCCACGTTCGCGCTGTGAGGTCAAACGGGTCATCTCAGAAAGAATTCGTACTACCCGGAAGCTGAGTTCCGAACCTTTAGGCGATCGACGTGGCGGATTGGTGGAAACGAAACATGAGTCGGCTTCGGGCCCCATCGTTGTCTTGCAATTTAGTGGTTACTAGATTTTATTCCTAATCATATCAGCCCTCTTCATGTCCTTAGTGATAAATTTCATATCCAGTTCAATCTCAAGGACGTGATACCACTGCTATAACCTAAGTCTTTCTCATCGGCGAGTTGCAGGTTCATTCGAATGGTTCGAAGCATCGTTGTCTCTTTTGGCCCTGAATCCACAATAACACAACTGCGTAGAAAGCCCAGAACCTAGTGGTGCAGACGAGTTTATTCTTTGAGTGACATATTCTATCTGTTGAACAAAAAATGGAAATTATCTCTGTAGAACTACATGTATTAATGAGGAGTATATTTTGAGGTGTTCTCAGCCTTGAGAACTCTAAACTATGATAGTGTCGATTGGCATGAGGGCTGATGCGGTAGTGCTACAACACGCTTCCTCAGCGCGCGTAATGTAAATCGGTACTCATTTGCTTTGATGCTAGGATAATAACCTATGGATGGTATGATAGGTTGCGACACTGGGTACACGTACAAAAGGACCTTGTGTGTCGGGGTGTACGACTGTGATTTGCGAACATTTCCACTTTATATGTGTTTGAGTTAATATAGTGATTACTACAGCCAATGTATTGCGAGGGCGACCCAAGTAACTTTATCAAATATCGCCTAAAGTATGCCAGCTACTGTGTATTCGGTGATAATTGTAAAGGCGCCGACGACGTCATCTACAGTAACTCCCACGGCCACGGGCGCAGATGCTCACTCAACTCTGCTTAAATCTAGGCATGACTGAGTGTACGCGGTGGTGAAAGCGAATTACTATTCGCATCTCTAAGTGGCAGCGATGGCAAACCCGACCCTAGGCCTCGGGAACCCCCATTTCTATTGCCCTAGGATGCGGGCTGGTTCGACGTGATTGACAGGTAGCTAGTCTATAACACCGACAATGGTGGCGAAGCATATGCATGCAAGATCCAACATACGCTTGATACGGTTGGGAGAATCTACGGCATATTTGCTTTTCAGAGCGATACGTTGAGGTGGGAGGGGGAACATATCTCGAGGCCGAATTCAGGGCCATGGTTGACATGCGGGGAAGAGAGGCTGGCTTGGCTCAACAAAAGAGCATACCGTTACGAAATGCCTTAGAACTGTGCTGACGAGAGTAAGCCGCTGCTTCGTTAGGTGAAGTGAACCGGGCGGGTGCTGACTGCGGATAGATGCATCACTGTGACAGCTCTGCAGCCGATATCTAACCAGCTAGCCTACTTGAGCTTGCATATGGCAATCAAAAGGATGGGGGGATTCGCTGTTTGAGATACAATGTGAGATCCCGTATCTTCTCGTCATGCTATGTGGATAGATTAACAAGGTTAAAATAGTATAAGGTAATAAATATATCTATGAGAAAGTATTCGATCGATACACGCGCACCATTTGACGGGTGACTTTAATTTGACTGGGGATAACCTGCATGCGCCAAAATGTGAACGAAGAGTATCCATTATATCCACCGGGTGTGGACTGGGGAAAGAGGCGCTCTTGGGGATGACAAGGTAGGTTATTCTACACTTTCGCCGTAGTATAACGTACATAGTAGGTCACACTTGTGCTTGGCTTCAAAGGCTTGGATGAACTAATGTGATGAGTATATAGTTTATGATATCAATATTTGCACCAAGGACGTCGCTGTTGATTGGGTCTTATTACTCGAAGAATAGCCGACCTGGGCGAGCTTACCAAAATGCTAGGCATATGTAGGAGGAAGGGGTATACCATTTTATTTCGGCGTATCAGATTCAATAGATACTATTACCGTTGTATTCCTCGTTTGACCCCATAGCCAAAAGCTTGAACTCTTAGCCAGGGGGGAATACTAAAGGGCACTCTCGGGACTGAAAAGGGGGGTTTGGGGTTGGGTTCAGCGCATTTCCCTATCCCAAACTACCGTTGTGTTTTAAGATGCGATGTTGAACCAAAATATCCCTCCAGGCGCTATGCATGATGTGTAAATGAAGAAAACTAACGAAAAGTGTGTTTAAGATGTTTCTCCAATTTTCGGCTTACGTCCAACGATCACACGCTGGGGATAATACGGGTGATGCTTTCTTGAGCGCAACTCGCGCCTTAGATGTGCGGCATAAACCTGGATCTCTTCCTTACTCCAACCCATGACAGACGTCCACATATATACCAAGAAACCTTAGGAGCAAGTCAGGATCTATTTTGCTTGCGACAAGTCAATTTTGGGAAAGACAAGGGAGCCACGCACCTTCGATGTCTTGCTCGACAGCAAGTTGGCTATATTGACCAATTTCTTTTTCTTTGGGATCCGCCGGCCAGTTTCCCATTGGTGTCTGTAAGCCGCGATGTCAGATGGATCCAGTCCCTATACGTCTGCTGATGCTAAGTTCGAGCTCGCAAACTTACTTTAAGGTTGGTTTCCTTGAGATCAACGAACCCGGCAGCCTCCATAGCCTTTCTCTGCACGTTCTCCTCGACAACTCTAAAACTACGACCGAACTTCTTACCCGCCTCTCCAAACACTCGACCCCATTGATCCAGCGCGGACCCCCGAGGAACCGTGCCGTCGTCACTAGTGATCATAGCTGAAGATTCCTTGGTCTCAAAGTAGCCGCCAGGCTTAAGGGCCTTGTAGGCCTCCTTGAATAAAAAGTCCCAATCCGGAATGGCCCCTACAAGCCACCTGATGTGTATGTAATCAAAGCTATTTGCTTCGTATGTCCAAGGCTGGGTCACATCATCAATCTCGAACTTCAGATTAGGCGGGATCCATTGAGGCTGCTGCGGAGAGATATCTACGCCAATCACCTCGGCACTGGGAAATTGATCGGCGAAATCGCTAAACAGTGTCAGCCTGTATGTGTAATAGACGTAGAAAGAGTGAAAGGG
Organism: Biscogniauxia marginata; assembly: GCA_022695795.1. Classification (NCBI taxonomy): domain Eukaryota; kingdom Fungi; phylum Ascomycota; class Sordariomycetes; order Xylariales; family Xylariaceae; genus Biscogniauxia; species Biscogniauxia marginata. The sequence goes on along the minus strand of MU404121.1, from coordinate 185,444 downwards.
TTACATTGCCCATATTCCTGCAGAGCCTTGCGTAAGCAAGTAGACTACCGAGTCAGTTAACGACAGAGTTGTCTTACCAGTGCCACAACCCACATCCAGTACTTTCTATAATACATTAGCGACATGTGGCACATACAGCGTTCTTGGTCTTCTTCCTACTTGAACATTATCATCAATCGGTGCTAAGAAAATCTGGCCATCCTGGAGTAGCGTTGAGACGTGGTGGCTATCAGTGTTCAGCGCGTTGATCGCAGTGGCAAGCAAGCAGCAAATCTGCCGATGTCTTTACTTACAGGATGTCCATGGACTCATCGTGCTGAGCGTCGTTGGGGTTCCTGGACGTGAACGGAAGTAAGTACTATGAATAGATAGACTATAAGATGAGAGGCGTCGTGTGGATGTCGTACCAAGACTGGGCGTTGCCACGTTCACTGTGGAACGTACGCCCATGCACCGTCCGATACTCAAGAATACTAGCTGATAAGGATGCTGTCGAGCTAGCAGCGTCGTCTCCGTAGGCCGAGTCAATGTCGTCCTCGTCATTCGGGTGCTAGGACGAGGTCAATTGTCTTGTGCTCCTCGAAAACGGACGTTCCACCGTGTTCCTTACCGGTGCCTGAGCCCAATGCGAGGCGGGAAGAATGTTGGTAGCAGGCTCTGCTGGCATCGTTGGATCTGCACTGCCAGGTTCTAGAGTCTCTGGCGCCGCCGCGGGCGTTCTGCTGGTAGAGGCGGGAGCGGAAGCGGAAGCGGAAGCGGAAGCGGAAGCCTCGGACATATCGTTTCGTATGGGAGGGTATATGGACTATCGTCTATCGTTGAGCAAAAGCAAACAAGTTTTACGAGACTACAAAACTATTATAAACGGCATAAGAGAATAGGAGAGCCGTGAGACACTACAGGCCCAAAGAAACAAATTAAAGCTCTCTCCCGTGGAGAGGGGAACCTCGCTGCAATATCCACACACTCTCGTGCTTATTAACAGCACAACTCGAAAAGGGTCCTCATGTCCGACCGTCACAATTTTCGTCTAGCATTGACAAGCATCAGTGCCCACACGAGGGCCAAGAGGGCCGGTCTTTTCCCCTGTCCCACCGTCGTCAGTGTCCATCAGCTGCGGGTTGGCCGGCTGTGTTATCACGTCCCAGGGGTGTATACGGGGGCGTACAAGACTAACCAACTATGTCAGTAGTCCAGTAGGTAGTGTAGATGATAAATAGGTATTGGGGGACCCTGGGTGTTGTACATGTGTTATCCCAGTAACCATATCCTGCCACGCTGCAACCACGTTGAGCTATCCTAACATCCCTGTCGTATGAAATCACGGTTTAACCCAGCAGGCTAAGGTTCACGACTTGCTTACTATACTGGTGTGTTAGCTGAACCTCAAATCTTCAAATAAACCCTGCGCGACCCCGGCTAAGCCTCATCCATATATGCAGGAGAGATATGACGTGTTATCCCAGCCTGCTTTTCAGCATTTGTTCCGATGTTCATTGCATACAGGTAGGCTTTATAAGATAAAATATTCAAAATAAAACAACCAAAATAAAGGCAAACGGACGTTTGTACGACTCGTTCAAATAAGGGTGGTTGATGAAAAATGCTAGGCAAGAGACAACCTATACATACCTAATGTACATTAATGCTCGGTTCAATAACTAAAGTTTCAACTAATCTAATAGATCCATTCTAAAAATTTCTCTCTCCTCTCAAGCCTCTCCAGACTTCCTGAGCAGGTGGAGTCATGTGTGTCAACGCATCACTAGGTACATTATATGTATGAATGAATGTAAGGGTACATACATGTAATACCTATTGACCATAGCATTTATATATATTAATGTATTTATTATATAAATACCTACTCAACTTAGAGTACAGATGTCTGTCTCCGAGCGTCACCGTGTCGCCACCTTTGTCCAGCGATAGCTAGCCGTGAGCTCTCCTTTGCCCCGTCGCGATGCAACCATGACAATCGATTCAGCCAATCTACTACTAGCGTATATGCGCGCGCTGATTTGATATTGATTCGAGCCTAGATAGATAATGTAAACACTCTTAACCATGTCGTCAAGTTTCCTATAATAGCGCAAAGCCTAAACAGGACTGCCTACATCGTCTGCATCTTCGTCTTCGTCTTCGTCTTGATGGTACGATTTCTACCTTGTTTGTATTCAGAATCAAAATACATGTGAGAGTTGACTAGATAGACAATACTACTATGCGGTCCTCTTTCTGATGCCGAACCAATGCTGCAGTAGCAATAAAGGGTGATGCATCTCGATCGGTTTCGTTCCCGCCTGCATATTGATTCGGCCATCCTTCGCGGGCAAAGGCCTAGTCGCATATTCAATAGCAGGATAGGCAGCTTTTATCATAATGATAGAATGCAGCATCGGAACAAATCACATATGATCATCGGCTGTATCGCAAGCTCAGTGCCGAAATGACGGGTTCGAAGCCGGCTTTACGCAATCACGCTCCAGGAATTATACGCCCGGATGATGCAAGAGCAAACCGACGAATGAACGATGTGCTTTGAGGACATGGGTGAGGTACTCTGCCAGTGGCCATTCAACGCAAATCCGACAATTAAGGAGGGTAGGAATGTGCAACAATCCGGCTTTGGAATGTCAAGTTGCCGAGGCAAATAGAGTAGGTAACTAGCATCATATGCTCCAATGATTGCCGTGAGACATTTTTACATTTTACAAACGGTGAATTTCATACTTAGAAGCATATTACTTACCTGGTAAGAGGGAATCTTAGAAAACAATCTCTTTCTAAGCTTCAGCGCAATAGAGCCTCTGAATTGTTGCGCAAACTCCTAGGGTCCTTGCCACAAAACCGCTGGTGTATACTCAATGATGGTGTATTAATGATTGCCTTCATCGGAGATATTTCATTTCGTTTCATCCTACCCCTAGATATTTCAGTGAAGGCCATTCACCTGCCTGTTCTTCAGGTTCTCCTATAGTTAAGATGAGGGGTCTGCAATTATTTGTATAGCTAAGAGTAATAATATAGCCTAAACACAATTTCTAGCTCTAGCTCGATTTGGTCTGGCTATATTAGCGCTAGAATAAAATATTGAAGGCTTTGGGAAGATACATAGACTTTATAATCACTTGGGTCAAGACTAGCCAGCCCATTATTCATCTTTCCAGAAACACTTGGGGTTGTGTGAATATTATTATATAAGTCAACCACACTGTGTTCAAGATGTATGTACTGGGTCGTGAAGACAATGCATTCCCCAACGGCAGCGGGCCAATGAACTTTCTACTACAGGACGACCCCTTAATACGACTTAAGATACTAACCTGGACACTTACAAATTGATACAGAAAAGATCTAGAAGGGATAGTTATTACACGTAGGAAGAGAATTCGACTAAGGTGAATTTGCCTACCTTTCACTGCCATTAAAGGCATGTTCGTACATCTATGCAGTTGTTTATTAGATATTCTTGTTCCGTATCTGTTGCTAAACCAAATAAGCTGGCTGAACCCCTCAACATATTTTAGCTACCCTGGCGTAACAAGGTGAAACAGAAGAGGCCAGTAAGCGTCAAGGACGTAGGTTGAGGAGGCATCGGGATCGGGTAGCAGCGCTACACTTCTGAATATGGTGTGTTTGGATATAGGACATTTAAGAAACATCCAATGCCTCTGGTGCTGTCCGTAAAATCCAAGAAGTAGCTCTAATTATATATACCGGCTTCGATCTTAGTCCATTCAGAACCACGACAGAGTATCTACCTAAGTCTTATAGTATCAAGACTTCTGGAACGCTTCAACTTCAGGTGATTTTGTAGACTGAAACAGAAAGCTTGGTGGGTTTCTCACAAATATGCGTATTTACCTTTTCATCGCCGATCTCTCTTTTCTTTTTCCTCCCGTTGTTCACGCGCCGTGTTGCTGCACTGGGCTCACATGAGTTCTTATCAGTAGTAGATATAAAAGTGACACAGAACCCTCGCAAACGAATTAGTACGCGTTTAATACAAGGAACCCCCTTGGAAAGGGACCATGGATTATGTAATGTGGAACTATCTACGGTTTAAGGCCGGGGCCATTTCATTATTAGTGCGTTTTCTTGCATAAGAATTAAGCAATTAAACGGTGCAAGGTACCTAAGATTTCATCCCACCGCAACGTTAATTCAATTTTGCCGTCTTTGTCGCGCTCCCGTCGTAGACGCGTCACTCGAACGAGGCGGATTGATTTTAACTACACACTGGACCAACTCGCATTTCATTCCACTGATCAATTTGTTTCAACTTTCTAATACGGCGTGTGGTATATCATTAAAGATAGAACCGCAGTATTGTTAAGGATTGCTTAAGGCTTCTCATCAGACGCATATCCAGGGAACGAATGCCAAGTGCCCATTGGCAGCAAATGGCCAAGACTACCTCAGATCTTGGCCCGGGCCACAGTTATGAAGAATTACACGACGACTCGTCGTCTGTATCAACCGTTCATTCCGTAGACGACATTTCGGAACGGAGCTTTCACGGGGATAACGACGACGACGATGACGGTGACTCTATGTCTGAGGCTCGCGTAGACACAAAATCTACTGAATTCCTCACATTGTCCCGGTTCGTAATAGACGATGATGCTCACGAACCTGACTCGAGCCTGGGAATCAGAAACCCCGATATTCGACTTGTTGAGAGCAGTCGGCCGATTAAGGCTCTCGCAGACCTAAGCTCCAATGCCGTGCTCAATGGTTCTCACCCCATAGCTACTCGCAACACTGTTTGACCACCGAAAAAGGGACGGCCACGTCGAAAGTCTGGGCGAAATGGCGGATATAAAAGAGGCGCTCGCAGACTTGAGAAATGGCAGGTCGGCCATGCGGACGAAGATGTTCAAGCTCAACCCGATGTTGTATTCGAGGACCAGTCGTTAGTCATGCCTTTGGATGGGGTTGAGCTACGCCTCATCATAAAAAGGGTCGAGAACGACCCGACCTTGTGTTTCAAGATGAAATGGTATGTGGCAAGACACCTTCGCCATAACTTCGTAAAGTTGCGGCAACCCTGCTACCAGTACTACGCCTTACGGATCCGAGGCGTATATTATGCTAGGTTAAGAGAGACGAGTGACCAAGCCCAACAAAGACAATACAATCGCCTTGACTTTGAGGCAGCGAGGGCTCAGGTCGGTTTCAGAAAGGACCAACCGGGCTGGGAGCAAGAAACCAGTAAAGTCAAGATGCTCCAGGAAGCTTACGAAATGTTTCAATGGAGCGAGTTCATCACGGATGACGACGTAGATGAAATCCTAAAAGGAGCAAAGGCACACTCTGATGCCTTCGATTATGCCACAAGGGTGAGCAGACCGGCGTACTATTCTGTATTCGAACCCATATCGGGTCAACTACTCGGTACGACGACGAGGGAGTCGGACCGTCAGGTCGATCTACCGCGAGACCAAGATACGAAGAAAAGTCCACAAAACCCCGAGCCGTCGTACAGACGATCGAAAAGGAAGCAGATGCACGACGACACCCCTGGGGTAAGTCAGCATTTCGATGCAAGCACTGAGCAAATGCTACCTCGACTGTACGAGGAACTCAAGTCGCTGCGGGAAGAAGTCAGCGAGCTCAGAAAGGCGGCACAAGAAGAAATAGTCTTCAGAGAGAAGCTCCTGGGCCTGTGCGCTGTTGACTGGAGGAAAGAGCGCCAATTTAGAGAGACATTCTTGGCTGAGCATCGAGCGTCTCAGGACGCTCTCCTGGCCGAATTACGCGAGTTGCGCGAGGCAACCCAAGGGGGCTCGAAGCGCTTGAACTCGGCGTCAGAAGACCTATTATATTGAAACACACCTAACCCTCGAAGTGCCTCCTAACACTTGGGCGGCTAGTATAATCGGCTTAGATCGATTCAGAAGCCCAGCCGAGTCTATTGTGAGATAAATGACACTTATAAACTTGGAAGCAGACAAATTTGGTCAAACCTGGAGGTCGACCACCTAAAAAAAAAAATTTAGAGTAACTACCCAAAGAAGGCAACTTATTCTGTCTTTCCATTGTATCTCCGCTGGAAATATCTCTTGGAAGTCTCATAAGATTTACTCGCGGTTTGCACATATCAAACCTGACAGACCTGCGACATCAATTAGAAGTCAAAATGTCACCAGCAAACGATATTCTACTCAATGATTCTATTAATTTAAATTACTTCCTAGTAATAACAGTCCGAGTCCTTCCGTGCGTTCATATTTGCATCGAAAATAATAAGATACAATAAAAAAAGGTCTTGCAAGTAAAAGGGAGAGGAACGAGCGTTGAAACTTTCGTGATGATGCTAATTTTAAACCGCCATAAGTAATCACTACATGTGATAGGCTTCTCTGTCAGTATTCAGTGGCATATGATTGAATTACGAAATACAAAGCTCGGGAAATGCATGGCGCTTGTGTGATACCAAATGGCAGTTTCGCCCCGGTGTGATAGTTGCACAGGTACAGGATGCTACACAAACACACGAATGTTTGAAAGAGAGTATTGATGGATACTTAGCACATAACGCTCAGCATTTCCTCTCAGAGGCCTGACCGGAGGATAAGATACGGAATGGGTAGGTAGGTATGTAGACAAATTCACACGAAATTGTCATACATAAACTACAGAATTTCAGGCTGGAATGTACTGAGAAAGTTGTGTGTTGATTCTGCCTCAGTAAAAAAACATAATAACAATGATGATGATAATCCTCATATTATATTATTTAGGACATTCAATGTGAACGAGTAATACTATACCGCTAAGACGAAGAAAAGAAAGGAAAAGGGGAAAACAAAGAGCAGGATATATAATGACCGAGGCGCTGACATTACTGATATATTTTGAACAATCTTGAATACGCAATGGATAATTCAAATGATTTGAGGCTTGGGAATAACTTCTCGCTGTGCAAAACAAGTTCAAGCCACTTTGTAAGTTGAGTTTTTAAGAGTGACTCTCTCACGGTAAATAGAAAAAGGGGAGAGGAGGGGGGCTAATATGTTCCTGGGTTGTAGACATCCTACTCACGGTTTCCTGGTGCTTTCTTACTCATAAATAAATATATATATATATATATCCAAGGGTAGAAATTCCTTGCCTATGGGTGCTGATTCGGTACATTTTCGGTCTCTGTATCTGATCCCAACGGGGTGGCTAGAGAGGAAAGAATTCGAATACCAGAATCTCGATGGCTTGATTGAGTTCCAACAATTCCTGTTTACTTTTAGATACGATAGGCCAGAGGGGCCTAGTCGGTGTGAGATAATGGGTGGGAATACCTGCGTTACACTTCAGCGAATCGAAATCAGAAATTAGGGCGAAGATTGTAGAATCTACATTCCTGAGGGCTGCGGTTTACAGACTTGAGGTATATCAAGGGTAATTTAATATAACAACATGTTGAAATACTCTCTTTAATGCTCTTCCTTTCTCGTGATAGCTAATTACCGTAGCTGGGTATGCTCGCAATTCCGCATCCCAGCTCGTGTCTACCTTTCTTTCACCCGGGGACGAGTTGATCGACAAAGCACGGACAAACGACTATTCTTCACAGTCTGAAAGGACAGCCTCCGCGATCACTGGCCATCATTTTCTTGACATCGGCCTCCATCTCCTCGACGCCCATCCCGGCCCGGTTCCTTGGGCCCAAGTCCGCGAACGTGTAGCCCTCGGGCATGAACTCCTCCGGGTCGTCCCCGGGCAGCTTGCCGCCGTAGAGCCAGACGGCCCAGGCCTTGGGGCCCCAGCGGTTCCAGAACGTCGGCTTCACGTAGAAGGGGAAGTTTCCGTACGTGTAGCGCTCGTGCATACGCCCGGTCTTAGGGTCCGGGTCGGTCAGGCGGTTGAGGTACGAGAAGCGTGGGAGCATCAGGTACCGGAGCACAAATTTCCGGATGACGAACGCGGTGTAAAGGAAAGAGAAAGCTAGAGGACCGGGTTCTGGAAGCCTATTGTAGTTTGTCAGTAGTGGATACTTTATATACCTAAGCCCTAGGGAGTATGTGGTCGTAACTCAACATCAAGCATGTGTGCTCGCAGATCTCGATTACTCGCTATCACACACACACACACACAATCTCTCTCCTCAACATGACGAAAAGAAAGGGGCAAAGTGGAGAAGAGAACACTCACATAAAAGCCTCCCTCATCCGATCGCCCGTTAGCGCGCACACGACCTCCTGGGCGAACGGCTGTAGGAACCAGGGCACCCAGTACGTGATCATAGGTATGAGCGCCACGGCGGGCTTATTGCACACGGCGCTGGGCCGCATCCTCTCGACCTCGTAGGCCTTGGCCCAGGCGGCGAGGTCGGCCGCGAACTCGAGGCCGTTGCCCCAGGGCCCGGCTTGGGGGCCGGCCATGACGTCGGCGTAGGGGATGCCCATGGCGTCGCCGACGTCCTTCCAGAAGACGGCGTAGGCGCAGACCTCCATGTCGTTCAGCGGGCGCCAGTCGAACAGGCGCGCCCAGCGCGGCGGCTCGAGGATGAACACCGACAGCGTGTACAGCAGGTCGGCGTCCGTGATGGCGCCCTCGGCGCGGTACCGGCTGTGCAGGAAGTTCATGCGCGCGACGCTGCGCATGTGTCGCTCCGACGACGGCGGGTTGTTCAGGAACTCGCCGATGATGGCGCCCGTGTCTTCGTATCTGGTCTACTCATTAGTCCCTATATCATCAACATTGTTTATCTTCGCTCCCCTTTGAGATGAGAAGTGTAAAGAGTAGGGAGCGGGCTGAGGAGAAAAGGGAGGGAAATGTCACTTACCTTTTGCGGCTCTTAACAGGCTCTGTAAAGTTCCTCGTGGCCACCAGTAGCTTGCTGATACTCTCAATACCATAGGTCTAGGCACCATCACACTTCGTCAGCAAAGGGGGTTGATCTCCTTACATTGACACCCACTTCCCTCTTAACCCCTCTCATTCCTCCCTCCTTACGAACACCAGCGTCGTCCTTCTCTCATCTTACTCCCGTTCCTCCTTATTCCCTCACGACCGCGTCTTCTAGGCAACGGAGCGCCAAAAAAAAAAAGAAAAAAGAAAATGGAGCGCTCACCTTGAAAAGCGCAAACTGCAGCGACAGCTCCGAGTACAGGGGAAACTCATAATGCGTCAGAAAATTGAGGATGACCTGGGCGTCGGTGCTGGTCATGCGGGCGAGCGACTCGATGTCGGTGTACCCGAGCTTCCTGCGGATAGCCTTCTCGGCGCGGAAGCGCAGCACACGGCAGAGGGTGAGGTAGCCGACGACGGCAGGGACGAGGTAGTGCCGCCATGACGACGACGACCAGAAGGCGGATATGGAATGGGACAAGACGGGGCCGGGTGCCCCGGAGAGGAGCTTGGATATCAGCGTACCCCCGGCGGGGTCGGAGGTAGAGGCGTTCATCGTGAAGAGGACCGACCAATAGGGATGGTAACGGGAATATAAAGATAGCGAAGTTTATCACTTAAGAGGCGAGGTTAAGACTAGCGACTGTGGAAGGGTCATAGGTATGGCGACTAAGGGTTTCGGCTACTTATATGCCCAAATTTAAAGAGCCGGAGACATTCCTGTGCGGCACGGCACAGCTTAGGGCTACTCCTCCGGGATGAGTGAAAAGTTCCTGGGAAGAGATGAAATAAAAACCAAAGTCACACTTTTTTATTTTTTTAAATTTTGTTTCCCTTTTTTTTTCTTCCCTGCATGAGATTTTTGGCGGTAAGTTGAAGGCGTGCTGGCGATCCATCAAGTGTCGAATTAGACAGTCAAGGCACTCGAATCTTCCATAATCCGGACAGCGGTGGAGAAGAAGGATAAGAGGAGAGGATCGTACGTTGGTATTTATCAGTTCATAACGAGCAAATAGTAGGACAAAAATAACCCTTGAGTTGCCAATGTGGGCACTAGCACTAATAGCACAGCTTTTGGGCGGACTATTCGATCGTGGAACAGCGTATCAAGACGTTTGGAAATAAGGCAAGGCTCGGTATTCGTCTCCCCTTGCGCTCCACCCCCGCCCACCCGTGCCAGTTGGTTATGTAGTGTATTCTCTTTGCTTGCCTGCCGGGGGCCGAGGTAGTAATCCGAGCCCGGCGTATGAGAGGCACCGAACGTGATCCAATCTTCGACGCATGTTATGTGCAATACAACGACTACCTAGGGACATGCTGTTCCATGTGCGGAAGACAACGCGGTGGTTTGAGTTCTACTCAAAGCGTATATTATCCCCGATTGAGCTTACCCGTGGTCCACTTGATATAGACAGTATATCCACCTCCACTTGGTATACTAGGTAGTATACAGTTTACTCGCCCGTCTGACAAGTTGTGATATATGCAGTTGAAATTCCCCCATCGGTTGGATCGCGTAACATGTGGCATTGAAATGGCGTCCCTCTTGTGGGCACAGAAATAAGCCTTGCATAAGCCACCATGAATAGCGTTAGACAGGCTGACAGGGTTCCTCCAGACGCACCTCTTGACTCTGCCACTGATGGCGTGCTTCCATTCTAGGCGCACAAGGTAGTCTAGCGGTTTATCGAATTAGTTACACAAATTGACAATGTACCCTGGTTATCTTGACCTTGCAATTAATAAGTTGAACTGTGAAGCTCTACAATCCTGTACAGAGCCGTAGTACACATCAATATTGATTCGGATTAATAATGCAACCCCAGCTATAACAAAACTTAAACCTGACGTATAGAGATATTATTAATAGACAATTGACATTATAAGAAGTATAGAGTTATTTCATATTCAATAGTACTATGCTACTTATAAATACCAATTACTTGTCCTTTTAGTAGACATGCTTATCCTGTCCATCTATGCAAGGTCGTTTTACAGGTACGCTTTACTAAAGTGCCTGTAGGAGGTCAAGTAAGCATGGGGTTACATACATGGTATAACACAGTCCGCGGTTAATTGCCTATTCAATATGCTATCCACCGTCTCCTACCAAGTGTTTCTCCTCCCAACCTCTTTTTCATTCGTCTGTTTGACAAAATATGCAAGACATATGCATTTGACTTCACCCATCCCGCCGTAAGACCAACAAGCTAAATCGGATTACTCGAGGGCTCCGAGTGATCATCTTACAGCTACACTCGTGGGCGGTGTCCAACGACCTCAAGAGCTGTTCGCATGAGGCACAGCAATGTGACGATGTGGTCTGACCCTTGGCCTAGTGACGGCACCAGGCAATACGTACGAATGAACGAGACATGATTGTAACCAAAAGTTTCGAGCGTGCGCCTTGTTCTACAGCTTACAAGAGCAATCAGCGGTATATTGATCTAGCATTAAGTATATGCAAGTATATCAGGATGCTTTCGCCTTCTGGTTCCTCTTCCTCCAGGCCCTCAACTCGTTCAGGAGGCCCATGACCAAAGGAACCCCTACGGGTCCTAGCAGCGGCAGGTAAACAGCCACTTTGTGTTCGTCGGGGAAATAGAGTTGCCCGACCATACTCTTCTCGAAGAACGCACGTTCTGCTTCTGTCTCGGCTATACGCGCGTGTTCGAGGCTCTCCGTGCTACCGAGGTTGGCGCATGCCAACTCAAGATGGTGCATGGATTTGGCTACGCCGTCTGCGACACTAGACGGAATAGATATACTAGGTAAAGCTAACGATAGACGAGCAAGTGACCCTAGAGATGAGGATGCACGGAGAACCAAGTCCGCCGATCTGATTCGTGTAAGCGTCGATAGGCGCATTGGCAAGGACCCGGATTGTGGGGTGCCGAGGAGAGATAGGAGGTGTGACGTGAAGGTCAAGATCGGCTGCTTCAAAAGCTCTGACGGAACATGGTCCGTAGTAGGGGGCGAGAGAAGATACACAGAGCCCCATTGTGGAATCAGCCACGACTGTGATGTTTTCGACTCGGAGCCCACGCCAATAGTCTGATTGCCAATATACACGACAAAATTTACTGTCGGCGCTCCACCTATGGAGGGCGACAGCGGCCACTCGGCAGCATTGATGAACGATGAGAGGTCCTCTTTGGTGAGAACTTGCGACTGTACTCCCGGGGTGGCGTAGAGCTGGACCTGGGTATCGATGGTGAAGTTATGGATCGAGTTGAGCATGCTTAGAACGGGGCTCATGTATTGGTCGATAGCCGACTCGATCTCCCAACTGTTTGGCGTGGGGCCGTTTGTGAACAGCGAGAAGGTCAGATGATACGTCCGAGAATATTTCAGTGACCGCGTCATACGTTTCGACAGCGACTCGGTGATGTCTTGGGATGACCCTTGCGGCTGTCTGTCGGAGGGGATGGAGGAAGTCGCCAGGAGATACGACAAGATTGCTTGTTCTTCAGAGAAGGTCGAGCCAAGCTCTGCAGCAAGGTAAGTCGCAAGTCCCGAAGGTACCGAGTCCGGAGGGTACGTTATCTCGAGGACGGGCATGTGGGGATGGAGTGTCGTGGTAAGTGTGTCGCCTGGCTTCAGCCGTATAGTAAGTGCGGTATTCGAATCGCGACTCAGACCCACGGCGTGGTCTGCAGGCGTGTTCGGTATTTCGAGCTGGAGGCGATGTCCTGGGAAGACCTTGGTGGTATCGAGCGCTTGTTGAGTTGCTCGTACTAGGTCTTCTGCTTGATGGGCTTGTATGCTCGGCGCATCTATCGCGACTCGTATCGGAGGCTCTGGGCTGCATACCTTGAGCAGAGAGAAGACAAGTCAGTAACTGCGGCAGATATAGCTTCGAAAATAAGCACCTTTCCATCAGCCCAGTCCATCATCTGGCTCAGGGGCAGATCTGCCCGGTAAATGGTGGTTGTCTTCCACCATATCGGCAGGCCGAGAAATAGCACGATCAACCAGAATGACGCTATCACGAGCGACCGTCTCCGGATGTCTGCTGGCTTCTCGGGGGGTGGCTGTCTGCGCTTGTTCGAAGGACTGGGGCCGTCGTTCGATGTCGTCTTTTTCCCTTCTCCTTCCCCTTCCCCGGAGCTCAAAGTCGGATTCACCTCAGCCGTGCCATTGATTGGGCTCTCGGAAAGCAAAGACATGGCTATCTCGAGCTATAACGGTTGCTCGGCAGCATTGTTCGCGATCGATGGGCGTGGTCGACCAGAGCTGCCAAGTCGGAAGCGAGGAGGTGTCGCTGTCGCTGTCGCTGTCTTGGGTGTAGGTTTCAAATTGTCGTCAATTTTGCCAACGTGTCTCTGTACACTACCTTGTATCGTGAAATTGGAGATTTATGGGAATGGATTGAATCCTTGTCCCTGGATGTACCCGGTTGCAAGGGGCCCCCATTTTTATCTTATGATGCGATAGACCGATAAAATGAAGTCCAGTTTCTGCTTAATTAGAATACGGGGTCTTATACCCAGACAACTGAATATTATGCACCTAGTCCATTGGCTTAGGTAAAGTTGCGTTTCCTCGGCGTACCTAGGTATGGATTCAGTTTTGGCAGACCTCGGCTTGTAGGTAACATAACACTAGGGGCCGTACCTATGTACCTACCTAATAGCAGTACTTGTGTACCTATGGAAGGTTGAATCAGCTCATCGGAAGCCCGGACACGACCGAAAATAGTACGAGATACATAGTAGTACTAGTACCTAACCTAAATACAAATAATTATCCGAACCGTTATACAACTCGGACTTGCTGTGTGCTTTGTGCTAGTATACACATTACCATTATTCCACACTACTAAAGAAAGGTATGTCGCTTATCCATATAGCTGGTATTGAAGTCGCACCGTTAAGGGGAGAGAAGGCCGCAAACTTGATAGTACTACTTAGTATTTGATATCACCTAAAGTGACTCGCATATTTTAGCTCTATTAAGTATACGCACGTCTGGTCTTCCTATTTCCGAGGCATATCCATCCTACCAGACCCTACATACTTATCTATACCCTTTCTTCTTAATGTACCTCAGTTCCCACCCAATGTCTGTCCATATCTCATTAACTACCTAGTATTATGTATCCCTATATAACAGGGTCAACTAAGATTAAAGCAACTCATTCTCATTGAGCTTGGCGATGTTTTTCTCAACTTCAATTGCGATCGAGGGCACTTCTAGGTTAACTGAGACGGGTGGACCTATTCATCTAACCTGGTCCGGCCAGCCTCAGCGGATTTCAAGGTAGTGACGGCGATTAGCATACCATGTACAGATAGATGTAAGTGGTAGTGCAAATTAGTCCACGATTCCATCCGACCCACATCGATTCGTGACAAGACTTGAACCTCGGGAGCTGAACAACACGTCCGACAACTTCACCCCCTACATACCCAAGAGTAGTTATATAACTCATCAAGTCTTTTACTTCTCAATCCTTCAACCAACTAGGTTGAGTCTTTGGCTATAACAAGAGAGAACTCTGCTTTTAGGTGAGACAGATGCATACCTAATAGACAGAACCGCCCATATTGAACTCTTGTAACTAATTTTCTAGGTTGTATATACCCTCCGAAATTGGCATTTATTGATCTTTCCGGCCGCAATCACGACGACATAGTGAAGCTCCACGACCTAAGCAATGCCTCGTAAGCTCTATACCCTGCCCAAAGTTTGGAATGAATAAAATATAAAAATTTATAAAAATCCCTTCCATGGAAACATTCACACTGCGTCGTCATGAGCTCGTAGCTAACACCGTCCTGCAATGGGAAATAGTCCCATTAACTATCGCGGTGCCAGCCGCTGCCGCCGCGCTCGCATATCTTGATGCGAAGACAGGTTGGCACTATGATAGGACATTGTTTCGCGGCGTCTTCCCGGCTCTCTTTTACAGCCGTTATCGTGAAAGTAAGGATCGCTGCAACGGCTTCTACAAGCTTGAACAAGTGGCAACGAACAAGGCCTCGGCAGACCGGCCCTACCTCCTCTTCCAGGACAGATCCTGGACCTACGCGCAGGCCTACGAGGCAGCCATTAAGTATGGAAACTATCTGAAGACTAGGTTCAAACTCCGCCCTAAAGATATCGTGGCCCTGAACTTTCCCAACTCGGATCATTTCGTACTTCTCTGCTTTGGTCTCTGGTCCATCGGGGTGAAGCCTGCCTTCATCAACTACAACTTGACAGGCGATGCGTTGAGCCACTGTGTCAATACCGCCCAAGCCGTGCTTATGCTGGTGGATCCAGATGTCGCCGCTAACGTGGACGACGGTGTCCGGCAGAAGCTAGGGGATTTGCGGATCGAATTACTGACACCCGAACTGATAACGGAAGCATTTGCGGCGGAGCAGGTACGACCGCCAGACTCTCTCCGTTCGGGTGACTTGGGTCAAGATATGGCCATCCTGATCTACACCTCCGGGACGACAGGGCTGCCTAAGGCTGCCATCGTATCTTGGACCAAACTGACCTTAGCTGGCATATTTGTCGGAAGATGGCTCGGCACACGAACTTCGGACATATTCTACACGGTCAGCGATTCTAGCAAATATTTTAGTGATACCCGATCCGTTACTGACTGGATTTAAAGGCGATGCCGATATACCATAGTTCCGCCACGATTATGGGGCTTTATCACTGTCTAGAAGCAGAGTGTACCTTCGCCATAGGAAGAAAGTTCTCGACGAAAACTTTCTGGAAGGAAGTCCGTCAGCATAATGCCACCATGATACAGTATGTCGGAGAGACTTGCCGCTACCTCCTGACTGCACCGCCCCAGATCGACCCGGTCACGGGCGAGAACATGGATAAGAAACATGATGTGCGACTAGCTTTTGGAAATGGACTGCGCCCAGACGTGTGGGAGAAGTTCCGGGACCGATTCGGTATCGAGGCCATTGCCGAATTCTACGGAGCGACAGAAGGCTTCCTAGCCACGTGGAATTATACTCGCAACGACTTTTCAAGCGGTGCGATTGGGCGCAATGGATGGGTTTACAGTCTTTTAATGAAACTCAAGCTCGCCATCGTAGCCCGAGACCCCGAGACGGATGCACCCGCGCGGGATCCTAAGACTGGTCTCTGCCGGCAGGTCAAGCGTGGCGAGGTTGGCGAGCTTCTCTTTGTCTTACCGAAAGACACGGAACGAAGCTTTCAGGGGTACTTCAATAACCCCAAAGCAACAGATAGTAAGATCATCCATGACGTGTTCAAGAAAGGCGATGGGTATTTCAGGTCCGGAGATCTGGTTAGCTGGGACAAGGAGGGAAGAATGTACTTTCACGACCGAATTGGCGATACCTTCCGATGGAAGAGCGAGAACGTGGCCACGACCGAGGTAAGCGAGATGATCGGCTCCCATGCGGCAGTGCAGGAGGCGAACGTGTACGGCGTCCAACTTCCAAACCACGACGGGAGAGCCGGCTGCGTGGCAATCGTCTTGAACCAAAAACCCGACGCGGCTCTTCTGCAGTCCTTGGCTGAACATGCAAGCAAGAGGTTGCCCAAGTATGCGGTCCCGATCTTCTTGCGGGTCGGGAATGGACTAGCGGCGGCTACCACGGGCACGAACAAACAGCAGAAACACGAACTAAGGGTGCAGGGCGTAGACCCAAGCAAGGTTCAGGACGACGAATTATACTGGCTCAAGAATGGCACATACATCGAGTTTAGAAAGGCGGACTGGGATCGGTTGAATGCAGGCCAGGTCAAGCTTTAATTCGTATCCCCTTTTCCCATGGAATACTCGATTTGGAATTCATATTGGAGAAGGAATTTTGCAAAGGATCGGTCCATTTCCATTGTATATGAGTATCCAATACCCCTTTTATCAGGAAGTTCTTTCAGCAGTTTAGGAAGGATTAGACTAACAATACTTTACAACCTTCGTAATTAAAAGTGGAAACGGTACCATTGAAATCGAAAAGACAATGATATTTAAAAACAAGTAACCGAGTCTAGATGAGTTGCTGACATGAATAGAATTGACAGGTAAAGTGTACCTATATCAATACCTCGGAGGTACCTACCTAGGTTGGGCGACGATGTCGATGCAATAAAAGGGGTTCTCAAAGTGTTACGGAACATGCAATAATCGCAGTAAGCAGAACAACCCCGCCCCCACCTTTGAACTGTAACAGAAAAAAAGTTGAGAATTCTCATCTGGGGATCACCAAGAAAACTCAGCTTTCGCCATTCTCTTCGCCATGGCCTCAGACCTCAGCGCGCCCCCGGTCCTATCGACGCCAGCCGAACACACGTTTATCGAGGACCCGACCCAAACCTCCGCACTCGCTGCCGAAGCGAAGCGACCACGCAGATCTGACGATGAGCTCTTCGAAGTCTACGAGGTCGCACGTACGGCGGACGAAATCCAGCGACACGGATGGAAGCGCATCGCTCTACAATTCCCCGATGCCATGCTTCCCGATGCGCCATGGGTCATCGACGCGCTGAGTCGAGAACTAGAGAAGCTCTCGAAGAACGCACAGGAGGAAGCCAGGGGCAAAGAGCTAGACACGAGGCAGAGACTGTACATCCTGGCAGACACGTCGTACAGCTCGTGCTGTGTTGACGAGATTGCCGCCGAACACGCAGATGCCGACGCTGTCGTACATTATGGTCGCGCATGTCTCAGTCCCACTGCGCGGTTACCCGTTCTACATGTCTTCACGAGGCAGAAGCTTGACTACGATGTCGTGGCTGCGGCCTTCGAGAACCAATTCCAGGAGAAGTCTGAGAATGTCATCGTGATGGCCGACGTCATGTTCCAGGAGCATGTCACGCCCGTGTGCGAAGTGCTACGAAAGAAAGGATACACCAACGTTGTTGCGACAGAAATCGTGCGCGATCCCTCAGGCACGATACCAAACCGCAAGCTTCTTTGGCTCGATTCTTCGACCGAGAATGACATTAAGCGCGATTTACACGAATTCCACCTCTTCCACGTCTCGACGCCCCCGACCTCGCTCCTCCTCACCCTCTCTTCCCGCCTCGCCTCCCTGCGTATCTATGCGACGCCCTCGTCTCCATATACATCAGCCTCCACGCCGCCAGACCCGAGCGCTACTGCTGCACTCCTCCGCCGACGTTACGCGCTCGTCATCCGACTCGCAACTGCATCTATAATCGGGATTTTAGTGAACACTCTGTCGGTCAAGAACTATATGCCCACCATCTCCACTCTCAAGAACCAGATCGCAGCTGCAGGCAAGAAAAGCTATACCATCGTAGTGGGCAAACTGAATGCGGCAAAGCTGGCCAATTTCGCTGAGGTGGACGGCTGGGTCGTAGTAGGCTGCTGGGAGAGCGGATTGGTTGAGCAAGAAGGGCTGTGGAAACCGGTAATCACGCCCTTTGAGCTGGGTCTAGCCCTACAGGGCGAGGAGACCAGGGTATGGACGGGTGAATGGTGGGGCGGTATTGAAGGTATAAAAGGCGAAGTAGATAAGCCTGGCGAAGTCGAATTCGAAGCAATACCAGAGCAGAAAGAGGAGCCGGAAGACGTGCCGGATGTAGTTGCGGGTGGTGTCGATGATGAAGAGTCGGAACCACCCGAATTTGACCTAAGAACTGGCAAGCTCGTCAGCCACAGCCGGCCGATGAGAGTCGCCATACGGAATGCTGCTGCGGACGGTGCTCAGCGCGGTGGTAATGCAGGTTCAACTCCGAGAGCTCTTTCGTCAGCTATAGTTAAGAGAGCTACGGGAGAGGTGGCTCTAGTCAATGGGGTAGCTAGTCCTGGCGCGGAGTTCTTGAGATCGCAGAGGACGTGGCAGGGCCTGGGCAGCGACTTGAACCCGGAAGAGGACGAAGAGAGTACCATCGTCGAGGAGGGCCGCAGCGGGATCGCGAGGGGATATGTGGTTGGCGAGGAGCCGCAGAGGACGTGAACTGCTCCTTGATATGGCGATGAGGCACACTAACCACCACGCAAAAAATTCTTGAGAGCTAAAGAATGGTCCCTGTCCCGCGATTCAAGCTCACTTGTCTGGTCTGATGCCGAGACAACCTCGGCGAACGGGTATTGGGAATCCAGCAATATGGGCAAAATCGTTCGTGAAGTTCCAATGACAACCTAAATGGACATTCCCTCCATCTGAGCCTAGCTTCCTAGCTCTCGGTATCTGGGCGTGCTTACTCGGCTTGAAAGCCAGAGCAATATAACGTCCCTGACGGGCCACGTGCGCTACTTAAACCACGAGGCAGGCTAGGCCAAAGAGGTTTAAGAAGAGAACCGCAAGGAGCTGGCGTGTTGTAGACGATCCTCCTGCCATTCTGCCGAGATTCTTGCGCGCACGTGAGCTATTCTCGCCGGCAACGAGATACTTGTCTGTGTTCATTCAGCTCATGGTATTTCTCGCCCGCCATCATCGCTTGATTAAGAGATAAATCGGATCGAATTAGATCAGATCAGATCAGACCGGGCTGTATTCTTTTATTCGACCCCGGCGCTTCGATATCGGCGAGAGAGATAGGTAGTATACATGTTATACTGATTCCTCCTATGGCGAACAAGGATGCTTATTTAACGTCATAGGATACAACTTATATATAGAGAGGATGTTCATCTCAGTCCGACATCGGACAGAAGGGGCCCGAGGCATATCAAATAGACAGCGAATTGCGTTTAACCCAGGAGCATATCCTTACTCGAATCAGCTTTAACAGTCCTGTAGTGTAGATCATTCTTGCAATCGGGAAATTTGCTGAGAGTATAAATATAGCAAGCGGCATGCAGCATGCACCTAGTTACATATACAGTTCACATCTAACCAAGCGAGAAGAGATCATCATCTCGGACGAATCAATCAAAAAATGAAAGCTGCCCTTTTGCTTCTTTCTCCTTTTTCTTTCTCTCTTTCTACCTATAGCCTGGTTCTATAGTAAAAAGAAAAGAGTTAAAAAAAAAACCAGCAATTACATATAAAAACAAGTCATAATGGTCATCAAAAAAGGGAATTAAACCCGAGTCATTGTCCCATCGTCTCATTCCCGTGTCGAAATAACAGTCCGTACCTAGGTAGTATCGAAGAACATCCGAAAGCATCGAGCGAAGAAGGGACCACCTCTTCCTTTCTTTCTTTCGTTTTGGTTTGGTTTGGTGTGGTTTGGTTTCCTTCCCGACCTGAATACAAATATAACATCATTCGCTCGGCCATAAATCGTACGTCAGTAAGTCATCGATTTGCCCTGATCCTTGGTTCCCGATATTCGACTTCCCCCCCTTTTCTAGGGTTTGAAACAAAACAAAAAAAAAAAGGAGGAAGAAAAAAAATCATCTCAAACCGAGTTCATACAGATATCTGTATACGTCGTAATTTTCGCGGGTTTCCCTTGTCTTTTTCTTTTGGTTTTTTAATGGAAAAATATTCTTTTACGTGACGTGGATTCCCAAGCACATGGAAATACTTTTTCTAACGGCTGTTTTTACTCTCTGGAACCCTCTCTTCTGGGATTCCCGGTACATCCGCGAGGACACTCGCAAGGCTCGACTTGTCCCCCCACCCCTCCCACCCCCTAATGAAAGAAAGGTAGGGTTTCAGACGTAGGTGCGGCGGTGGGAGTGAGAGCTGCGGCGACTGTGCGGGCTATTGCGGTGCCCGTGGCGGTGGTAGTGCGTCTCGCGGACGTAGGTGGCGCGGTCGCGACTGCTCATGCGGTCGCCGTGGAAGCAGGCGAGGACGGAGGTGACGAAGAAGAAGACGGCGTTCATGACGCCGAAGGCGAAGCAGGACTTGAGCATGGCGCACGTCTTGTCGACGCGCACGTCCCAGGTGGCGATGCGGGCGCTGCCGAAGGGCCCGAACTGCTGGTCCACGTAGCCGCCCGAGACGACGTCGGTGCAGTCGGCGGCGGCGATGAAGCGCAGCGCGTACACGGCCCCGATGAAGGCGCCGACGAAGAGGAGGTCGACGATGGCCACGAAGGTCGCGTTCGTCGACGACCGGTGGTAGCTGAACAGCGTGTAGATGGCCCAGGCGAGCGCGAGCACCGACACGATGAAGAGCACCAGCACGTAGTCCGGCGTCAGCTGGTTGAGCGACACCCAGCCGTTGACGAAGTAGGCGAGCATGCCCATGGTGGGTATCTTGGAGCTGATGTTAGTCCCCGTAGATAGGCCTGCGTAGTTTCCCTCGCGAATAATACATCACTTGAGGGGGGTTGGAGGGGGGAGAGGGGGAGAAGGGTACTTCGGGCGCGTTGCGCTGAAGATTTGTATTCGTTGCGCAATGGCTCTGTAAGTTAGGAGGTAGCCGAGGAAAATGAAATGAACTTACCAATGTGACGATCTCCAGGAATCGCCAGAAGGCGAAGAAAACGGCGAACAACATCTTGGCGGGATATTCAGATCAGATCAGATCAACTCAGCTCTGTCGAGTTTATTCCCAGAGGCGCGAATAAGTGCAGGTGAGGGTGCAAGCTTCGAGAGTTGCTCGGATGAAGAGCGCCTTGCGCCGGGAGAGGCGGAAGCGCGATGAGGTAAGGTAAGACTACCTTGTATGTATGTATGTGATGTATTAGGCGCGTGACGGAGATGGTGGTGGGTAGTAAGTAAGAAAGCGAGCGTGTAAGTGAGTATGTAACAGCTGAGTTGAGGCTGTTGGTGGACTTATATGAGCCTTTTTTTAATAAGATATATGTACAGCACAGCTGAGGCCGTATGTAGGTAATATGATATATCTTATTAGTAAGGGGGAGGGAACGAGCGACAGGGAGGACGGGAAGAGGGGAATGTCCTCCAGAGACCTTTCGTATGTGGCGTCCCCCGGCCGGGATAGAGGAGGATTGGCGTATGAATGGTTTGTAGCGGCGTAGGTGAAGATCTAACGCAGAGGGGGGAAAACCACGAGGCAGGGGTCTTGCCCGGTTTTCGATTTCTTTCTTCTTTTTCTTCTTCTTTTTTCCCTTCTTGTCGTCCCTCCCTATTGGTCGTTTCTGTATAGGTACGTGTGCCTAATAAATTGGGAGAGGAGAGGTAAGAAAAACCCCCGATGATTGTGCGTCGTCACCCAGAATGAAGTCGTCAAACTCTAGTCGTTCCGAGCGTTGACTTGGAGGAATGGTGAAATAAGCGATATGTCTGCCGTGCGGTCGGGCAACTAAATAGCCATCCAATCTGGACGTTTACGAGGTATGATGTAGCACCCTGACCCAGGGAAGATCGGGATCGTGACGAGTTGCGTGGAATGGGGGGGTTTGGATTTAGTTTCCGGGGATTTTCCCTGGTTTAATAGCGTGCGTAGTACTACCTAGTAGGTAGTATTTAGATAGGTAGTCGGGTTACCCAGCATAAGTAGCTAAGGTTAGGTAGGTAGCTTGACTCTAGAATTCCAGCTCTGAGATACTTGGTGCTTCCCCTCAGTACACGTATTGTACTGTCACAGACCGATAAAGGTATAAACCTCACAGGTTCAAAAGATAAGCCAAGGGTGATAATGGAGGACGGAGAGCAGGTCAGTATTTGTTGATCTGTAAAAAGTATAAGACGGCGAAGTGGAAGAAGATACTCTGTACTTATAAGCAAGGAATACGATACTGCCTACCTACCTACCACCCATCGCCCATCTTCGCAGGGCGAGCCGCAGGAAAATAGCGGGGCTGGTACGGCGTTTGGGTGCTGGCCAGGAACTATAACAGGCTGTATAGAAGCTACGTAAGTACCTACATACATACCTAGGTAGGTACTTACCTAAATACCTACCCTACCTGCGCGGGCGGGCGCCTTACACGGTGATCCCTGTACACCCCCTGTACAGCTGTAAATCCGAGTGGTTGGGCGAATAGGTCTGAGAACCTTCCTAGTGGTCAATGATGCAACCTCCCCTACCCCATCCACGGTTTTATTTTACACTAGGACGTAGGTTAGATCTCACCGGCTTGCTATCCTTTTGGTAGGTATTTTACACATGTATACCATTTGCATGTGTGCTCCTAGGTAAGCTCCCTGTGCCTGCATCTTCTCCATACGACTACATACTGTAGTGTACCTTATCTACGCTAACAAGTCTAACTTGCCTAGTACCAATATATGAGTTTTTGCCCATTGATCCCATTGATAGGTACGTCCTATTAGGTGCAATTCGCTTTGCATGTATTATTTATTTCGTGCGCCGTACTTCGTAATACCAGGTATGAGTAACTATACCTTGTACCTACCACAGCTCATGAGAACTTCACGTGTATGAATGTATTTAGTGTACCTACTACCTAGGTCCTTCGTAGGTGGACGTGAGTAAACCATCTTAGCAGGTAGGGCGAACAACGGGCCTAACCACGATTCTTTCGTGGGCCTCTCTCACCGATCGTTTTGGTTGTTGTTGTTGTTCTTGTTCTTGTGGTCCGTCTTACTAAGACAATAATAAGGATGTAAAACGCATTGCTTCATATAGGTAGGTAGGTACATACCTAAAGGTAGGGCTACATGCGATGCGGATCCCTGGTTTGTTTTTTGTCCCGACACGAGTGATACATGACTTGCCGTATTGCCGGAGTTGTACCAAGCGACGCCACGTCCCTTTTTCTCTATTTTCTTTCTTTTTTTTTCTCTTTGTTTTTCTTTAAGGGATACATGATACCGAGGTAGTTATCAGTTGAGAAATGTCCATATGCAGACCTTGTGAAGACACTTGTAAGAGGTAAAAGGTTTAGCGAGGCTTATTGAAGCCATAGCCCAAGTTTCGTATTATTATATATTTCATCGCAGGTCCTCGTCTAGGTATTATTCGGTAATCACTTGAGCCACGTTAGGGCACTAGATACATACCTAGTCAGATATGCCCAGAGTTGGGCTAGAAATGTCAATATTCACCCGGACAGTAACCATGATCCCGTTCCCGTTCCCGATACTTCGCTGCGCAATCCAGAGGACACTTGTCCTTAGGAAGGGTGTGCTTCCACAAGGAGAAGGCTTCCGCAGTATGGCAAGTGAAAAGACTGGGAATTCTAAAGTAGGGTAATGAACATGACCTTGACGAATACATAGAGGGGGCGTCGGTAGGAGCTATTGTTCGATACGATGGCTCCGCTGTGATAGCTCATATGTTATTATCACATGCTGCAAGTCCGGTAGGCAAGGTCTATACCCGTCAGGTAAAAGACAGTCCGTTCATTGATCTATATCTATTGTGAGTGAAGCATTGCTAGAGTCTAGTCTTGGTATCAATCTAGTCTCTATCTAGTGTCTATTCCCCCGTCAATTTACCATGTACCGTTTGTCTTTGCAGTTTTGCTCTTCTCTATCCGACAACAGCCTCCGGCTTAGTTCACTCTCAGTCGCTTCTTAGAGTCCGAGTCGACGCCGTTCTCGGGACCGTCGGCCTGGGTAGAGAAGTACTCGAGACTACCCTTGGGGTCGGCCTTCAGGGTCTTGCCGCCGTTCTGCCAGCCGGCGGGGCAGACCTCGCCATGCTCGTCGGTGAACTGGAAGGCCTCGACGAGGCGGATGGTCTCCTCGACATTGCGGCCGACGGGCAGGTCGTTGATGGTGATCTGGCGGAGCACGCCCTTGGGGTCGATGATGAACAGGCCACGCAGGGCGACGCCCTCCTCCTCGATGAGCACGCCGTAGCTGCGCGAGATCTTCTGCGACTTGTCGGCGACGAGCGGTAGCTGCAGGTCGGAACCAAGGCCGCCCTGCTTGCGTGGCTGGGCGGTCCAGGCCAGGTGGGAGAAGTGCGAGTCGGTCGAGACGCCCAGCACGGTGGTGTTGATGGCGTTGAAACGGGGCAGGGCGTCGTTGTACTGGATGATCTCGGTCGGGCAGACGAAGGTGAAGTCGAGCGGGTAGAAGAGGAGGACGACCCTGCGAGAGGATGGGCATGTAAGTCAATGATGTTATTTTGTCTTAGACTGACACGCGCATTGGCGGGCCACGGGGGAGGAGGCAGGTCAAGGCAAAATACACGTACCACTGGCCCAGGTAATCCGACAGAGAGATGTCCTTGAACTCACCGCCTGGGAAGACGGTGGTCGCGGTGAAGGCCGGGGCCGGACGCTGAACGAAGGCGGCAGACATGGCAGGCGGAGGTGACGGTGTCGTGTCGTGTCGTGTCGTAGCTGTCGTAGCGGTCGTTTGTAGTGGTATGCGTATGGGTGGTAGGTTGTCGTGGTAAGGCCAGGTAGGAGGCAGAGGAGGCAGAGATTAGAGATTAGAGGTCGGAGGTGGGATGGACAAGAGGTCGTTGTCGGGTATCTGCCAGTTTGCTGTGGAAATTTTCCTTATCTATTCCTCCCCCCCCGTCGTTAACCCACTCCTGGGTCCTTTGTCGGAGCCCAGGGAACGCGGTTTCTGCTTGCTTATCCCACTCTGTATCCACCGACAGCTCCATATCTTCGTCTCGCTAATCCCGACTTGGGTATCGTCGTGGCGTGATGCGCCCGGTCGTGACGACTGATTGCTTTCCAAGTACCGGACAGGCATCCCGTGTGAAGGGTGAACTGTGAACCACCCTGAATCTGCCCACTGTTTTAACAAGACTATCGTTGCGCCAATTGCGAGCCTGTTGGATGAGCTGCTTTCCAAGTGCTAGGTAGGTATCCAAGGTTAATTTGTAGGTACCTACTAAAAGCTGGAGTTGACGTGACTTACACGAGCCTCACTTATACCGCACCTAAGGTTTTTTAATTTGTACCTACTGGCTGCTACTACTTGCAACTTCGGTTCTTTTTTACACCGACTCGGCGACATCGGTTTGTGGAAACCTGATGGCCTGAGCCTGGGCACTTGGCCGGCGAGTTCCGAGCGTCGGAGGTGACAAGTCGATTCGTAACCGCGTCTGCAGAATGGCATCATTTATTGAGTCGATGACTACCTACGTGACACAACGTACCTGAGTCTAGCTCTTTCCATCAAGGTACCCTAGGCAGAGATTAGATTGATAACCACCTGCAACTACTACCTACTACCTGTACCTAAGATTGAAATCCGAATTCAGTAACCCGAGCAAAGTCCGAACCTAGGTACCATGTACTACTAACTTAGTGCTTTAGGTATCTCTGGGCAATAGCTATCACCCTTTTCCCTATGGGACAGAGGGAAACAGCATGTCAAGTCGACATATTGTAGTAAGGTCTACTGCCGACCTCCACTAGCCATTCCGACCTGCCGTCCATCGTATCTTCTTTTCCAGAGCCGAGGTAGAAGGTATGTCTCGATCCACGGGTGCGTCCTGAACCGGTGCAGGACCTGTAATGAGGTCACCGATGCGGTAAGCCTGGATAACGGACAATCATAATCAGATGCTGGATAAGCCTTTGAGCTTGGAGACGCTGCTATGAAGGGGGGGGGGGGGGATCCAGTGGAATATCTAAACATCCTTAGCTTTCAACAGAAAAGAAAACACTGCTTGGAAAGACTGAGTGGTTCGCAGATTTGGATAACCAAGGCAATTACATGCTTCTCCTCCTCCTCCTTTGTCTTTCCTCCTGATACAATTCTTACCGTGTCGAGTTGATTCCACTCGTATATCTCACTCAGCCATGTACTCCTGGCGTTGTTTTCCTTTGCATCAGCTAACACGTTCATTATACTTGTGGTCTCTACTCGAAGAAATTGATTTCTTTCAGTAAAATACTGTCAGAAAAACAGAAGTTTCCAAGAATATGATATATTCACCCGCAACAAAGGCTTGGAAAGTCTTGGACTTGGAAGACATTGTTCTCCCTATAACAAAGGGGCCTTACCTTCTTCTATGTCTACCAGCGGGCTATTTAAAGGGGCTAGATATCGGATGCTCTTCAAACAATTTACTAGCAAGCCACATTGTTAATCATACGAAGCATTATCAACACATACACCAGTCAGTATAATTAAAAAAAAAAAATCACCCCTTGAGCATTCTTTTTAAACACCAGTATGGAGGAGACACAGAGCCAAACCCCCAGAAGCTTTTGGGCGGTCTTCATCGACGCGTTTCCTAAGCCGCCTTCCGTAGACGAATTGGTATGCGAGGTCATAGGCAACAACTATCCCGAAGGAGTCTTAACAGACAAGGACGGTAACCGGTTGGCTTTCTCGAGGGACCTCGAAACTGTAGACGATGAGATGCTTGAGACTCTCGAGGGCGCCTTCGACGAGCTCGCCGGCTTCATCCCGAAGCTACTCGACGCAAGAGATATCGACTACAAGACTGGCTCGGAAATCGTCATCGGCTATGAGACCTCCCTTAGAGAAGCCGCCATTATAATTCATGACGCCATTCGGGAAGGCGGTCTGTTGCTCCTGGACCAAATACTCTGGGACTGCTACCGTAAAGCCGGTGGTAAGAAGAAACGGCAGCCGTACGGGAGACCATCGCGGTTTATCGAGTCGGTGTAGATGAGCCATCGTATCGTATCGTATTGTATCGTCCACATATCCGTAATTTGCATATGTACATGTAGCTATTAGTGCCTAAAATTGAAATCATAACGAGAATTATATTTCCTTCATGACTATCTCCTCCTTAGTGACACCCCTGCAAATATACTGCTGTTTCCATCTAACAAGCCCTCGTCGTCAGTTCCTAATACGAATTTCCTAAAGAAGGCGTCGATATACGTCCGTATGATCTCTACCATCCTCCTCCCTCTAATCGTCCCGGCATCGGGGCCCTGGTCTCCTAATAGGTCCGCGAAGACGGAGTAGTCAGAATAGCTCTCGTGCACGGTACCCGCGATGGTGAAATCCCTCTTCCAACCCTTCAGGCCGGGCCACCCGGGCGCCGCATCGGGATCGTCCGTAGCAAAGTGCTCCGGGAACCCCAGCACGAGCACGGGCTTCTCCGTCCCCGACCGCACGACCGGCCCGTACAAGTATCCATCCAGATCCGCAGCGGCCACGGCAGCCGACGAGTTCATCAGCGCCTGCACGGCGGCCGCCCCGCCGAACGAGTGTCCGAGGACCGCGACACGCGATACGTTGAGCGTGCCGCTCTCTTGGCTCTGCCCCTGACATTGCAGCTTCAACTCACCCCTCACACCATCCACCACATCCCACCCCGCATCGACCCCGAATCTTCTTCCCCCTCTCGCCCCCTCCCCCGCCCCCGCCTCCGCACCGCTCAGCCACTCCCTCACAAAAAGCAGGTCCCGCACCCTCGCCCCCAGGGCCTCCTCCCTCGCCGCCGGGCTCAGAGGCCAGCTCCAGTCCCGCGCCTCCGCCGTCCTGCCGTCGGGGTACTCCACCACCCCGGCGTCGTAGGGGTGGTCCACGGCGACGGCGACCCAGCCGTAGGACGCGAGCTCCGAGAGCAGCGCGCTGTACAGGCCGCGCACGAAGCCGAAGCCATGGCTGAAGAGCAGGACCGCCGGCGGCGGCGACGGAGACGCGAGGGGAGGAGCATCTAGGTGGGCGCGCGTGGTGAGGAGCGCGGCTGTGCCGGGGCGGAGGGAAAGCGCGGCGTCGATGTGGGAGGCGGTCGCGGGACCGAATTGGGGGGCTAGAGGGGATGAGGAAGAGGAGGGAGCGGTGGGGTAGAATATAGTCAACATGAGATCGCGCGGCGACCCGGCTTTGGGCGAGAATGGGTCCGATCGGGAGGCATCGATGAGCTCTAGATGCGTGAGGCCGATTGTATGGGGGCCAGTGAGCTCCGGGAGGATGATTTTTCGGTCCTGCCCGCTAATGCCAAGGATCGGGAGGGCGAGAAACAGGCATATAAAGGTGAGTGTCATGATCTACCTAGGCAATTTGGAACCAGAGACATGTCATAATAAATCTAGTAGCTCGCGTAGTGTGGTGATAGTAAGGCCGAGATCACGAATACTCTAACGTCCTGTCTCCCTCCCATTTTCTGTGTGCACCTAACAGCTGTCTAAAACCATTACACGATCTTATATAAGTAGCTGCATGGAACCCTTGTCTTATTTAGCCACTACCTACCTACTATGCTGACGCCAGCTGCCGGTTTCCTCCTATTAGATTAGGCCCTAGTTAACGCTGTCGTTGCGTGGCTGAAAGGTAAGCAGCTAGATAAAACATCGACGAATGGAGATAGCTAAATTACCATCGTCAGACACGGACCATGTCAAATATCTGGATTAGTTGACGACTACCAGCTTAACTTGTCGGTTCTGTCATCAGTCATCTTCGTACACGTACGGAGAAGGCAGTTGATTAATCAGGTTATCGTGTCGTGCTGCCGACTTCAGAGTCTCCCAAAAAGTCAGGAAAGTCTCCTTTGTCATTATAGCATCAAGTATCTCAACGTCAATCAATTGTACCAGCTGACCCCCCTGAGACTTCTCATGGACGAGTGAAGGTGCGAGTCTCATGGCGTTGTTGACAAATTCTAGAAAGACTGAGACGTGCATTGGGTGGATAGGTGCCCCTTTTCGGTGGACGACGATGATGCTTCCGAAATCGAATTCCAGTAGGGATGGCGGGACGCCGAACATGCCGTCGGTCCGCGCAGACTGCAATTGGCAGCGAAACATCTCTTGTAAGACGCTATCATCCGGATCCATTACGAACAGGCGAGCGTCGAAATTCTGTGACGCCCTCCGGATAGATCTCGACTCTTCGTTGAGGTCTTCCATGACGGATCCCCTCTGCCACAGCCAAGAGAGGCCTAGTCTAGATGCCCAGCAGGACCGCTTCCGAAACTTCTGAATGGGGACCGAAGGGACCAAGACGGACTCGATCTCGTTGGGCTTGTATCCCAGCGCCGTGTATCGCGTAACGTCGGCTTTGCAATTGATCTTCACGGCCGGCCAGACGCTGTTCTGCTGCCCAAACAAGGAGTGGAAGCGTCCGATATTACTAATACAGTCAGCCTGCTGAAACAGTAGAAAGTCGATAGCAGCTCGTAAGTCGCGAAGAGTGGCGTCGTGGGCCTGGAGGCCCTCCCAGGAGCAGTCGGGCTGCTTCCCCTCCCGCGTGAAGGAGCAGAAAACTACTGGGCCATATATCACCCGGATATGCCCAGGCTTGGAAAGAGTGAGCACGGATAAGTTCAAGCGTAGTCCTAGTGGTCGATAGGGACCATCTCCGGGCATCAAAGCTCTGAGTCCGCGGCCTACTCGCAGGGGCGGCCCAATATTGACATCGTTCAATTCACGTATGCAGCCGCCATTTGCCTGAAGCAAGGTCATCGTGGACGATGTGGTGGGGCCTCTTCCATTGTCTGAGAATTCCATCCAGGCGAAGGCAGGCTTAATGTCATTGGTTGGGAACTGGATGACTCGGTAGTGGTGCTGCGAAGGCCTCTGATCCTCCGTGAACTGAGAAATGGACTTGCACAGATGCCGATGGCACCCCCAGTCCTGTCTCTGACATTGAACACTGTCAAGTATTAGTTCGCTGCAATTCTCCAGTCAAATCGAAGGTGAGGATGAAATGATTGGGGGGGACGGGGGGTTGGTTTGAAGAGACATCGACTGATGAAGTTTACCCGTACTGTAGTCCATGTCGACAGGTTTATACTATATTCCCAACATTCGAATCACTAGTACTAGCACATACCTACAATACCTAGTACCGCACTGTGAACATCTCAAGATACCCTCACCCTTGCACATGGTGCACGAGTTGAGGACTGCATCGTCACAGGTAATCGGGTTGTAGGAAGGACGGAAGTACGCCATGATCAGCCAAGATCCATGAGAGGTGTCCCAAGGACCTTCCTTCCAGGTACCGGTTTTATATGTGTGTGTGTTCTTGACCGAGTAGACAAAGGGGGCCTCTGGAGCCTGGAGGTTGACGCAGGTAGAATCGTCTTAGGCGTGGTAGGTGCTCTTGCTTGGGCGGCCTTGTCGGGCGTAAGGAACGTATGTGAGTGGAAGGTAAGGTGCGCAGATAAAGTACCGGTTAAGTTAAATATTCCACTCATACGGAAAGCTTAACCCCTTTCAGGTGGTGGTGTCTTGATTTGTTGTTTCTACCATTAACTTGAAAACATCCCCCCAGACGACAAATTCTGCCTGACGTTTCCCCCAAGCAACGGAGTCGGAAGATTATCAAACACCTTCTAGAAGCAGACTACTAGCAGTGATTCAAAATCCCAACCTTTTCCCATGATAAAATCCATCTACACCTTCCAATTTCCGACCAACGATCTGGGTGTCTACTATGTAGGTAGATCTACACATACCTCACACATACATAGTACGTGCTATTTATCCATCATCCCCTGAGGTCATATATACAATACAAACTAACTGACTAAGCACGTGGAAGGTAAAATCCTCGATTCCCTTCACTCGTCATAATCTTTGCGCGTTGCCTGGTAAGGTTTCTATCTGTAGATACCTTAGTCGTATCTCCCCATATCGTTCATTACCTTGATGTCGCATCATGCTTATTTGACTGACACCCAAGTTAGTGGATATCACCTACATTCGCCTGCCAAAGCAGCACTATTCTCACTATCATCATGTCGAATTCTCCCGACTCCCAGGGCCAGGCCACCAGCGAAGGGGCGTTCAATCCATGTGTCATGTGCGATGAGAAAGCCAATCTGCGCTGTCCAACCTGTGGCTCATGGTACTGTGGCCGTGAGTGCTACAGGCAAGACTGGCCCCAGCACAAGATCCTATGCAACACTCTGAAGGGAGATTTCAGTGACTCCAAGCGGCCCCCTAATCACGTTCGCGCTATCATGTTTCCCACCCACACGCCGCACCCGACTTTCATCTGGCTGAACAACGAAAATCTAGAAATCGAAGTCTCTCGAGCCCTCGGAATTTATGAAGAAGGTATAGCCCGTGAAAACCCGCTTAAGAATACCAGCGTTATCGACAATACCCGCAGAGAACACGGCGATTTCCACATCTACCTTTTCGCTGTAGGGTCCAGGAAAGATAACATCAATCAGGCGATGCTTGCGCTCGCCAAACCAGGACATATGAAAGTTTACAACGGTCCCATGGTCTTCTGCTCTTTCAGCCCAGCCGAAATCCCGGGCTCTTCTCCCACTTGGGTGGATGCCACTCTGCGAGATTTCCGTGGCATCCTGGACTCCTACGAACAAAACATGGAAAACCCTTGTATCGTGAATCCTCGCCGGTTCCCCCTTGCGGATTACGGTTGCGCGCATCACGATGCCAAGTTCTGGCCCGCTGTCAAGGTCAATTGCGAGGGAGATATCACGCGTCTATCTCCGTTTTGCGGCGAGAACAAGAGATTGGACCTCGTTGAGAATGTCCTTGTTCTTTCGGAGGAAGTCAACAACTATCGCGCGCCTTGTGCCCTACCTCGATTCGCCGGGCTTCCCTGGATCATGGAATTTTGCCGAGGAACCAATTCATCTCTGGGGACCCTAGCGCAGCACAATTATGGCGGCCGTATATTCGCGCCCGAACCGGCGTACGAGCCACGCGAGGATGCCCCCGATGTGCTGGCAACATCTTATTGCGGTACTATCATCGTCATGCATGAAAAAGGCGCTCCCATCTACCACTCCCATGTCCTCTGCTTCTACGACTTCGTCGAGGTACAGCTACGGCGCATCACAATGGGGTCGGGCAAAAATTTGGTGCAGGGCACGCACAGGGTCTTCACTACTAGAGAGCAGTTGGAAAAGCATATCACCAAGGAGAGGTTTCTGGAATATTGGCAAAACTGGATCACGGAGAAGCTAAAGGATGCAGAGCATCCGATTAGCCACGACGATATCAGGTCGCCATACGCCTTTGACGAACTGGAGGCCGACCAGAAGGATCTCGAGGCTGCGATGAGAATATTGGATGTCCACGGCAAGAAGGAGCACGAACAGGCACTGGCGGAGGCGAGGAGGGATCTAGGTCTTGAGTAAACATGAAGTCAGCCGCTTACTCCTCTCTCGTATGCTATGAGGATAGGCACCAGGTAATCAATATTATCCTGCTTGAAGGATGGCGGTGGATTCATGGCTTTAAGTTTTACGCAGACATTAAATTACATTACGAGTCTACAGGAAAAAAATTCGATGATATCACAGATGTGTAGTAGATAATATATGTATGCCGGCCCAACCCCCCTCGGACATCAATATATTGGTAAGCCTAATGACAGACAAGGAAAGAGAATATTCCATAGTCCCCAACGTAATCCAAATGGCTAATCGTTGCTTGATAATTTGATGCGTAGAACTAAACCCGATAACGGTCGGGGATTTACTTCCTCCTTGACCCCGGCATCAACTCATTTTGCGCCCTTGTCCCCTCCAATGTATCATATAGGGGCGTCTAGTATATACCGCTGCACAAAAGCCTCGATTTCCGCGTCGCTCTCCCGAGACTTGCCTGGCTGCTGGGCATACGCGATATCTGCCTGGTCTCTAACGAGCTGCTGGAGCCTCGCTAGCAAGTCGTCCAGCTTGGGACGATTGCTCGGATCTGCAGCTAGGCACCTCGCGATGAGGAGCCGGAGGTCGTTGTCTAGGTGTGCGAAATTGTTCGGGTTCATCATCTCCCGGCGGCATTTTTCGTCGGTCCCCATCCCTATCCTGGCCAGGGTCAGGACGAGCACCTGGAGTGTAGGTATTCGAGGTTAGTTCGATAAGCTGGTGTTGACGAGTGCAATGATATGACATGACTCGTCAGGGATCCGATATATTGGCCTTTCGATCATAGCATGACTAGTCACCATAACTAAGACGAAGGGTTAAAGTGTAGGTAGTTACCAACGTCGTCTCTGGAATATGGGACATTTATAACGTATTTGTAAAAGGGGATAGAAAAGGAAAAATAATAAAAACCCACATTCGCGATATCACAAATATTAGCCTCTACGCCATGACTAGTAGCCCCGTTGGTTCGACTGTAATGCACTTTATTAGCTCCAACAGGATCCCTCATAGACTGTATATATGTACCCATTTTTGGTGCGGTGGCTGACTGGCTTCTACTCACTGCTTTTCTAATTGCAAGACGGCGTCGAACCCGGCAACTTGTTGCGGCGCCGCCGTGCTCGGATAATCCTTGTTGGAAGCCAGACCGAAGTCAATGAGTTTTAATATCGGCAACAAGGCGTGCTCCCGGCGGGTTCGGTCAAGACGTCCAAACATTACTTTTTTTGTTGTTTAACAATATGATTAGACTCATTTTTTCCCCAATATACTTTTCTGTATCGAGCTGTGCAACGTACCATTCCCGTTGTTGATATCGAAATGGGCAAGCAGTCCGGGAGCCTTGCTAGGATCCGTCGTTTCTTCGGGCTGGGAACCATCTGGGTTGGGCCCAGGTGGCGGATATGCCATTCCGATACACGCTCTTGTTACTACACAAGAAAGAAAGGTGAGTATAAAAAATGACCTCCTTATTGCCCGGTAGACGTTGGGCGAGCCTCACAGCAGAGCAAGATGAAAGTCACAACGCGATTTGGCAGGTCTACCCCCTCGGTCCTGCTAGCTAACGTGTCTAATGTCCCGTTTTCCAAGTATTCCATCACTATGAATGGGCCCATTATTCCGCCCTGGCCTTGCGCGTTAGGCTCGAGGGGGTTCCTTTCTATGTGGACGAGGTTGACTACGTGCTTGGCATGTTGGAGCAGCTGCCGTTTCCCGTGTTAGCCCAGTTGATTAATTGCTCGAGTGTTCTTCCGAAAAAGAGAGAGAAGTAGATCACGGGTACGAAAAGACCATTTTGGTAATTAGTATATACATACTTTGAGCCAGACGATCTCATTTTCAACCTGCGACTGTATAGCCATAGCCCGTTTGACCACGAACCGCTGCTGCGTCCCGTCCGGGAGCCTCTCGTGGAAGAGAAGGCCGAAGCCGAAGCCGCCGTTGCCGACAGGCTTCTCGAAGCCGAACCGGGTGGCGTCGGTAAAGAAACTCTTGACATGATCTTGTTGGTTCGTTAATTCCCCCGCGGCCGCTTGAAAGAAAAACATATTCTCTTCTTTCGCGTTGAGGGAACTGGTGCGTTGAAATGATGCTGAGAGATGTCCAGCGTGCTGCTTGCATATATGGATAGATTCGTGAATGTCATTGTCTACGTTGGCTGAATATGGATAACTGGTTTATTTGTGCTGGGATAAAGCGACTTTCTTTGTCGTCCTTGCTCTGTCCTTTATATTCAAGTAATCAAAGCGGCTTGCACAAATGAAGGATTGGGACTTAAAATTGCTGCCTACATGATAGTGAGGGCAAGATATAGATCTCTGGTTAATTACAACGATTTATTCTCAAGCAAAAGTGTCACCATGAGGTTGTGCAGTCTGATATGTGTATGGCCGTGGAATGTATTGGATCTGAAAGGGATAATAAGCAATGTATGGGGTGTACCTTATTTGTAGTATTATCGGATACCTAATAACATCTGTCTATCAAATTTTCCAACCACGTATCAATTATATGATTCTAGAACTAACAATCGACGTGGTTTAGAATACCTGCGTGGGAGTGTAGGCGGTAGAAAAAGATACAAAGGAGTAACCAGTTCTCTCTCGGGTCTTCAAATCCGAATTAAAAAGTCCAAACCCAACAATCCATTCGGGTTTAGACACAATCTATAGTTCAATGCTTGTTGATGCTTAGGCACTTGTGATAAAGAGATTAGAGATACAACATGGACTACGGTGGTACCAGCCGCGGCCTCCTATCTTACCGAAGGGTAGTAGTGCATTTGTAAGACAAGTTTCCAGTGACCGTTCAACATAGCCAGAAGAAGGCATACAAAACGCGCGTCTACTTGGCTGACTCGTCTACTCATCAGCAGACAAGCTGCAGAACGTAGTCGTGATATATTTTACAAAGTTGAGGGGCTGTCATAATAGCATTTGAACCGGACGTTGCATATAACCTAGAAGTGAGTGAAACTTAAGTGGTGGTAGTCGAGAACCCCTGGTTATTCTCGAACGTCTTCTATAGGCCCCCAGGACCCAGCAGGACCCTGATTTTACGTCTGTTGGCTCCATCTCGTGCTCGCGAGATAGGTGCTAAGAACCAATCGGGGTAATCAATCGCACGGAAATTGGGATTCGTAGGATGTTGGTGCAGTCCTAGTTACAAAGTCTCGAATTACACTCTTTACGGCCAAGCTTGCATGGACTACGGGGAGGGGGAAGGGGAGCGTATGGGATAAACCTCGAAGCGAGTAATGACACAGGACCCCTCGACAATAACAAAAACAACAGTACATACGTTAATGCAGGGATCGGCAGCTTGTATGTATAGGGCTTACTCCACGCGACCCATGCTGGCGATCCGGAACACTTGTCGTGGATCTATGCTAAGTAAGGCTGGTATGATTGAGAGCGACTTCGCAGTTGGGTAGGTAACATCGACTCTCAAGTTGGGAGCGTCTGCAATGGTAAGATGCTGAAACAGAACTATTACAAGTTGTCTGTAAGCGAAGCTGTTGCAAGCCGGGCCTCTGTCGGTTATGCGCATCGCATGTGTTGTGCTGTTGTTTTGTTATGTGTATAGACTTTAATAATTGGTCGTGTTATATCCCTCTCCCCCAAAACTGCCACATGCAGCTCGATGCAAGGGTGTGCATGCGCAATCACATAGTGCATGATGCCCTTCTAGAAAGGTGGAATTGTAGCGAGGGTTTTGTAGTCTGAAGTGAAGGTGGTGGCCGTAACTATTGAACAGAAACATGAATTACATGGAAGGCTGAGACTTAGATCATGCGGTTTCACCCCTATCTTACACTTAGCCAGCGTCAAGGTCTGTAGCGTAGGTTCAATACGTAGTAAGTTGGTGGGGCTTGTTAGAAAGTTGGCACTTCAATGGCTTGAGTCTCACCGCTGGAAATTGTCGGAAAATTAAACTGTAGGCACATGTCCACACAGACTAAGAAACAAAGACATGAAAATATCCGAACTAGACTATTAGAGCTGCCAAGCTGGGACGTTGTGGTTCGCCGCATTTGCTCTTGGTCTGGCGCAAGGGAAATTGATCCGACACCATTCGGCTGGACAGTCGGGTACCTATGCTGTTTTGACCTATTTAATGATAGATGTACATAGATTAGCATAAGTTCGCAGGTAAGAGGTAAGGGGAAGCAGGTGCATGTAGGCTTTGGTACAGGGAGGGATCTAACTAGAATAGGCTCCTAGGAAACCTGTATTTCAGATGTATACTGTTGAAATCATCGATAAGCTGGAGCGAGTCCCGTCTTTTATTTACCTATGGTTGGCTGTGGACATGCACCGGACGTAATATCTTTGTCAGTTGGTACAGTAATGGCAAGTGGGAAAAAGTTACATTGGGCTTGTCTTGCACGATAAGAGCTTCATGTTGGCTTGGCGGACTGTCAGGCTGCATGCAGCACGAGGGCTGGTTTTTACCACTGGGAATCGGGTGTGGGGTCGGTCTGGCCTCCGAAGCCCTTCACGCCGCCCGTGCCCCTCAGCCCCCTCTAGCCAACCATCGACGACCTTAACTACCTTAATAGGCAGATGCATAGTTACATCGAGGTAACGTACTGAGGTACAGGTACAGGCATGATAAGGCTATTGGTCCCACTAAGTTACTGTCCGAGCAGGTACATACCTACCTTGGTAAGAACGAGGTATATCAAAACCTCCGCCGGTCCTACTGGTACTAGCTCTCGTTCTAGCTCTAGTTCCAGCTCTAGTTCCAGCTCTAGTTCTAGTTCTAGTTCTAGTTCTAACCGTTGACGCTTTCCGTCGATCTAACTCGAGGTAGGCAGTGCTAATAATAAGCCTAACAACAACGTGAAATTAACTCGCGCTTTAATTAACTATGGGTTGTGAAAAGAGACATGCGTACCTAGGTTAAGGACTAGACTATGTGCTTAATATTG
The DNA here is from genome assembly GCA_022695795.1 of Biscogniauxia marginata. Taxonomy (NCBI): domain Eukaryota; kingdom Fungi; phylum Ascomycota; class Sordariomycetes; order Xylariales; family Xylariaceae; genus Biscogniauxia; species Biscogniauxia marginata. The sequence continues at coordinate 147,890 of MU404121.1, read as the reverse complement.
CCGGCTTTCATATACGTTCATTTGCGCATCTACGCCTACATGTACTTGGTTCGCTCACCGTGTATCGTGATTACACACTTACGATGATAACAGGTATATACAGAGGTACCGTGTATCCATGGCCTGATGATGGTCCGAGACGCCTACTGAGCTTTGCGCAATAGCTCGGCAGCTTACGTGGGCTAGGATCATGGTTGATATGTGCTGGCGTGCTAGGTCCTCTTTGCTAGGTCCTCTTCGAGTACATCTAACTGACGTAGATTATAAAGTTAAGTAGGCGACTAGTCGACCGTTTTACATGTACTGATGTACTTACTTCGATGTTGCGAGTTTAGGAATCGCCAAGGCGCCTCAATTAAATTCATCTCGACGAATCAGCTCGGCAAACTAATCGGAATCCGGGGTCATAGCTCGGCCATTCTTAGACTTCAACGGCTGGCCCTTATCAAAACACGGCATTAACACTCAAGCCACCCGAAGCTAGCTGAGAGGTTAGTATGAAAGTACGGTACATTAGGTATTATGCTATCTCTGGGCACGTTATAGGTAAGTAGGTAGGTAGGTAGGTAAGTAGGTACCTAAGGTTACGAGGCCGCGCAACGCTGCTGAGTTATCGTCTGGTCATGGTCACACGGAGTTGATGTCGAGTTAGAGATGGACGGCCAGATTGGTTGATCTGTCGTCGTTAATTACCACGCCCCAATCGAATTACAGCCTCTCGATCCCGAAAAGGGCATCTGCGAGATTCGATAGGCTGGGGATTTGCGCCAGGTGTAAGAGAGCTATCAGAAATTGCTGCATCGCGCAATTTGCCCAATTGGGTTCCGAGCCAGTCACGCTAAAAAGAAAAGGTGGGTTCCGCTACCCCGGCTCGTAGATAAGTACCTATGTGTAGATATATGTACATGGCCTCCCCTATATCTACTACGGCATGCTACTGTAGCATGTGTCGATGTATGTAGTGTACATAGGAACAGTAGGTAGCAGTCCCCTTCCCCTTCCCCTTCCCCTTCCCCTTCCCCCACCCCGTGCTTACAGTACATGTACATTCGCTAGACATTTCCGTCCTAGTCATGCTCTCTACATGTGCCTAACTTTCCATTCGTTCATACATACAACCTAAATGCGTATTTTAGATATCTTACATATCTGCGAGCTGTGCCCACCCCTCAACAGTTTCGTAGACGATATGCCAGTCCTCACTACATGTATTCGGTGTTTAGCCATATCGCACACCTGCCGAGTACATGGGCCGTTTAGGATCCTCAACTATAGCTTGTAGGCTTAGCATGGCCTAACTTATATCCACAGCTTACGGTGACATCCAGGCCAAAAAAACAAGGCTCACAGTCGCACGAGGAGATGGTGTAGGGAAACGAAAAAGCAAAAGTAATCAAAGCCTTGGCTGCTGGAATAGCGAGATCTCCGGATCCTTTGAGATGCTTAACGGGATCAGTGTCCTCCGACTGCTGCCACTTCTGAGACCCTTCACCTCGAACTATCGAACAGTCTCCTATAGTTCGTGAACATCGACATTTCGGCCAAATACTGGATGAATGTTGCCGACTATAGTCTGCGACATCTCTACTTTGAATCCGATATTTGCACGATATCCATTACTTCGTGGTACTTATATTATAGTTCGCCTGGGCTTCGAGATATACTGTGGAAGTACCGCTTGTTGAGACAATTCGGCCATCACGAAAGGAACTGGTAGACCTGGGACCTTCGATCCGTTGTGTTTACCAAATAACAAGACAGCTTGGCAGTAGCTAGCCAGGGTTTCAATATCGTCTATCCCCTATGCGAGCTTGCGGCACATACGATATAGCACCACAGCTGGACACAATCGACACGCAAGACTTATCTAGTGTTTGATTCCTTCATTAACATCGAGGTCCGCCATCTGTTTCTTTGAATACGCGTTGCCGGCCTTCTGGACGTACTGCTGTCACGCCTCTCGGCCACTTAGCTTATACAACAGGTATAGCACGGCACAGAAACAGAGATAAAAACCCTCAAGCCAAAGGCGCCCATCCATCTGGCCTAACATGTCTGGACGTAGCGCGTACGTCAGAAAGAAGATTACCGAGCCGAATCTCACGCCCGCGCGAGGGCGTGCGAAATCTTCGGGTAGTTCACGATTATCCGATATCGATGATGCCTCAGTCCACGACTATCCGCTGCCGCAAGGCACCGGATATGGCACGACGAACGCACGGCTTCTGAAGTTCTCCGAATCGGCGCGGGAACCAGAATTTGCGAATTTTCGACATGAGGTTGCAAACTTCAGCAACCGTAGTAGTGGAAGCCAGAGTGGTGGGAGCGATTCAAGCAGGAGAGAAGCTGGCGCGTTGCAAAATCACGGCCCGATGCCCGATTTCGCATATGCTAGGGCCAGGAAACCGGTGCTAAAGACGGAAGACGTCTCGGGTATCGAGCGGTCAGGTTTCCGTAGTGCTGTGGACAAGAAGAGCGACGAATTTCGTAAAGGGCTCACGAAGGCCTTTACCTTTGGAGCCAAGAAGAAGAAGGGTGTCGATACCCGGCCTCCGTCAGCTGCAACTATCAGACCGTACAACAACCTTGACAACGCAAGTGAATTTGAGATGCCCTCGGCGCCCATACAGAACATGCAATCTGGAGGTATGTGGGATTCTGAATATCAGCAAGTGATCTCGCCGCCACCATCAGCAAAATTACCCCCGATTCCTCCTCCCTCGACCACGCCGCCGATCAAGCGTTGGATTGGAGGCGGTAGACCTGTCCAGAGATGGAATAAGCTGCGAAAAGATCCTGAACTTTGGGACCCTAACGGCGATGTCCTGGTGTTTCTTGGCCGCAAAGGCCAGTCTCCACGGCCGAATCCATCCTTCCGTCTCTCATCCCACATAATCGAGGCCACCGAGTCTCGCGTTCTCATCACCTTACTCCGCGAAGGATCTACTGAAGATGACTACGATACGCAAATGCACATGCCACCTTCGCCCGTCGGCGCGCCACCGATGATACGACATCATGGCAGCCACCCGCACCTCAATCACCATCACGGCCGGACTGGCCAACCCACGCCACCCATGTCCGAGGAAGCTAGCCTCAATGACATTGATGGCCAGATTTCGTATGAAATGTACTTCCCAACCCCACCCAATATGACAAAACTAGATGCCCTCCGCTATGCGATCACCACGCGGAACCTCTTTGCACTTCTGTACCATGCCTCGCTTGTAGGGTTATCACTTTTCCAGGCACTATCGGATCTCCTCGTCCGGCTCGATGCCTACATGCCACCCGAGGCAGATAACATCGGGGCCATATTGAATTATTTGACTGCGCGTGGTATTGATGATGCACGAAACGACCCTGAAATCGCGGTCTCGGTGCTCGCCTGGTCGGAAACACCGGAGGTGCGATGGGAGGAAGGCTGGCGCGAGGCGTTTCTCCATTGCACCGGCATGTATTCCCGCTTGGAGGACTGCGCAGATTTTAAGAACGTCACACCCATCACACGGGCTCTTCTTGAGCGTGCGTGTCTGGAGACACAATTGCGCGTGCAAGCAGCTGAAGAACGTCTTGCCGAGTTTGCCTACGGGGATATCTGGCCCACGTCGGGCCCGGCTGCCCACGGTGCTGCTAGAGCTGCAGCTGACCGCTTGCAACAATTCTTTACTAGTCACTATGTCAAAGCATACGGCAGCTGGCCTCCGCCCGAGACTGGAGCTCGGACTTCCGATGGTGAAGAGATGTGGCTTACAAGGACGACGGCGAAGAAGATGCAGAAGGATTTCGGCGCGCTTTATGATTACTTGGTCAACCGGGATATTGTATGGGACGAGTCTGAGACGCGGAGTAGCAGAAAGTGGATGATGGTTTCTGAGAGTGGTGACAAGTCGTTCGATGCCGACACTGCAGACCTTCCTCTGACGGACATGCTGATCGAATTCGATAACCGAATGCGATTCCCTCACATCCCGCATCCCTACCCCCTAGTACCCGAGTCGGTTCCCCCGGTAAACTCCCCGGGATCAGGTGGAAATAGTCGAGAGAGGTTGAGGAAGGATAAAAATGGGAAGCACGGATGCGACGACCGCATCATCGAACGGCGAATCCAGCTTGCCTACACCGAAGCTACAAATATCTACACTCTAGGATCCGACTTTACCCAGTCGGATCTGGTAGAGAGCTTTGTCAAGTTTGAGAAGGCCGATCAGATCGGGCTGGTGGACCCCTTCTGCGCACGTCGGGGTCGCTGGGTACTCATATACGGTATCCTACAGACGCTTGCCAGCGTGTCAGTTGACTCGCCTAATGTCCGCTATAAGGATGGCGTCGCATACCACCTCTCTCCTCGGCTTAAGGGCACCAAAACTCCTCCATGGAAAGGGATCTCAGCACCAGCTCCTGAGGCATGCCACCAGCTATCTCATTGCTGGCTCGCTCCCCGTACCTGGAGCAGCAACGTCGAAGGGGTCGAGTCTGATGCTTCCGTCAACTCGAACGGTGCGGATCCTGTATTACGGATGCTTCGCGGGCAGGCCCAGAAGTTTCCACGCCCGCCTAAGATCGCGACCAGCCGCCCTGGAAATCCTAGCTGGCAGACAGCAAGTAGTCGGAGCGCCAGGTCCAGCGGCCTAGCCGCACCTCCCACTCCCACGATTTGGGGCGGCTCATCGACTAGGAGCGTCAGTGCTTATTCGGATGACACAGCTTCCAGCGTGCGCACACCGACCTCGGCGCATTTCCCAAGCCAAAGGAGCCACAAGAATCCGCGAAGCCGTGGCGGCGATGATGGCACGAAGAGTGAACGTAGTCTTGCAACCTTCGGTCACAGTGCCGGTCGGGTCGACGACGTCAACTGGCCGCCTCGGTCCTATAGCAGGAGGCTACCCGCGCCCGTGCCCTTAGACCTGAGTCAAGACGTCACAGGCTTCGGTGATTTTCTGGGGATTAACCAGGAGCCCCCTAGTCCGGACCCGAGGGACGAACCACTGCCTATCATGAGCGCGGGCCATTCTGATGTGTTGGGACCCTTGATAAGGGATTTCGATGAGCTGGATTCAGTCATTGAGGAGCACGGGTTTGAAAAGGATTAACGTAAAAGAAGGATGACACAGGCGGCCGGCCTCAATGATTTTTCCTTTTCGATGTTTAGACTAGGATATAGATAAGGAGGGCATCTGTCGAGGTCGTTTCTTGCTATTGGCGTGCATAGCCTAAGTCTACTCGTTGGCCTCTAGATGTATAACTCTTCGGCAGTGGTTTATTTTGTATGATGAGACGAAGTAGGATATTATGGAGAGGGTGAAATCCCAGATATATTGTACATATAATATTTCTAATATTACCTAGGTATATATTTTATTGCCAACTAGGACACTAGGAGCACCCCTTGCTATTGATTGGTCTTCTATCTATACTTGTCTAAACATCATAATCTATATCATTTATTGCGCCTTGATTGGCCAGTTCCATAAGTAGGTGGGTTATACCTTATTATAAAATTACTAAATACCCTTGATTCGGAGAGGGGGTTGTCTGGAGTTGAAAATTACCTACCTACCTACCTACCTTTAAGTAGAGAGCCAGAGAACTAACGCATTGGGCTTCGGAAGATATACGGATAAGAGAAGCAATAATAATATCCCAAAGATTATTCTGTACCTCGCAGAGAAAAACAGGTTCTAATCGACTTACAGCAGCAGGTTGTCTCGCCTTGTTTTCTTCAAGCCAGCAGATGACAGACAGACAGACAGGGTTTGTTCATACAAGGTAAACCGAGGTTTCCCGTAGAGGTAAATGATGACCACGACGCCGGGAATACTTCCCAAGAGACAGGCCTCTTCCGTAGTTACATCTGTTACTCTAGGCATGACATTAGATTTAAGTCTCGCTTTTCCTTGCCTGTCACCTTTTCTTGTTGCTATAATGGCAGGGGGGAGACTACTAATAACACATCTTACCAGGTAAAGTACACACCCCGGATTATTCATCATGTATCTATTAGCTAACAGCCATTCATAACCCCCCTTGCACTCACATCAACTCGTCGGTTTTTGAATATGATGTAAGACCGTTTGAGTGGGTGGTATGGATATACTGACCGTCGTCAACTGTACGCTAGAAGTGCTTGAATTTAAGGCTTTCTGGTGATTATCGAGCACGCTAGTTACCATAATACATGCTTCAAGGTTCACAAGATTCTATAGGCATACCAGGTCCTCTCGTGTTTTCCAACGAGGATAGTTTTGGGGAGCTTTTATTGTATTGTATATTGTATTTATATTCATGGTCATGCGTGAATGTTAAGTATTGTAGCCAGGATCTCGTACCTATATAGCCATCTAACCAAGCAGCCATATCTAACCCGCTATTCATGAACGTTCATTCTATGATTTGGGCGGATTATTAGTGTACGCGACTCATACCGCGAACTGTGCCGTACTGGGCCGTCCAAGGCCGTCCAAATCGTGCAATTCTATATAACATCATACATCGGAAATGGAGACCATGAACTCATGTAGTAACGTAGAAGGCACACTGAAAGCAGCTTATATTCTGTTGTCCGCCTGTTCTAAACCTCGGGCAGGGGCCTGTACCGACCTTTCTTCAAGGCTCGGACTTGTGGTCTTCAACCTGGCGAGAGGACACAGCCTTGGAGTCAGCGATGGATGCAACGTCAATGGCTTTCTCCACGTCATGATGGACATTGGCACCGGCAGGCCCAGCGTCTTCTAGTGAACGGCCACGCTTCTCCGGTCCGAGAGCAGTAGTAACAGCAATACCCAAGGCAATGATAGCCGTTGCAATGCCCATTGTCGGCCCGTAGGCTTCGACGAGATTTCCATGCTGGTTGCGTACGAATGTAGATTCTGCAATAGCGTTGACGATCTGCGCCGATGGAGAAGAGATCATGTTACCAAGCTGGTAGGTGATTCCTGTAAAGCTAGACCGGAACGCCTCTGGAGAGAGTTCGGTCAAGTGGATCGGGATAACTCCCCAGGCGCCTTGGACAAAGAACTGCATCATAAAGCCAGAGGCAGAGAGACCACCTTCTGTGTTAGGTAAGATCCAAGCTGGGATGAGACAGCAACTAATCAGCGCAGCTCCGACGATGGCTCGTCGTCGGCCGATAAACTGAGAAAGGTATCCGACTATGGTACCACCAACGCACGCGCCGGTTTTCATAATGATACTAGCCCGTGTGGCCCCGTCATTGGGAAGCTCCTTAGCTTCGATCATAAAGGTAGTGTAACTATCCTGGCTGGTGTGAGAGTAGTAGTTGAACCAGGTCATCAAGATGATACAATAGACGCACATGCGCCACTCTTTGGCAAGCATCGTCTTGGTCTCTTCCCAGAAATCGGCTGCTGAAATCTTATGGCCTGCTTTCTTGGCCTCCCTGAATTGCTTCGATTCAGGGAAGCAGCAGCGGATGAGGCCCGCGAGGATAGAGAGACCTGCCGCAATCCAGAAGACCGTCTTCCAGGTTTCAACGCCTGCACCCACGCCGAGGCTGGCGCAGGCTGCAAGAACATAACCGAAAGAATAACCCTGTTGGAGCACTCCGCTCATCAATCCTCTTGCGTCGGTCCTGGCCACCATCGTTAGAAGTTGGGAAGAAAGAAGGGAGCGGTCATGAAACTCACGGGCAGTTCTCCAGTGCCATAGCAATAGCATTTCCGTATACACCACCCATGAAGAGGCCGAATAGGGATCTTACGGCCAAGAACTGTTGAAAAGTGCCGCTATAGATTGTCGCAATCTGGAGGAGTCCTGAAACAAATAATCAGCTCAGTATATCACTACCAGCAATCATGACGGCTTACCGAGGACGATCATATTGGCAACCATGGGCCATTTCCGGCCATATCGGTCCCCAAGCAGGCCAAACACAGCAGCGCCGACGGACCGAAGCAGCAACGTTAGAGTGATAGCAGTAGTGATGTTAGTTTTACTAGTGTCGTAGTACTTGGCGAGCTTCACGGTCTGAATGGAGAGGGCGTGGAAGTCGAATGCATCGGCCGTCCAGGCGAAGAAGCCTACAAAGAAGTAGAGCCAGTCCTTTGCGCTCAGAAGCATGAGTATCGAGATGGGATTCCTGAATTTCTCAGGGGCGTGCCATTCTGTATGAGATTCGCCGAGCTCATTGATGACGATCACCCGTTGCTTCCACCTAAACAAATCGCCGAGGGACTGCTTCGCAGTTGCGAAGGTGCCATGAGCGGCAGGGTCTACTGGTTCATTACCAGTGGACATGTTTGAATAGGAATCAATGTATAAATAAGCGCCCTGGTTATCTTCTTTACAGGCAACTGAAGAAGATACGAGCAGTACTCCAGGAGACGTACAGCTGAGAGTCACGGCAATCCAACTTGGCCTACGCCGGGCTCTTATACCTCGCGGGAGGCAAGGTCCTCCAGCCGATCTCGTAGAAGAATTTGTCGAAGCGAGCACAAAGAACCTGGTCTGTGAGCACTACATGGGCTACAGGATCCTTCTTCCGTATGATGCAGCGTGTCTAGGCCTGCCAAGGAGGCCGAAATGTTCGCCATTGGAAAGCCAAGGGAAGCCAAGATCAGCCAAGAGCACTACCACCAGGAATACTGCCCACTTTGATGAAAGGTCCGACTATCCCCAGGCGGGGAGTTCTGCGGGGATTTGGAGAAGCATGCCGGTTCGTGTTGAGGGTATCTTCGGACCAGACGCCACATACATTGCTAGCCGTTAGGGCTATCTTTTCAGCATTGAACAGAGATTTTCGTCGCCGGCCGAAAGGAGGATCGACAGGAGCTTTTAGACGCCGACTCTTCAGAGACTCACGCGATACCATAGCCTACAGCCTACGGATGGGCTGTTAGAAGGTGATAAACATGATAGACAACGGTCTCAGTCAGATAGGCTGACTAACAACGCAGAACTCCTTGGAAGTATAGGAAGTCGGGAAAACAGACCGCCCCAAACGGCTTCGGTAAAGGAGGGACGGGTGCGGTTCCGGTAGTTCACGACAAGGCGGAGAGGCTAAACAGCTTATTCAGGGCCGGATAACTCTCGAGAGCCAAAGGAGGTTACGGCTCCAAATATCTTGGTTGCCCCCGTGGCACCACTCGGGTCAGCATCAATCACGAGCACTAGCGTTATCGGGGATCTTGCAACCACCATGCCAAGGAGTCAGCGATGACGATAGTTTTGCAGGCTGGGCGAGGGATTTGGGATTGGCCCGAATTGTTTCCTTCTCGAAATCTCCCGGTTGACATGAGACGTGCGAGTTAGTAGTGTTGGTCTCTATGTAGTCACGATAAGCGTCTCCACGGTTTTTCTTGGCCGACGGACTGGGCAACGAATGAGAGCAACTACCGAGGAACAAGCAATTGCCAATGCGAAGGCTCGGTTCGCTAGATCACGTTCGATCCATCGATGCTGTCTGAGGTCTCTAGTTGACTGATTGCTTCCGGATAGCAGTCGACGTGGTTGAGCACTTGTCCTCGGTTACTATCTCTCGCGATTTACCGGGTACGAAAGAATGAAAAGACACGGCGGTCAGAGAAGTTGGGTTTAAATACTTCCAAGCCTTGAGGGGGGTCTGTGGGCAATGGTACGTGCCACGCAGACTACGGCAAGTTGGTCGGCTATGGGTAGAGATAAGTATCGTGTTTTAGCAGACTAGCGATTATCACATAGCTCGCCGGTTGCGGCATTCGTGACTCGACGGTTGTCTCGTGAAGCAACAATCAGGTGATATGCTCCAGAACAAATCCTACGGTAAAGTTGGTTTGGCTTATTGGGTCCAAGGGCCTGGGCCTGGGGAGGATCGTCGCATTGGGGTTATGCGGGGAGGCGGATGACAGACAGGATCCACCCACGTGCGGCCCAGGCTTACCTGTATTAGTGTTTGTGGGGAGACTTGTTATCAGAATGGACCGTGCACGGCCATGTGCATACGTACCTAACCTAGGTAGGTAAGTGTGGTGGGGGGTTATAGGTATTACTAAGTCCGATGATTATCCGTATTACCTAAGGGCGTGGTCTTACATGGTTGACCCTCTTATATGAGTAAAGCAAGAGAGGTATTCAATTATGGGAGGTTATATACTTACCAGGGCTTATGAATCTATAGCAACCGAGGTAGGTATTACGCCAGGCTTAGGTACTAGCAAATCTAACTTCTCTTAACGACATCATTGACTTGCGTTTGTCTTTCAAGATGAATCACCATCAGGTACGGTATTAGTAATATCTACGCCCGTTGCGGATCAAGCCCGCAGCATATTTGAATCGTTCCTTTGTTAGGTCCCCCTTACTTGGTACGATCAGTAGTGATCCCCGCGACAGCACTTATCATCACCACAGCGTCATCGAAATCTTCCTCCGCCCAGTAGAGAGTTACCAATCACCCAGTGCATTGCTTAGAATCATATCTTAAAATTTCCGATGATGACGATTATATCGCCTGAGAGGTGGTGGCAATGGGCGTATTGCCCTCTCGCCATCTCCGGCTTCCTGTGACTCCTTTTAATTCTTGTCCTCCTGTTTCATAAATATCTGAAATACCTACAATCTACTTTCAGACAATAAGAAATTCAAGTCCCTCTACACCTATCCATAACGAGAGTATCTAAGCAGCTCCTTCAAGATCTACTTAGAGCAGCGGGCAAGAACACGTTGAAAACATGTCACCATCGGCTGATTATTCGTTCGCTGGTCACGTAGCTGACCAGTTCACCTCGTATGAACATGATCGGCAAATGTCCTCGAAGGAGACTCTCTATGCTACGAGGTATGACTCTACCAAAATTACATTATCAACGCTCAATCCCAGACTAATAAAACTAGCAATGGAGTTCCCATGCCTCACCCCTACGAAACCCAACGGGTAGGAGAAAATGGTCCGCTTCTGCTTCAGGACTTCCACCTCATCGACCTCCTGTCCCACTTCGACCGAGAGCGTATCCCCGAGCGGGTTGTGCACGCCAAGGGAAGCGGAGCCCATGGCTTCTTTGAGTGTACTGATCCGATTCCCGAGCTCTGTTCGGCTGATATCTTCTCGGCTAAGGGCAAAAAGTGTCCCGTCACTGCGCGCTTCTCCACCGTCGGCGGCGAAGCCGGCTCCCACGACTGCGCTCGTGACCCACGAGGATTCTCCGTCAAATTCCGGACCGAGGACGGCAACTGGGACGCCGTGTGGAACAACACTCCCGTCTTTTTCCTCAGGGACCCGGCTAAGTTCCCTCACTTCATACACACGCAGAAGAGGGATCCGTCAACACACTTGACCCATGCAGACGACTCCACCATGTTTTGGGATTACCTCTCCCAGAACCCAGAGTCGAGTAAGTAAATACTAATTTCATGTCCTTACCTTAACCATGTCCGCCCCACGTGGTCAATATCTAGTTTTTTTCTTCGTGAGAGTGTTTTCTTTTTCACCGCGGTTCGTTTTTGAAAAATGAGTATGGGCTAATTACCATAAATTAAAGTCCATCAAGTAATGATCCTCTTCGGTGATCGAGGTATTCCAGATGGCTATCGGTTCATGCATGGCTATTCAGGCCACTCCTTCAAGCTTGTTAACAAGCAGGGCAACTGGGTTTACTGTCAATTCCATTTCAAATCACAGCAAGGCACAGGTTTCATTACCCAAGAGGATTCCAACACCAAGTCGCCCGACTATTCCCAAAAGGACTTGTATGAAGCCATTCAACGTGGAGATTATCCGAAATGGACCGTCGAGATACAGACTATGACACCCAAACAAGCGGAGGAGGTCTGGGAGAAGCAGAGAATTAATGTCTTCGATCTGACTCACGTCTGGCCCCAGGGCCAATTCCCTAGAAAGAAGATCGGCGAGTTTACCCTCAACGAGAATGCCGTTAACTACTTTGCCGAGATTGAGCAAGTCGCATTCAACCCATCCCATATGCCTCCAGGCATTGAGCCATCGGCCGATCCGGTCCTCCAGTCCCGACTGTTCTCATACCCGGATACTCATCGCCATCGTATCGGTGTCAATTATCAGCAGCTTCCGGTCAATGCATCTCGGACAGGGTTCAAGTTCGGCAATTTCCAAAGAGATGGGGCAATGGCATTCTACAATCAAGGTGCCCGACCCAATTATCTAAGCTCCATCGATCCCATCAAGTTTCGACCTAGGTCTGTTGATCTGGACGAGACACATGGGCACTTCGTGGGTCAGGCCGTCACATTCCTCTCGGAGATCCGGCCAGAAGATTTTAACGCTCCAAGGGCGCTATGGCAGAAAGTTTTCGATGAGCCTGCGCGTGAGAGGTTTATCAGCAATGTCGCCGGAAAGATGGCTGCCTGCAAAGTGCCAGAAATTCTCAAGCGGCAGATTGCTATCTTCCGTGAGGTTGACAATAACATTGCCACCCGCCTCGAGAAGGCCACAGGTATTCAAGGGTACGATGGCATCTCGGATATGCGCTTCAACGGAACTCACAACGGCATGACCAAGAATGATAAGCTACGGTACGCCAATGGTATTAATGTAACCAAAGGGAAGAGTGTAACGACAAACAATGGAGCGCCCTCCGCAGGAACTCATAGTATTCCGAACGGTGCAAACGGAGCCAATGGCGCAAAGGTCGTTAAAGGCAGGTGAATTAGGAGAGTTTGTGATGACGGCTTGTACTTCACTATTGTTTATCGTTGAGATGAGTTTGAAGTTTAGTCGCCATACTTAATTCTTAATTCTACCACATATCAAGTATAAACAAATCATAAGAATTAAAACCCACTCGGGTTATGTCAAAACCGTCGTGGTATTCTAACTAGTCCTCTGATCAAGAAACTAATGTTTAGGAAATTATGTGCTATAAGTTCTATGATATGGCAGGACTGATATTTAGGTTAACTTTGAGGCTACTTAATCTACGTATCAAGGGTGGTTTACGCTTTGTACCGTATTTAAATTCGGGTTTGAGTTGAGGGAACTACTGAAGGTCTCCAACATACTTACAACCCCTAATCCAGCCTCATACCGTACAACGCGGGATCAGTATCTAAATATCATTTATAAATTGACCTTTTATTAGTTTCAACTTTAACTACATGTAAAATATCCTGATAATAGGTTTAAGTTGTTAATGTACACTCAAATCATGAATAGTGAAATCCACGGATAAATACTTTTAATTATAAGTCTGCCAAAAAAAGTACATGATGTTGAGGTGGAAATTTGAAATATTCGTAAATTAATACAATAAAGGCGTCGAACAAACTATTCATAATTACTTTTAATTCGGATCACCTTTCCCCAAATCTGTATCTATATCTGTTGCTACTTCCAACGTTTTCTCAGAATCATCATCTGGAGCCTCCTGTTGGTCCCTCTGTTGTTGCTGTTCTTCGTCGTCAGGTTTATGCTCACGAGTGGTCGTGAATTTCGACCGCATTCGGATTCGTTCGCCGTACTTATAAAACAAAAACGGGATGATTGCGAGGAGCGTGGCGACGCCTCCTATCAAAGAACCCCCACCTCCTACCCCCAGGGCTTCGAACATGTAGTCCGTGAACAATGGGGCAGCGGCACCACACGCCGACCGGCAAACCGTATTTACCGCTATTGCGGATGCAGCATGCATCAAGTACGTGTCAACTAGGTAGTTTAGATACCCCACGAATATGAGCATCAACGATGTAGCAAGGAATACTCCCGCCAGTGTTGGGACTGCCCAATGAATCGAACTAGAGAGTTCCATGTTAGTTTCAGTTTCGCCGTAGTATATACTACACTGCCTGAACTGTCACTAATAGGTGGTTCTTTGCGATTCCAACGCAGGGAAATACTTTTGAGTATCATATATTGCGCAAAGATTAAATGCAAAGTACTCACTTAAACTCCGCAGTCCATGCAAACCAGAACACTAGTTAAATACGTAAGCTACAGTCCTCACATTGTAGGAGACAGGTATACGCTTCCACGGAGTGAAAGAAGACTTATCAGGTAAGGAGGATGCTTACTGGTAATCGCAAAACCAATACCCCCAGCTATCGCCAAGGGCAGCTTATCTTCAGGCTTCAACTCATGGCCCAGTTTCATATTCTGTGCCATTCGCTTCGAGTCTAGAACGACAATAATTGCCCCGATAATGGATCCTACCGCAATCCCAATTAAAGGGAGCTCTCCTACGCCAGAATTCCAACCACGCTTCTCCTGGAAGACGATCGGGTAGATAGAAAATAACATGTAGAGCAAACAGTACACCGTCGACAGGTAAATGGCGCATAAGAAGGAAATCGTGTCGAAGAGGAGGATCCACGGTCTCGTTAGGGCGACTTTGTAAGCCCCTACAAGAGATCGGTCGCTGTCTTCAACCGCGGCTCTGACATTCTCGAAACCTGGAACCTTGGCCTTACGAATCCTACGAGCCCTCTGTAATAACAGCACGGGACCGAAGGTTTCGGGGATGGTAAACATCAAGACTGCTGTGCCAGCCCCGAGCCAGAGGAGAACATAAAAGCTCCACCTCCAGTTCTTCGTCAACTCGAGAAAACCCGCAACGACGGGTGCGAGGGACGGTCCGACCCATACCATACAGGTAAAGACCGCCATCGCATTTTCGCGTTCGAGAGGCCCCCAGAAATCGGCGAGAGCCCCGGGCGCGTTACTCAGCGGCGCGCTCACGAAAGTGCCAGTGAGAAAACGACCAACCAGCAAGCTTCCAAAATTGCGCGCGAATGCACAGAGGAAGTTGAACGCAAGGTAGAGCAAGAAGGTTATGTAGAAGATCCATCTCCTTCCATATAACTGTAATTCACCGTTATCCATGTTTAGCAGAACAGAAGTTTGGCAGTACCAAATCCCCTGATGCGGATGGCTGGTTCATACCTCAGATAGAGGCGCAAATAAGAGCGGTCCGGTACAGTAGCCAAATAGAAAAAGAGTGATCGTCAGACCTGCTGCCTCTTTAGAAACTCCAAATTCCTCAGATATGCCCTACATAGTGAGAGATGTTAGCCAAAGGAACTCTGTGGCTGGGTATTACTTTCGTAGTACAGCTGGCGACTCACATCCAAGCAACCCGACGGAGTGGACGACGCATATGCCGCGTTCATCACTAGTAGAACAGAACAGATAGTCACATACCAGCGCCTGGCCGTGGACCAGTTATGCGGGTTCTCAATTTCGCCAGGCTTGAAGTCAATATAGCCATCTTCATTGATATACGGGTGCCGGTCGAGTTCCAACTCGTCGGTCCGGTATGGCTTCGCCGTAGGCTGCGATAGAGCCCGTTCGATATCAGCCACCATGGTGCTCATTATGACCCCAGGATATGTCTAAACTCAAAAGGGGTAAAACTGTGCTGAGATACTCTTTTTTTATTACCCTTCCGTGGAAGGCTTGGGTCTAATAATAAAGAAAATCCCCAGCGGGCACATCGCTATTCGCGACGAAGCCGCAAGACGCGAGACTTGACTTAGACTTTCGCGCCGAGGTGGAAATAACGTTCGTGACGTCAAGGATAGAAACAATATCTGATAGTACCCGATCCGTGATGACACACGGATCGTTTGAACGAAGCAGACGCGTCGGTACATGGAAGATCGAAACTAAGAAGTAAACCAAGCAGGTAGATACCTAGCTCCGGTCGCTGGACAAGGTGATTAGTAGGCACTAATGAGTCAAGTTCAGCTCAAGATCGTAGTATAAGGCAAGCAATCACCCAGAAAGAAGTCGAGTCATGGTCGAGTCGAAGAAAATGATGATGTCTATATTCCAATTAGTTGTATCTGGGGATAACACTATAGACACCGATAGCTACATGCCCTTCTTACTAAATATGCTAAGCACAGTTGCCTCTTATGTTAACAATGAAGCAGCATCTTAGGTTTAGTGACAATACCAACGACGTTGTTGTCTCAACTCCGAGGTTAGACTTAGTGAAGGGCGTTGCCCGCGATAATTCTGTAAACGAAAGTATATAGGGACGAAATAAGGAGGCAGATAGTAATCGGAACCCTTCCAACACGATCCACATATGGTATGGACAAGACAGAAGTATCGCTTTATTCAATATTTTCTTAGGTGTCTGAAAATGAAGTCTTCCAAGGTTAGTTTCGATATGGGTAACGATAACTGTAGATTATTAGACTAGTAAAGTCTGTGTAGTTCTTTGTGCATAGGTGCCTAGCTTTGATCTCTAGTTGTGCTAAGCAGGTGAAGGTTTTGTCCAGAATATAGTTTGGTTTAAACTGTCGAAGCTAATACATTGGTGTAGCCAATTATACTACATACCTAGATCACACAATTTGCGTCCTCCAGGAAAGTTCCAGCAGGGTGGTTTTAACCATCGCGTTTCCTGTGATGGCCGTCCTCATCCACAGTGGCAACCACATCTCTTTCGCGGCTATGGGTGTTAAGAGAATCCTCCTTTTTGGCTATAGGCGGAACAGATGCGACCAACTCCTCATCAGTATCTTCGATCTCATCGGGCAATGTAAGGTTGAGTATCATAGAAACAAAGGCGGTAACAGCGAAGCCCGTTTCCATCACGAGAACAATGGCGTCGAGGAAGCCCTGGAGGCTTCTATTGTCGCCACTGTAGCTAAAGACATTGGAAAAATAGGTTGGGACGAGCGTAGCTCCATAACCTAGAGATAGTCCAGCTGTCAGGATGAAGCGAGACCGACGATTGAACGGGACGCCTTTCGTTATGATGGCGATTCCAGACACAGCAACGGCACAGAATAAGAAAGTGGTCATCCCGCCAAGTACAGCGGATGGGATAGACACAAGCGCGGCTGCGAACTTTGCGAATATACCCATGATGATGAGAAAGAAGCTGGAGGCACTCGTTAGGATATGATGGCCAAATTCTGATAAGTATACGGCGACACTTACCAACAGCAGTACCCAGCGGTTCGGTTGGCGCAACGCGTGAGAGCAATGACCCCATTGTTTTGGGCAAAAGTGCTCATAGGGGATATGGTCATTAAAGCAGCAAGGATCCCGTTCAAGCCATCTGCTAACACACCGCCCTGGATGCGAGATTCATAAGTCCTGCCGTCGACTTCGAGACGAGAGACGTCACATGTGGCGGTGATATCGCCGATAGCCTCGCAGGCGCAGATTATGAAGACGGCTAGAATAGGGAGCACGAGAGGCCCGTAGATGCTGAGCTTGAAAGTATGAACCCATATAAAAGATGCCGCTGGAGCAGCATCTATACCACTTCGGTCGAAATAGCCAGTAGCGGCAGCGATAATGCAACCAACAAGAAGACCAATAATTACACTAGTAGACTTCATGATCGGGGAACCAAAACGCTCGCAGAATATGATGGTGACAAACACAGAGAACCCAAGCCCTGTGATATCGTGTTAGCTCCCGTGATGAGACGCGTGTCTTTCCTGCAGGACTCACCAAGATACTCTGGCGAGCCCCATGGCAACGCGTGAGGGGCGTTGATATTAGGGCAAGCATTAAAAAAGGCCGTATGGTCAGCATCAGCACAGGGTCCAGACCCGCCCGCCCAATTTTTGAAACCGGTCTCGATCAAGTGGATTCCAATGAGCTTTAGATAGTTAGCATCCCATCAATGCCCAAGATATTATGATGATTTACCATGACGGTTGGGCCAGTGACGATGGGAGGGAAGATCCTCAGCATAACCCTGGGCGGCATGAAGGCGATGAGGACCTCGATCAGAGCACACACAGCTGAAGTGCCCAGGAGAGCACCGTAAGCATCAGGACAGGGCAACTTCGTCCCATCCGCAGCCGTAGGACAGTAGCCATTAGCATACATCTGGGCAAACGCGCCCTCCGCTACGGGAATGATGGAAAATGAGATTCCGACGACGGAGATCAGACCAGTTCCGAGATAGTATCTATCAGAAGTACTTAGTATCGTATCCTTCAATTGAGGAAACGATTTGTGATTATTTCCCTCATCCTCAGACAGACTCGTGGGGACGCTGAGAAGAAATAATCAGGGCAGTATGAACTCCACTTACGGCGTCTTATAGAAATGGAATCTCGTAATCTGGATCATTGAGAGGATTCCAGAGACGATCAATGCGGTCGAGACCAGGTACTGTTGCATGTCGGCACTGAGGTTTACCCCCGCTGACCCCGACATGAGAATCGGGGGAGTGATGATTCCCGCGAGCATCGCTAGCGAGTGCTGGAGGCCAAGTAGAAGGGCCAAGACGACGGGCATCCTGTCGTGAAGCCCGAAGAAAGGGGAGGCCTGGTGGGACTTTCTCATAAACGGCAGATTGGGCCGGAAGAGAAAGGCGTAGTCGTAATCCCCGAAAAGGCCATGTTTGGTGAAAAAGGTTCTCCTCACGCTGTTCAGCCGATCGCCCACGGTATACTTCCGAGCCTTTTGCGGCACGATTTGCGACGGGCCCTGGTCCTCATCCATCGTGACGAGAGAAAAGCTCACAGAACTGTCGATTGCGGTTGAAAACCCTCCGCCTTGCCGGGAATTAACAAGGGTGCTCACCGGATTCCCGGGTCGGCCGTTAAGGTTTTGACTGTCAGCAAGAAAAGTACGAGGTCAGCAAAGGTTGTCCCTTATCGGATTTTTCATAGGGCACGTCTCAGGGGCCTATAAAACACAATATATTGAAATTCGTTTGACGGTTGTAAAATTCTCACAATTTGGCAGATAAGGTTATAAAGGATTATCGCGAATGGATCGCGATCAGCAAATTGTGGGACGGCAGGGTCGATTTGTCTCGTCGAGGGATCCTTGAGTTGCCCTTGTACCTATATAGGTTGATCTGTTATGGCCCACGATACGAGAGAGCTCTATATAGCTATGATGTCTTTCATGGAGCCCAGGGGAATAGAACACGGAACCAAAGATGAATTTAAAGAATAGACATATACAGATTATACACGGTGGATTCCGTCGAAGATGAGCTGTTGCAGCACTATTTATCCCTGAACATAGCTATCAAGCATACCCCGGCTTGGCGTCCAGCTCTTAGATTATGTCTTGAGTAAGTATTCTTCTTATCTATATCAACTAACACTACAGGACAGAACGAACAAGCCGGAGATATGAATATACCATGTTTAGTAGACGCGCTTACGTCCTAGCTTGACTAAAGCGTTTCCCGTCTGATTCCATCTAAGAGGCAAATGCACCCATGACTCCCTAAACAAACGAAATACTAATAACCAAAATACCTACAAGACTGAGCTCAATCTCTTCATAAAATCCAAGTTCACTTTCATCGTTCTCGCCATGATGAAACCAAGCCCCGCTCAACCCTTCAAATGTACCGTGGGTATAATTCCATGAACTAAAGATCTTAACTCGGCCATACAGATTACACGATTGGCCACTCACATGCCTACAGATAAGGACATAGGAGGCGTAGATAAGTATCCCCCATATCAGCAACACAATACCGACCAGGTTTTCGCCTTGGCTCGAGTTAAGTGGCTGCTTGGGAGCCTGCATCTCTTCAGCTGAGAAATTTTCATCAATATGGTATGCCGGGCGGTCGCCGCCGCTATTCTACGGAGTCGCCATGATCGCCACAGAGTTGTTGTTCATTACTTGCCTCTAGTGTGTGACAAGCGGAAAATCTCTCAACATCTAGAAAAATCACGGTTACATCTTTCTACTGTACTAGGTAGACGCTACTACATGAACGATCATCGCGGCCTCTTTATCCTCCGGGCTTCATTCAAAAGTTTGGTTACATGTGAGTGAGGCTCAAGTTGAAGAATGGTTGATACATGACACGGCAGAATTAGGTGGTTATTCACCCCACAGGTAGGTGCAGATCGCCAAGCCAGAGGACTAACTAAGGAGTACAAAGATAAAAGAAAGGTGGCAACTCAAGCGACGGCAATGGTGTGTGTGATTGTTACATCACGGCTTTTACTCGACTATGCTGTCCGAATGAGGCTGAAACTGGGTTACACGGGTTTGTCCGTCTCCCGGATATGGCCAGAGAGGCCTTCCCCCGTAGTTCTCAATCCCGTCGGCCCTCGCCTATCTTGTGAAGATTCATTTGAAGCAGTCAAACACTTGACTACTTACGTAGAATTATGATGTCTCGGACAGCTATCCGATGTCGATACGCTTCCCTGTGGCCAAGAATGTTCAAGAGACTAGAAAGGAGGACGCCTCAGGATCCGACTGTGCGGAAAATGGAGGTCGCACACATAACGGCCGCGTGCAAGCCTTTCTACGCTCCTGGTGGATCATCTGAGCTTCCTCCTAAGCATAGGTAGTCTTAGCTCTTCACTTTGGCCACAAGAAGCGCGAGGTTGTGGAGATAGTTGATGCTCATCCCGATAAAGGCTCTTCAGGTATTACCCTATCACGAACGCCCTTCTAGGGTAAACTTAACCATGGGCAGCGCGAATGTAGCTCGGAACTAGGAAGAAACTAGTATGATGAGCTAAAGTATTGACTAAATGTCTAGCTGTCGCCTATCTCGAGAAGTGATATACTAGGCATCATAGAATCTGGGTCCCCTTAGAGGATGGGTCTATCTAGATCCAGCATGTGAACTTTACATATGAAGACCTTATTACTAACTACTAACTACAATATAATTCTTAATCGGAGCAACTAACATCTCGTAAATCACCTAGACTAGGGGTACAGCAAAGCTCCGTATTGGAGGAAGTGCTCCTCTCATATATATATATATATGTACATGGTACGCCTTACCCTCGACGCCTAGGTAGGTACTATCAGCTACCCAGGCTTAATCTAAAGGCCACACTCCAGACTCGGTACTACGTAGAGTTCGATGCATCCTCTCGAGAAATGCCCGTCTGCAGCTGGCCGCCCGCAAGCGGCCCCCATGTCTGCCAATAGCCGGCCGTTCTTTGATGCGCCGGTGGAAACCCCACGCATCGAGATTTGGAATCTGCGAGACGCCCCCCCCTCTGTTATTAAACCGCTTTACGTTCATTTGTAGGCAATGCCTTAGGTAAATATTCGAACACTAAACGACAGTAGGCGATAGAAGTAAAGTTAAATTGTGTTTTTCGAAGGTTGTAAAGCAAGAGGTTCTATGTCTATGAGCAAAGCGGTCTATGAAGCAACTCCCAGCGTACCACTACCTAGATATAGCCAAAGAAAAGATTTTGGTCTACTAATTATAGAGATGCGGAAAGTATTCCAGGAGCCGGCAGGTCGACTCTCAGCTCCATATCCCGGACCAGTTTCTCCCAAGCGATAGCACCGCGACTCGCCAGTTCCCGGGGTACGACGTCGTCCGCATCTGCCATCCTCCGATTGAACAGCTCCATGCTCACCCAGCCCTCGAACCTGAGCCCCTGGAATATCGCCCGCGAGATTTCCTCCACGGGCAGATACGCGCCCTGGTCCTTCTCGCCGTAGAACAGCCTGCAGTTCCGCGACCAGCTCATGCGCGCGGGCTGCGCCGCGTCGTAGAACTCGTGGCCCTCCACGAGGGGCGCGGCCAGGCGCTCGGCGTCGACGACCTGCACGTAGAACACCTTGCGAACGTCGACCGTAGCGACGAGGCGGGCTACGGACTCCCGGACAACCTCGTGGCAGTCTAGGGTGCGCCCCGACGGCGCGGTCGGGTCCGCGTAGATGCGCCCGGCGATGTTGAACGTGTCGAGGCAGAGGCCAAAGTTGGCCCGGTCGACGGCTTGGACGACCTCCCAGCTCTGCTCCCACGTGTCGCACCGTGTGCCCCAGCACAAGGCCTCGTAGACAAACCGGATCGGCGGCCGCTCCCGGAGTCCCATGTCGGCGACCCTCTGCAGGTCGGCCACTGCGACGCTCCGGTCCTCGGACAGCGCCGAGGCGGGCAGGAAGTTCGACGGGATCTGGACGATGTCTGTATCGAGGACTCGCGCGAGCTGGAACCAGAACGATAGCTTTTCCAGGCGTCTGAGGTGCTCCTGGCGGTCGAGCAGCCCCTCGTAGTGCAATAATGGCTGGAGGCAGATTATCGCTAGCCCCCTTTCTTGGCACAGCTGCCGGATGATACGAGCTGCCTCGAGCTCGTTTTCCGCCACCGATGATCCGTGGAGGTCTTTCGCGATGTCCGCGAGATCTTCGTGGAAGAGTTCTATCCCTTTATACCCATATAGACGGGCCATATCCAGCTTGTGACTCAGCGAATGCCCAGCATGGCAGCGTCCAAGCGACATAGACGTGATCGCTAACTTGCAAGGCATTGGGGTATTCTTTTTTTCTCTTTCGAATATTGAATAGTGAGAGACTCTACCTTAGGTAGACACGATAATTGTTGGAAGAACGGTTGGCAGAATATATGAGAGAGGAGAAGAGAGAGAGAGAGAGAGAGAGAGATCGACTATAGAAAGAAAATATGTGAAATGCTCAGTATATATATCATCGATATGAACATGTGATACTAACAGGTTGCATCAGCAAGGAATTTAGAGACAGACAGTAATGGACCACGCAAGACAGCTCCAACCAGAAAGATCATACGTTGAAGCCGTGAGTAATGATGTGAGAAGCCGGCCCCCTGCGTATCTACCCGGCTTTTGATGCCTCATGAGTAGATATGACTTGCTCTACTAACCTCGGCGTGTTAGCAACGAGACAGACCGGTGACAAGTAGCATCTAGATTCGAAAGGGGCAAGGATAGCGAACTAATGATAGACTCAACAATACGCTATGTTTGCTACTTGTCGTCTCCGTGCAGTTCGTCTAGTCAGCATCGCGAGTAATACGCATCTGCAGCTAGTATCAATTACCTACAGCCAGCAGCCCTTGCTTAGTCGAACGACAAGCAAGAGAAATATACAACGACAGCGAATCCACAACTTGCGATTTGCAGTTCGTGTCTTAGAGATTGAAGGTTCACCCGCTGCCGCTCTCTCACCCTTTGAACCTGTCGTCTCGGCCGTAAATATATGTAAATACCGAGTTTTTCACCTATATTGCCTTGGTGCAGTGTACCAAGTTCTAGGCTATGAATACAGCATGTCAATGAATCTGTTTAAACCCCCTAACAAGCACCTTCTTCATTTTTAAAATTGAATCACCCCATATGTCTTGTAACCACTCGATCCGAAACACTGACACACTAACACCAATACTACCAACACACATCATGGTGAATAGGCCACACAACGTAAGTCTACCTCGGTTACGCGACCATATTGCAGCACCGTTTTTATTCAGATCACTACGGCAGCAAAGGCAAAAGGGGAAGAGGGAGGGGGAAGGGAAAAGAAAAATCAGATGAATACCTATCTATCATACAAAAAGCCACGGGCCATCAAGCCATCGTCTAGCAAGTCGGGCTGAAAGGACCCCTCATTGTGTTTTATCTGGCCCCAAAGTCATCCACAGGTAAGCCAAGCGTCCCAAGATAGGATAGCCTTGATATAGGAGAGAGTCGATAGAAACTTGGGCCATGTTCTAGATAGGTACCTATAACCTTTTCTCGCCCTCGAGTTAACCTCGCTTATATTACCTACTCCTCATACTATAAACATTTTATTCTTTATTGCTTGAATCTATCCTTGTGAGCCCGAATTTGGGAACATGTTATCAATCTGCTTCTTGGTGATTTACCCTAAGGCTATGCATCATGGGAGTTACGGTGATATCTCAAATCTTCTAGCACACATAGTAGACCAAATCCACCGAGCTGTAGGGAATTTGTCTACCATATTGTCCATAAGAATAGAGAGCCAAGACCGTTCTTCAAACCAGCCTCTCTTCGCGTCTCATGGAAGATGGTAAGGAGTTGGGATTGTGTTCTAGGTATCTCTAGTTTGTTTTTATCCCAGTTCTTTCCCCGTTCTAGGTACATTGCTATCCTCTACCGCACTTCGACTTCCTGTGCTGAAAAGGCAGGTAACTCCTTCTCCAAATCTGCCCACGTCTTCTCTCCTGCAGTCAACTCTTTTATCGCCTTCACAACTGTCTCCTCATCCGCCCGAACTTGTCTTGTCGTATCTCTGTCTCTCAGGGTGATAGTGCCGTCCTGTACGGTTTGGAAGTCAACGGTCACACCTAGTATTACACCAAGCTCGTCATTCCGGCTGTATCGGCGTCCAATAGTGGCGTTCGAGTCGTCGACGCGGGTCGAGATCTGTGCCGCGCGCAGTTTCCTGGAGAGCCGAGCAACGTGGGGCTCGAACTCGTTGTTTGAGGACAGGGGGCAGATAACCACCTTGGTCGGTGCGACAACCGCGGGGAATGAGAGCACGCTACGAGCTTCGTCGCCTTCGCGAACCCAATATACGTGCTCGCAAAGAGCATAGAGAATGCGGCCGATGCCGAAAGACGGCTCGATGACGTTGGGCGTGTACTCACGGGTATGCTCCTGTCTGGTGACGAAGTTGATAGACATCAGATCTTTACTGATCTCAACCTGGCCGAGCCCTGGAGCGTCGACAATGGCTTTTCCGTTATCTTGCAGCTCCTTGGACCAGGCTCCTAGACACTCCTGCGTCGATGCTAGGATGGTAGACTCGATGATTTTGCCATCCTTCTTGAAGAGCGGACCAAACTTTTTCTTCTCAATTTCGACCTGCCATTCCTGGACCGTGCGCGGGGTTTCGAGTCGTTCTCGCACAAGTAGCGGCTTGTCAGTCTGCTTGCTGTGCACTGTTAGGTCATAGGCGCTCCTGTCTATCGATTACAAGGTTATGTTAGCCGTTGTAAATATTTCTCCCGATATTGCTCTCCTCAGAAACGACTCACCCGCACAGCCCACACATTCCACCCAGCCGGATGAGGTTTGAAGCTCGGCATCCCAGCAATCGCAAGCATAGTGAGCCTAGGGAGTTGTTAATCAAGACCAAGCCCGTCGGAAACGCAGTTGGAATGTGACCCACCATTTCATTGGCCTATTATGGGATGTTAGCTTCGGTCTCTCTGAACAATGGGGATTCCCGCGACAAAACCTGATAAGGGGACTGACCATATGTTGACGGAAGCGTAGTTTACGCATATCAATGCCGATCTTCTCTAGGAATAGTTTTATACGGGCCAGGAAGTATCCAAGAGTCTCATTGTCGACAACGCCATCCTTTACAGCTTGCCCGATAGTCATCTTCTTTACAGTCGTCTGGCCGGAGAGCTGAGTATGGCGATCGAGGAGGTCAAGCTCAATGTTCTCCACTTCGTGGAATCGGCTGTGCGCCTTACCACTCTCGGGATCCACGAAGTGCTCGATTTCGGCCATTAGAAATTCCCTGACACGCAGCAGGCCGCCGCGTGGCGAGATCTCGTTGCGGTAAGACTTGCCAATGGAGGCAGAAGCAAAAGGCATGTAGCCCTGATTGAACTCAAGCAGCTTGGCTATGCATCACGCAGATTGGGGTTAGACGTAAGGGATTCCAGTCTCTATATGAACCGAGGGTAGCTGCTCACCGAAGTTGAGGAACTGACCCTGGGCAGTCTCCGGACGGAGATAGCCAGGTACGTTGCTGCTCGGGCCGATTGATGTCTGGAACATTAGGTTGAAAGCGACGGGCTCGGTCGGCGGTTTGTCACTTTTAGGACATCTGAGATCGTATTTCCTGATCAACTGGCCTAGCTGCTCGCCATCGTAGTTGTCGATCTGAGCGAGCACCTCCTTATACTCCTTAACGATGGAATCTTCAAGCTTGACGGCCGCCTGTTGGCCTTTGGCCTTCTTCTTCTCTCGCTTCGGGTCCTTGGCCTTCTCCTCGACGGTTTGCCCCCGCGCTTCCTGGTCGCCTTTCAGCCGCGCCTCGAGAACATCTTCGACAAAGTGATCGGCGCGGAAGATTTCACCAAGCTCGGGGTCTTTGCACATCCAATCGGAAAATCGATCGACGTGGCCGCTGGTCTTGAAGACGATGTGGGGAGTTAGGACGCTGCAGTCGACCTCAAGCATGTCCTCCTCGACTGGCGGCCAGCTTCGTTAACATCGGGGGACCCTGGCCTAGGGACAGACGGAGGAGCAACGGAGACATAGGCAAACTTACGAACGAAGTGCTTCCTCCACACGTCGAGGATGTTTGACTGTAAGGCAGTGCCAGGCGGGCCATAATCGAAAAAGCCTGTTCGCCCCAATGAGCATAGAGTGCGCAGTATAGGAAGAAGCGAAGATGCTAACCAGCAATACCGCCGTAGATCTATCCATTTTTTTTCTTAGCCACCCGTCTATTCGGCCTCGATGGGGAGAGACGGTACCTCAAAACTAGGAGTATAGAACAAGCGCTTGCGCAATATGCCATCGAGGGCTGCCTTGTCCAGAGGCTGGCCGGTAAGGGTTGTGACCGGGGTCGTCATATTTTGTCCAGCTTTGTGCCCGGCGGGCTGCGCACCAAGGAGGGACAGTTGAGTAGTAAAAGTGCGACGAGGGCACGACGATATGAACGGAATGAAAGATCTGCTAGAGTACGCGAAGGTGAATATGCGACCGCCCGCTACGAGAGAGGAGAGTAGAGCAGGACGATTGGGCCACATCAATCGTCGTGAGAGAGGGTGAGTCAGTCGCCGTAGAAATTGTCCAACAATTTCCAGATTATGTACACTTGGTAGGTAGGGTAGCATCTATCACACTATCCGGTAAATTTTAACTACTACCTAGTACAGGTGGTTGTGTGGTGGGGTTAGCGGGTACAGTTCATCATATGCATTTAAAAGATGTTATCTACTTACGAATAATTGAATCTCACGAGTACCTAGGTATTTATTAAATAAAGACCTCATCCCGATTTTTATCTAATAAAGTTATATCAAGTCTAAAATATTTTTCAATATCACGGTATTATATATATAATAAAAAAGAAATTTATTTATAGGGAAACTCCTTATACCTAGTCCTGACTACCTTCCATAACTAGTGTCCCACCTAGAGTAGTAGGTATTGTGAGTGGCTTTTACGCTAACTTACCTCACTAAACCACAAATCAGAATGGGACTATGGACATAACTGTTTTCCAGATTCCTACACTAGACCAACATCAATATAACCTCTACCGAAGGTAATCCTCTTAGTATCCACAGGTATAATTACCTGAGTTTTTCTGTTTCCCTCTCCCTTTGTGGTTGTCCCAGAAGCAGTAAGAGTCAATTCACACCTTGGCCTCCTTTTCCTCCGAGATTTCGACACCATTGATTTGACTCCTAAACGCCCCGTCCTGCTCTTTGAGTTCTGCCATGATTTTCTCACGGGCTCCGTAGACCGGTTTCACATCAAACAGCCGATCCATTGCCTCGAGAGGAACGCCCTTAGTCTCCGGCACCAGGAAGTAGACGAAAATAACCGATAAGATCATGAGCGATGCGAAGAAGAAATATACGCCGTAACCCATCGTCGTGAACATCTGCGGGGTGAACCGGGAGATGATGAAATTCCAGAACCAATTCGATGCTGCTGCCGAGGCCTGACCCAAAGACCTATCAACTGACGTTAGACAACCGAAATAGCCATGATCTAATTGCTAGGGTCTGATAATACAGTACTCACCTCGTGTTTTGATCAAATATCTCCGAGTTCAGAACCCAAGGGGTCCCATTCCAGGAAGGGGTATAAAACGCCGTCCACAGGTAGAAGAAAAAAATGGCAGCAATCCCTGCCGACGACAGATCACCCCTCGGGTTGTTCTCCGGGTCGGCGACGTAGATGTACGCACCAAGAAACCACATACAGATGGAGCCACCGGCGGCCCCGACCATCAAAAGGCTCCGTCGGCCCATGCGGTCAATAAGGTACAGGATCCAGATAAAGGTGACCACCGTCTTGACCACTCCGAAAATCCCCGTAGTCAAAAAGCTGGCGTTCGTCCCGGAGATACCCAGGCTCTTGAACACCCTGGGACTATAGTAATTTATAGCATTGATGCCGCTGCCGTTCTGCCAAAAGAACAACATGCTGCCGAGAAAAAACCGCCATCGCACCTCGGGCTGCTTTAGAGCTGCAAACGGTTTCCAGAATCCGGATCCAACTTCCCTCCTGTACCTTTCGAGGTCCTCGTCGATATAACCGACCTCCTCGACGATGTATATATCGTCGCGGTCTAATTGTCGTATCCAGCAGAGGGTTTCCATTGCTTGTTCTCGTTTCCCTGCAGAGAAGAGCCATCTTGGAGATTCTCGTATCCACAAGGCACCGATCATTAATAAACCAGCCGGGATCAGCTGTACCGCGAACGGGATCAACCACTGGGTGCGGTTCGCGGGCAACGTCGTATTGACGCCGTAGTTGATCCAGAAGCCTACAAGTCCACCAATCTGCCAGCCCAGTTCGTAGATGCCGACTAGGCGTCCTCTAATGGCCGGTGGAGACAGTTCGGAGATGTAGATGGGGACGATCATAGAAGATGCCCCTACGCTAATGCCGGCGAGAACACGGCCGCCGAGGATAAGTCCCAATCCTCTTTCACGATTCGCACCGAGCATCAAGCCTGCGCCGAGGATGAATACAGAGACGAATATGAATAGAGACTTCCGGCGGCCTAGGTAGTGTGTAGAAGCATAAGCGAAGAAGCTTCCGAAGAACGCGCCAGCTTGGTAGAGTGATACAATGTTTGCCGACGTCAAGTTTTTCTCGGTATCACTGAGTCTGTCAAACTCAAATTCGTCGATGAACGAGGGTAACGCCAATGATGTACCAATGAAGGCCGAGTCGTACCCGATCATACATGATGCAAAAGAGGCAATCGAGGCACAGGCGTAGACACGCCAGTTGTAGACAGACTTCGGCGTCGGCCTATCTTCCTCGACGGTAAGAAGCCCCATAGTTTCTGTATCAAGAGGTTACCCAGTCGAAAGCAGGCGACTAACGAGATGGTAGATGTAGGGTAGCGCTCTTATAGAGCCTCTCAGGACAACGTAGGTAATATCAGAGGGTAACAAATAGCATTTGGAGACTGGCAAGGCCCGTCGCTATAAGATGGGTTTTATACGGTGACTGCACCGTGATCCTGTGCCGTACCCCCAACTCTATAATCTACAATGAGACCAAACGCCTGGGGGGTTTTCACCGGACCCATGGCTTATGCCACACGTCACGTACATACCGACGACCAGTGCATTATATCGCCTTGGAGAAACTCCAACTCCACATCACATCCCATACTAGGGTTCTGGCCCTACACCTCCGCACCTTAGCATCTCATGAACTGGGCACTTGGCAAAGCTAGAGCTCCTCCACGCTTTACTCAAAGCACCTTAACGAGTAAATACTTCGGACACTAGGATGCGGGTATGCGTAGCCAGCTAACTAAGAAACAGAAGTTAGAGCCTCACCTGAAATACCTCGTTCTCCATCGGGGTTGAGCAGGTGTATAAAAAAAAAGGTTTGCTGACAGTAAATGCCAAGTGCCGAGAACCTGGGGGT
This sequence comes from Biscogniauxia marginata, assembly GCA_022695795.1. Taxonomy (NCBI): domain Eukaryota; kingdom Fungi; phylum Ascomycota; class Sordariomycetes; order Xylariales; family Xylariaceae; genus Biscogniauxia; species Biscogniauxia marginata. Next base: position 118,613 of record MU404121.1, on the reverse strand, counting down.
ATTCCCTCTCAATCAACACCTGGAGGCGAATAAGATTGGGGCCCCCGCAAAGTCCCTTCTCAAATGACTCGCATGCTAGGGTTCGTCAGTTGTCGTTATGTAAGGTACAGAGTGATTGGTGGATATGCCCGAGAATGGTAACCTAGACGGGTATACGATGGTGGAACTAGATCCGGGGCAGCTTGCTTAGACTCGGCTCTCGTATACACTAGACCTCAGACGTTGCTACCCAGTCCCCACGATCCCAACCAATGAAAAATTACAATTCCTTCGGTGGACGGAAAAGAGTGAATAACGTATTTTCATTATGTGTATGTATTAGGAGAGCATTTGGGGGAAAGAGTTACTAGAGGCTAGATGAATAACATGAAATACCTAATCTAACATAAGACTGCATTGCTATATTGTCATTGTTAGCCTAACAAAAGCACCCTATCACTCGCCCTCAAGTAGGTAGCCGAGAGATCGCCAACAGGGACCGGCCTGATTCGCACTACATATTACCCCAGGCCTTGATTTCGTGGACGGACAATATGGGAGATGGCACGCCGGCAACTGCGACGGTAGAGCAGCTTGATCGCCATGGGTATCTGTTCGGGCAGAAAATCGCAGCGTCCATGTCGCCGCTGTTCCACGGGACGATATTCGCGGAGCTCGGGCTGAAATGGGAACAGCTCCGCCTCGACTCGGCAGATATCCCGCATTTTCTGGCACTGATCCGAGATCCTAAGTGCTTCGGTAAGCGTACTTCGCTCAGGAGAACTTGAAGAAACATGCAGAGGAGAGCAATGACTAATTAATATCATCGGGTTTCCCCTCCCCCCCTTTTGGTATCTCCAGGGGCGTCCGTCACCATGCCAAACAAGGTCGCCATCATGGACCACCTAGACGAGACGACGGAAGAGTGCCGCGAGGTCGGGGCCTGCAACACGGTCTTCTTCCGGGAGACCGCGGCTGACGGGCGGCGGCGGCGCGTCCTCTGCGGCGCCAACACGGACGTCGTCGGCGTCCGCGAGGCCTTCTACCGCAACGTGGCCGACCCGGCCGCCGCGTTCCACGACCGGCCCGCGCTCGTCGTCGGCGGCGGCGGCGCCGCCCGCAGCGCCGTCTACGCCCTGCGCAGGTGGATGCGCGCGACGGCCATCTACCTCGTGAACCGCGACGGGGGCGAGCTCGACGCCGTGGTGCGCGACTGCGCGGCCCGCGGCTACGGCGGCGGGCTCGTGCGCGTGTCGACGGCGGCACAGGCCGCGGCGCTCGAGGCGCCCGGCGCCGTCGTCGCGTGCGTACCGGACTTCCCCCCGCGCACGGCGGAGGAGAGGGCGGCCCGCGCCGTCGTCGAGACGTTCTTCGCCAAGGAGCGCAAGGGGTGCGTGCTCGAGATGTGCTACAACCCCAGCCCGCACACGGAGCTCGGGGGCATCGCCGAGCGGGAGGGGTGGCAGGTCATCTTGGGCACCGAGGCTATGATTTGGCAGGGCTTCGAACAGGTGAGAGAGCTTCATAATCCACTCGGATCGCGTCTCCAACGCGCGTGTCATTCAATTCATCCAAGCTGATACTCTAATACATGACTAGGCCAAATTTTGGACTGGGCTAGCAATACAGGAGTTGCCCGTAGACAAGGTCAAGGAAGTCATCGCCTCGAAACTCTCGCAAGTGTCTTCGAGGCCTTGACACGTACACTGCACTCAAGCTTATCCGACTTGGAACCAGCGATTTACAAGTCCTCTCTTGTGATGATTAGCGCGTTTCCGGGGGCCGTCACGATAATTCCTTGTGAAGAGCGTTACATGTGATAATAGGAGATGAGGCCTGCAGCTATAACACTCCATGCATATCACATTTCAGAGTCTTGCCTCTCGTGATTCCTCGTTGTTAAAATGATGATTCAGTAGCAGTACGGTTATGATGTTTACTGGTCTATAGGCTCGTCGTTCTATGTACTTAAGCAGTTCCTAACACTTATGCCAAGTTGGTCTGTGAAGTCGGGGTCGGTCTGAAGTCGGCCGTATGTAGACGAAGGAGGCAGAGTGGATACCCTCACTGGTATTCACCCTTTCATTAGTTGCCCCCGCCCCTAAACTGTAGGTAATCCTCAGCTGACTTATACCAGGTACTACCCCGCACTAGGTAAACTAGCAAGTCCTGGAGAGCTACCCCGCATCGCCGACAAACTTGGAACTAAGGCGTCTGCACACTTTGACACGATGGGGCAGATGACGGTTCAATACCTGAACGAGCTTCATTTCGAACTAGGTAGCTGGGTATCGTGAGAGGAGGTATTAGTTGCCAAACATGTAGGCATCAAGGCGTCCAAGACTAGTCCAAGCCCTTGAATCGCAATATCCCATGGGCACCGCCGGGTCCGAGTTCGACCTTCGCCTTGCCCTTCTTCCTCTTCTTCTTGCTACGTTTTTGCTCTTCATCTTCACTGTCTGAGTCTACCGAGTCCGATTCCGAGTCCCTGCGTGCTTGACGCTTGCCATTGTTCTTGGTTTGCGCAGCAGCGGCATCATCCTCGTCATCGTCAACGTCAGACTCATCCGACTCGCTATCATCGTCGTCGTCGTCATCCATCCCTTTACCAAGAATAGGCGAGTCCTCCCATATCTTGATCGTCTGCCCTCCACCGCTGATCATCCGCCCTTGGCTGTCGAATCCGAGTCCGACAACGGCCTCTATGTCGTCGTGTCGCAGAACTGTCTCAACCTCTCTCTTCATCAAATCGACAATGCGCAAGCTACCATCCCCCACACCGACCACTACCTTCTTGCTGCGAGTGAGATTCTCGGGTATCTGCACGATGCAATCGAGGCTTTCGCCGCCTCCCTTCATGGGGTCAACTACGACCCGGTCTTGCTGATCATCCCAGGCCCCCTTGTCCCACAACGTCAGCACTCCCGTGCCTGTTCCTACGGCAACGACGCCATTATCTCTATTCTTCTTCGGTCCAATACCTGGAATAAAGGTTGCACACAAAAGCTCATCTTCTTGATCCTCGCTACGTACTAGCACGCCGCGGCGCAAATCCGTAACGGCTATAGTGGTGCCGCCTGTGGATATCCACTGCTTGCTGTAGCCACTCGTGCTCTCCGCCGAGGGTGGTAGAGGTGTGATGCTAGAGACGAAATCGTCGTGGGGGAAATGGGACTGCTGTGGCTTCGACGTGGCAAGTGCGTGATCGCGCAAGTCTAGCAAGTGCAAGACTCCCGAATCGCATGCTAGAAGTAGGGTTTGTGGCGAGAGCACATGAAGCAGAGTCGGTGCGTCCGGGACGGATTTGGTCGATGGTATAGCGATCTTAGAGGCGACCTGGCCGGTGACTGGAGAGAAGTGCTTCAGGAGGGAGTCTGTGCCGGCTGAGTAGAGAGCTGTGCAAGCAGCATGTTAATATGTGCGATGTAATACAATGCGAGGTGTGCCATATGCGAAGAACTAACCAGAGCCGTCATTGCTGAAGGCCAGACCTCGGCAGCTACCCTTATGCCTCCTGGTGCGCCACACCGTGTCGATTGTCCCCTTGCCATCCGACAACACACTCAAATCTGCATCGTCCTCGGGCGTCGAGTCCGGGGCCGGGAGGCGAAAACACTGGACGTGGCCGGTAGAGAGGCCGACGCCCAGGAGAGGCTCGGTCGGATGGAGAGCCTGGGTGAAGAGCTCGGCGCTCAAAGGCAACGTACAGAGGTTCTCGAACATGGCGATGGCGTCAAATCATCAATTGGCGGAAATGATTCGATATAAGTAAGTTTCACCCGATCACGTCATTTTGAAGTATTTTCAATTGGTAGTAAAATTCGCCTACCTTGTACCTTGGACGACGAACTTGCGAAAGAGGCTGAACTGTGATAAAAGACAATAGAAAAAAGGATGGGGCAGGGGGTTGGAAAGACGCTAGGTAAGGTTCGTTCCCAATTGTCGCATATTAATAGGTACATCTATACCTCGTACTTAGGTATCCACTCATTAGTCGGGATTTGATATAACACTTATTTACTTATTGCATTATGCATACAAAACATTATCGCAACATTTATACCTGATGTTACCTATACACAGGCTTAGGGGGTACCTACCTAGGCTTCCACTTCGCATTTACCAATCTTACATATAGTAAGTACATATAAGAGCTTTCTAAAGTCAATCAACGAATTTATAACTACGACGCACTAGACGTCAGTCCTTAGGCTTCATGAGAAAATTTGGTAGGTATTTGCGAGAACCTGCGGAATCTCTACAAAGAGGTTGGTGACATTTCGTCTAAACTCTACGTACCTAACGTAGGTGTAAATATAACCCTAACCAAAAATTTTCTTCTTCGTTTTATTGTTTTTCCTATAGGTACCTAATATTGCTTACAACCTCGGACTCGTTGGACTTTTCAGCTCCCGATATGGTCCTTTGACCGTACCTGCTCACGAAGACATATAGGCGAAGATTAAAGCCGGAGAAAGCAGCATCGACGTCATCATCAATGATACTAGGACCATGAATCATGGTCCCATTGGGATGGTAAAGCCACCGAAGTAGTGAAACGAATTTTTAAGCACCCTGTGATCACAATGTAATCGACCTCTTTACATATGCTCGTCAGCTCTTACCATTACATCCGCCGCAACTCGTGAGGCGTTGTTTACCAAGTTAGTGACTCTAGGCCTTTCCAGAATCCACAATACATATCTTCGTCTTCATCGATCTACGAGTTTAGAGGCTTAAAGAGTGCCAAAAAGAAATGAGCCAAATACCCTTGATAGATCCTTAGCAAAGTACATGGGTCCGGGTGCAACACATGCTGAACAGATGGAGTCTGTAGAAAGCAATAATAGATTAGATGGAAGTTTGAAGATGACCGTAGTATAGCAAGAGTCTATGAGGGGAGATACACCCAAGTGGTTCCAAATGAATGAACATAAATTGAAACACTTCTACTGAGTCCTGACTCTTGCTGGCGTCTAAAATTGAACGATGCCATAGAAATGATGTGATGAGCCATAATCTGCTAGAGGTTTTCCGGTGACGGTTCGTGAAGACAGGTAGGTGGACGGCCTCCGCGTCTGGCCTTATTAATAGCTTCCTTCGTTGTGACAGCCTGGTTATGGTGTCTATCCTAGTCTGCTGACTGAATGGATTTTTCATGCGATGCTACCTTGGAGTTCGGTCCCGTAGCGATCAGCACGAAGTTATCTGACCTCGGCCCCGAAATGTAGAGCGTGATTCCCTTCAATTGCATTCTGCGGTGCAATGTAAAGCTTACACATGCATGGGCATACTCTCCACAACAAACATGAAAGTGCTATACTTCAATTCAATACTAGGGGGGGTTACTTCATGGATTCTTATGGCCACGCGGCGCGTCCAATATTGGGATACGGGAGGGTTGAACGAGCATACCTGCATGGGATGATTTCTATGTACAGCATCTTACACCGCCTTGCAGGAATCCAAAGAGATATTTTTCCTTTTAGCCGATTGGAGACAAAGACACAGAAAGTACGATACCAATGGATCGTTTTCCTTGTCAAGGATTCCTAGGGTTAGTATAGAATAAACCCTCAGAATCATAGAAGGAGGCCACGGTAGATGGTGATAGGTAGTATATAGAGGGTATCTATGTGACTTTCCTAAAACTCAAGTTTGAATCGACGCTTTACTATCTGTGTTGACCTCGGGAAATTGTCGCTATGGAATGCTCGTCGCATAGCCTACCGGAAACACCTCATCTAAGCTCTATAGTTGATTATCTTGAAGATTTGGCCACTAATACATCGGGACTTCCTGAGGATATCTATGCGAATGGTGAACTTCGAAAGAGGCTCATCTCTGCGATTCGAAGACTAGTTCCCGAGCTAGAGACCCCAGCTGATACGTCTCAGAGGGTGCTGTACGATGTGAGTATCACCTCCTCCCCCTTGTTGAAAATTTTCTTCTTTTGTCTTGAACCTGTCAAATAATTTGGTACATCGTTCTTCATAGCCTATTGCCATTCCCAAATGAGACGTCTCAACTTAAGCAATTATGGACAGGTGTTCGAGCTATCCGCCGCCCGTATAGGCATGGATCTCAACATATTCATCATCCTTTCACGATCCGACGAAGCTCTGTCTACTCTAGAGCTAGCCAGGAGAACCGGAAAAGAGCCAGACGTGACCCTCATGACCCGGATCTTGAAATACATGGCCTCAGTTGGCCTAGTTCGTGAAGTAGATGTGGGGATGTGGACTTCGAGTAACTACGGGAATAACCTAGTTGAAGATGGCTACAGTGCGGGCGTGTGTCATGCGTAAGTATTAAAGCCAAACGTTATATGGTGTTACCTATAAGCGGGTTTCAGAGACGTTCGAACTAACAGACCTTCCAATCTCTGTAAGCAACGACAATGGCCTCCCAGCGTATGCCGCGCTCCCTGCTTTCCTGAGGCGCCACGCCTACCATCTGCTGGGCGATAAAACAAACACCGCGTTTGCCATGGGTCAAGGTGCGGGCTTGGGGATCACCTTCTACGACTGGCTGCAGTCTCGCCCCGAGAACGCTGATTGCTTCCATACATTTATGAGAACCCATCGTACTGGGGTCCGTACTTGGCTAGAGCGATCAGATATCATGGATTTGTTAGCTGAGGTGTTCAAGCGAGAGTCCAAGAATGTGAATGGCGAAGCGAGAGTGGTGTTTGTAGATGTCGGGGGCGGTATTGGTCAACAGTGCAATGTAGGTTGTGGACCATCACCGCAGGGATTCTCTTGAGCATTGGCTGATCTGATGGCGAACTAGGCGCTGAAGAAACGATGGCCAGGTCTCGAGGGACGAATAATTCTAGAAGACTTGGAGGAAGTTGTGGCTAGGGCAGAAGTTGGAGAGGGAATCGAGAGGGTTGGGGTGAACTTCTTCGAGGAGCAGCCAGTAAAAGGTGCAGTATTTAGTTTCACATCATTCGGATATTTCAGACATGAGTTGCTAATATTAATACCGCCATCTAGGTGCGACGGCCTATTACTTTCGAAGTATACTAAGAAGTAAGTTGCCCAAATTACGCCCCTTTCTAGGAGGATCATAAATGTTAACCAGATGTCTCATTACACTCCAAAGACTGGCCTGATACATCCTGTCGAATAATTCTCAAAAACATCTGGGATGCCATGGACGAGAATTCCTTCCTCCTTATTGACGAACTCGTCGTACCAGACAAAGGTGCCCACAAATTTGAGACCCAACTTGACATGACGATGCTTGCCATGCTCAATGGTGAAGCCCGGTCAAATTCACACTGGAAAGAATTGCTTGCAGATTCCTGGTTTATCGTGAAGGATATTGCGTATTATGAAGAGGAGGCTAGAGAAGCGGTCATTGTCGCAAAGAAATACACACAACCATGATGGCAGGTATCGATCAGACCTCGTTAGCAGGAAGAGGCTTGAATAATTGGGAATTGATTCCGCTTGATAATCTATACCTTAGAATATGTATCGTTGCACTTCTAATCCATTCTCGGGATACCTCTTATTTTCCTCAACATTCATCTCTTAATTTCCAGTTAATAATATAATGTTTCCCTTGCCTTCTACCAGCTTGATTCAAGGGCATTATACAGTCACTGCTACGTCGTAATTATACCCATCTCTCCTGATCCGTATCGTGTTCTCTCGGCACCTTTCCTCGTAGACCCGGGGTTCTTCAAATTAACTTTTCTTGACTTCCCGGGTTCATCGATTCCCTGTTCACTACAGTTGTTGGAATTTCATTGAAGAAGATCGCGCAGTGGTGTCTGCATGGACTCTGAACTCTTTCCCCTCCTCTGACTTCTCGTGGATCGTTAAGTCTTGAAATAAAAGCCAGGCACATCCCAATGAACATTTAGATCTGGCCAGGAATGGCTCTGACTTGGACATCTTTTATTACAACCCCAAACCTTCCGAATGAAGAGAGCCTACCTTTAATCACAGGGGGAAGTGTAATTTTTCTAATGATAGAAGCAGAGGGCCATCTGAGTATACACTAAAAGTTGACAACAGCTGTCTAGCTGCACACTACAGCGTTGGGGTGGTCTGTGCTGCAGTATCTGTATATAGAAATAATTTGCATTCGATTAACAGCGTTTCATATTATGTACATACATACTCCGTATGAGGCCCTGTTCCAATATACCTTTTTACATGCATAAAGGCTACTGCCAACTACCCACCACACGCTTAAGTGATCTTCACCAGCTGCGTTTATCCGCCCTTTTCATTTTTTATTTATTTATTCCGACTTGTTACGTGGTCACCGGCAAGGTCACTTTTTACCTTTTTCCGAAGATATGACCTCTATTTGATGACCGATTCCATCATCCATCATGACTCCTTTCCTGTTGCATGTGACGGCCCTGTACATATTCATCGCTACTGTAAACGCAGCGATGATGACGCCGATCCGTAACATCATGTACCTCACAGGGTATATAACTATCCCCACGAATTGGCCACACTACTTGTGATGTGTAATCTTGTAATATTTCGAAGCTGACACGCAAGGACAGTCAACACCCCGTGATCCCTGATCCAGCTCTCAGCATGCCCATCACGCATGTTGCAATGGCCTTCATGGGCTCGGGCACTTTCAATCGAGAAGAGGGAAACTCTACCTGGCCACTGTTCATGTCCGTTCAGGAAGCCCGATCACAGTTACACGCGGGGACCAAAGTCATGGTTGCCATCGGCGGCTGGGGCGATACTGCGGGTTTCGACGCCGCAGCGCGTACCGATGAGAGTCGGTCTAAATTTGCCCGAAATGTTGCCGCTATGGTCCATGACACAGGCGCTGACGGTACGTAGTAGTTGAACACCTTGGTATATGAAGTTTACCCAAATCGGATGTCAGAGCTCTAATTAACCTGCTATCACGGGACAGGCGTTGACATAGACTGGGAGTATCCAGGGTGAGTAACTTTATATTACATTACCAACCGCTTACAATTCGAAAGCCTGTGAGGAGCTGACAATATCTCTTAGGGGAAATGGGGAAGACTACAAGATTGTCCCTAACGAGCAGAAGGCGTGGGAAATCGCTGCGTACCCCTTACTTCTCGCCGAGATTCGCAAAGCTCTCGGGCCTGAAAAACTGATGTCTGCCGCTGTTCCCGGTCTCCAACGAGATATGCTGGCCTTCACGCCCGAGACCGTACCGAAGATCATGGAGTCGCTGGATTTTCTAAATGTCATGACGTACGACTTGATGAATCGGCGAGACAACGTTACCAAGCACCACACAGGTATCCAGCTCAGTCTGGAAGCAGTAGACGCTTATATCCAAAACGGCGTACCATGCGACAAGGTCAACCTCGGGTTTGCCTTCTACACCAAGTACTTTCGCACCGAAGGTCAATCTTGTGCTGAGTATCCTATCGGCTGTCCGACGGGCCTACTAGAGGACCCCGAGACGGGTGCCGACCTAGGGAAAGGTGGAGGCTTCTCGTGGCACGACGAAGTACCTGACGATGTGAAGCCGTCGTTCGAGAAGGCGCTAAGTGAGGGACAGTACGACGAGGCTGGCGGAGGGTACTGGTATTGGGACAAGGACGAGGCTATATGGTGGACGTTCGACACCCCGGACGCCATTTCCAGGAAATTCCCACGGGTTATGGAGGCCAGGAAGTTGGGAGGCGTCTTTGCCTGGGGCTTGGGTGAAGACGCGCCAGATTGGCGCCATCTGAAAGCTCTCAATGCTGGGGTCAAGAGCCTGACTAAGAAGAAAGATGAACTGTAATGGCGTACGTTTTGGGGGATGACATGGAGTTGGTAGGCAAGACTTGATTCGATATATGTCTCAAGCATTTGTGTACACCAACTTTTACTCGCGCTGTGTTAACTATGATGCCAATGGAAGCGCCATCTCTCTAGTCAGACTTACTCACGATAGCCTCAGCTACTTTTTAACACAACCGTCTTCCGCAATCAGACAGCATACGTTCGAGCTTAACAGCCGAAGGTACCCTGGGATCTTGCGCCCACAGTCATCGGACTGTCATACGCTAGATAACTGAGCCGATTGCCCTAGGGAATGAAGGATGAGTTAGTTCTATGACTTATAATCCAAATTTTATTGCGGATTTATTACTTACATCCGGGAGGGTACCAGTTATTATAGGTGACGAAGAGAAAAAGAATGGTGGCAGCTCATTGGAATACACTAGGACCTCGGAGCGTGTAGATAGTGTAACCAAGAGAAGCCCAAGCCTTACAAGCCGCGTCGTCATAGGGCTAAAGCCGACCACAAGTGACGCCATCCAGTCCCAAGTTCCTTACTGCTTCGGGGTAAGCTGACAGGCTAAGAGAACCTGTGATTGGCTTGGCGGAGGGTCGGGTTCGAAGGGGGTGTTTAGATAGAAGCGGGGGAGGGGAAGAGGGTGGCGTGCACCTACCTAGGTACCTGCTGTATGCCAGCTCGTCATGGGTAGCTTCAGCCACTCAACCAACGCAACCTAAGGTTCTTTCTCACCACTCGCTCTCCCGTCTTCTATGGAGTCAGGCGGAAGTACGGCATACCTACCTACATGTACCTACCTAGGTATCTACCTACATACCTAAACTACCACCAGCCCAATTCAAAAAAAACCACCTCGTACATGTAGCAGGCTTTCAACTTGTTTCCTCTTTCTATGTACTACTACATTAAACCAAACCGAGTTCTAGGTATGTAGTCATGACACCAGATACTACATAGGTACGCAGTATAGGTGGTTGAAGGGCATACAATAAAGAAGGTAATTCCATTAAACCACTGCCGAGACTAATCACGATCATGACGCACCACCTTGCCCAGGCCCTTCTTTCCCTGGCTGTGCCTACCTAAGGTACATACACCATGTATGTATGTATACGTATGTATGTAGGTATTGGGCAGTGCCCCCCCCCCCCCTGGACGCATGATGACTTTGTTATTACTGCTTGGTATTATAGCTTTTGCGAGCAACTCGATGACGATGCATACCCGACTAAATAACCTGACCTGACCCTGACCTTATAACATTTCCCGATTCCGTGGAGCCAGGCCAACTTTTTTTTCTTTCTTTCCCGTCTCGCAAACCTTTTTCTCCATTTATGTTGTTACCTATCAAGATAACTTGACTCTTGTACTGTTTCTACTTCTACCGATTTGTGTACTCCATCGAAACAACTTTGCTGGGGTAAACTCGTACATACCTACATACCTACGAAATACAAAGCACGAAAGAAGCCGCCGATAACTTCACTCTACCTACTACTGTACGGTTAAATACATTCCTCCTCACGATTCGGAGGCCACGCCCGACGAAACCAAAGTTCCATCTCATCAACAAGCACAACTATATCGATCGAGACCATGGCGTTCAGCTTCGTCACAATCGCCCACATCGTGGGAGCTATATTCGCCATCATCGAGCTCGGTCTGACCGCCTACAGTACGAAGCCCATACCTACCTCTTAGATCACTTCCCTTTTCCTTCTCATACCCAAACCAAACCCTCCTGGTCACCTAGCTAACCCTTACACCAAAAGTCGTGAGTTGGTTCCACGGCGGCAACTACAGCTACTCCTGGGGCTGGGGCTCCTGGTCGCCGTCGAGCGTCAACTTCATGCTCTTCAACTCGATCTGGTCGCTCCTCGTCCTCGCCTACGTCGGCCTCACCCCCTTGTACATGGCGAGCCTCTTCCACAAGCTCGCCGCCCTCGCCCTCAACGTCGTCACCGCCATCTTCTGGTTCGCCGGCGCCATCGCCCTCGCCGTCTACGTCGGGGGCCCCTACGACTGCGGCGCCAACAGCGCGTGCGGCTCGCTCGAGGCCGCCGTCGCCTTCGGCTTCTTCCTCTGGTACGTTTTCCTTACGTTTCCTATATCGACTAGTTTCCCCGATCTGATCTGATCTGATCTGATCTGTCGTTTGGGGGTGGGGCGGGGCGACCTGGTGATGCCCTTCTTTCTCACTCTCTCTTCTTCTCTTTATCGTACATTCTTGGGTTCAAGCCCATGCCTGACTGATCTTAGGGCCATATTCATGTTCCTCACCGTCATCGATGCGCTTGAGGCTCTGCGCAGCCGCGGCCACAGCACCGGCGCTAGCAAGCCGCACGCCCATCCCGGCGCGTAGGCGGAGAAGGGGACCATACCTGCTTCTATTCATGATGCCCTGCACTACCACATTTGCAGTGGCAAAGGATCTAGTAATTTAAAGGCTGGCTTCCCGGTAATAACTGACATGGGAGTTTTGTGCGCATGGCTATGGTTGCTACTTGAGGAAATATTGGTGTTTAAGGATTGAACGTGGGCAAACGATACCCTCTTAGATTGACGAGACCACTGATTCACGTTTTTCAAGAAACCTCCAGCTCAGGGTTTGGGAAGGAGTGGGAAGAATTCACATGAACTAATAGTCATTATAATAAGGGAGTGTAAGCGGTCATATTACAAATATCTGATGGGGTAATGTTCAGGGGCAAACACGATGCGATGAGGGAATAAGCCTTTTCAATAAATAATTGGCCCGTGATACATTCTTCATTGTATTCACTATTTATGCGCTCCCGGTCCTTGGGATGTAGTTCCTACTCCTATCTTGTCTCGGGCAATCTACTCGATACAGGCGAGCTTTCGACTGAATGTTCCGAAAGTAAAATGTTCTTAAAAGAAGATAAACAACCCCCCTCCCACTTCAAATACACATACTGAATTACGCATCTGGACATGATCATCTCCATTAGTAACAATCGATAATCGGAGTTAATGGCAATTCCAAAGAATCATAATTCTCCCGCCACGCAGTTTACAGAGTTGTACGGAGTAGATGGAGTCCACAACAAGGCGCCATGCTCTGTCGTATAGTATATAATATATGTAAGCAAGCCCAGGGGGAGCTTCACTTATGACCCTCAGGGCTTGGCACATGCCCGCTCGGGCGAGGAGCTGTCGAAGTCCACGCGGTGCCATGCCGTCGCTAGGTTGCCTCTCAGATTATAGATGCTCTTGTGGGTCTCTGGCTGGGTATTGTACGCATCATCAGTGGCTTTGACGATAAACGTCGTCTTTGCCTCGCCCTTCCCCTTGTTCTCAACTTTAGGCAACGCGCCCTCGTACACCCACCTCTTCCAGCACCATGTCTTACTACCTTTCTCGAGATTTGCATCGTCGATTAGCTGCGCTTGGTCCCAGGTTTCTCCGCCATCCAGGCTGACGTCTACGCGCTGGATCTCTCGTCCACCGCCCGAATATGCGTAGCCTTCCAGCTGCACGACCCGGCTGCTGGCCTCGTCTTTCTCCTGCTCCCCAGCAGTGCGAGTGACTGACCGGTCCTTCGCGACGGGTTTTAGCCGTGTTCGTGTGATTGCACTTGTGACCGGCATCACCTGTATAGCCTTATACTTGTCCCAATCCTGTTTGGTCTCGTTCGGTCCAAAACACTTATAGTCCTTGCGTTGCCATGTGGTATTGCTCTCCTCATCGCTCACTACGATCTTGTTGACCCATTTGACGCATCTCGCGGCTACATGCCCTGGTACAACTACCCTTACGGGAAACCCATGGTCGGGTGGGAGAGGCTTGTCGTTCATCTTGAATGCCAGCAACACATCTCCCCTAGGATCGATAGCGGAGGTGATAGGTATACTCGCGCCGTAAGCCTCAAGACCAGTGAATTGGACATGTTGCGCATCCTCTCCAGGATCGCTCAATAATAGCCCGGCATCCGCAAGGACATCGCGGAGGAGCACCCCTTCCCACTTGGCGCAGCTGATGGCCCCGACAGTCCATTGGAGACCGTTAGTATTTTTCGCATACCGTGTCATATCGTTACGTCGGTTACCGGAGCACTGAAGAACAGCCGTTACCGTGTGCTGCTTAAAGCGAGCTTTGAGTTCCCCAATAGTGTACGTTTTGGTGTCGCCATCAGGAAGCTCGACAGTGATGCCGTACGAGTCCGCCTCGGCAGTTTCCACAACCGGCACCCACATATGGTTGCGGACGTAGAAGACTTCATTTGGAGTCAAGAAGGAGTCTGCCAGCTCGTCGCCTGGCGTTTCTGCATTGCACGGCTTTTCGGTCATCTTGCGTAGTCTGCAGTCTCTCGCCGGATCCGAAATAAAGGGATCCTCGATCTGGTCTTGCAGTGGTTTCCCGTCCCGGAGGTCGTTGGGGTGCACCTTTCCTACGACGTACTGGTCAAGAACGTCTCTAACATGTGGTGACTTATGGATGGCGAAGATATCCCAGTACGGCTCGACACTGGCTCCAGCGGCACGGAGGATGATCTCACCACCAGGATGAGCGGACACCCAGTCGGTGATGTCGTATATCTTGTCCCCATATATCACCCAAGGTCTTTCGGACTTCGCGCCATGTTTCCTGACTTCAGATAATCTATACCGAGGCAACCCGTCATCGTCATTGCCGTCGCCGTCGTGGGAGGTTTGTTCAGAAGTCAGATAGGACAAGGAAAACGGTTGGATGGTAGTGAACAACAGAGTTAGCAGTCCACCACCGGCAGCAGCGAGGATGGGGAGACGACGAAGATGAGTGCGAGGACGGGGGTTCAATGACCGCGATGTTTCAATCTTGGACGCTGTCTCTCGAAAGGCTGTCCGGAAACGAATCAATCTCGAAGAAGAGTAGCTGAGCTGGGGTGGCTCAAAGCATTGCATGTGTCGGAGAGTTGGCTCTGGCCGTCTCGCAGTCCTGAGCAGCTCCTGGGCGAGCCGCCTTGGGATGGGCATCGACATAGCTGCCTGCACAGGGAATTTCGCCCTTGGGGTTAGTTGGCTGTGCTCGATGCAGAGCCCATAGCCGTGGCTTCGAGAACTATGCCCTTTGTATCATACGAGCGGTCACGAGGATATACGATTGACATAAGCAGTTCTCACAAGCTCGAGGGCGGTGTGCCAGGTCAGCAGACAACACAGCAGACTCGAGTCGGGGCACAGGGCACAGGCCAAATTGATGTATTGAACAGGCTAAAGCAACTCGGCTTGAAAGGAACGGATTGGAGAGGCAAGGATGAAGCGATATGAAGAGCAAGTCGACTCCGAGCGTTACGGCGACGCATAACTGGGAGAAAAGCACAAAGCACAAAGCACAAAACACTCTGAGTCGCCGACTGATTAAAAAGACCGGCGACGACGACCGGTGAGGGGGAAGGCGGAAAGGGGGAAAGGGCCGTCGCTATCCGGACAGCCAGGTACCTTAGCACTTGCATTCTGGGGAAAGCGGCCGTCGTATCCATTTTGTCGCGTATCGGCGCGTAGAGATGGATGCTGTACCGTGATAAGAACACCTCCCCCTACCGAGTGGCGGCCGTGGTTGTGGTATGCCTGTAATCGTGGTCGTAGCGTTGTCGGTAGCCGTAAAATATCACCTGTAGCACGGCGTATGTAATCAGAAGGAATACCAGCAGGTACCAGTAGGTACCTGGTAGTAATATGAAGCTCAGGTTAGTGACGTATGTCACGTTCCACGGCAGGCTCTCCGTGTAGGTGTTGAATAAACCTGTAACGGGCATGGAAAGTCTATAAACCCCCCTATTCAGCGCTAATTTTACAGGGGTCGAGTCTCCCTGCCGCGTGCTGACTGAACAGCCAACAGGTTCCATTAGGTAAGTCGGGTCGGCGCGGATACCGCTACCGAATGCCGCTGCTAAGGACCAACAACCGCTTCATGACAACAGGTTTGTCGGCAGTCGGCAGCCGGCAGCCAACTAGATGCCTAAAGGTACCTAAGGTAAGCATAGGTAAGCGTTTAGGTACCTGTTGAGTAGAAATCGTCAGCCAGACCTGTCATAACAACTAGAGCAGAAAGAATCAATTGATATAAATTAAACATGTGGCAATTCAAATACATGTTAGAGTCGATGAAGGATGGATAAAGAGAATCATTAAGGAGACATAAAATAAACCGTGAAAAATGCAGAAGTACAGCACTTACACCCATGCATGGTATCTGTTTAGAACCTGCTAACAGGTACGTGCCTGGAGAAAACAATTGGGCTCATATGCGACAGATAGAAAGAAAATGACAAGCAGTTTGTTAAAGGCAATGGGACCTTGAAACTTTGACTCTGTGTTGTATAGGTAGCTAGGTATGAAAAAGGCATCTTAATTGAAGAAGAAATACACTGGTCGTGCCTTTTTTTGAGATGTCATTTAAGTGCCTCTTATACCGACATTGGTGGCACGATGTCGCCATAGTTATCCGCGATGACGACCGCGGCAGGCGGCTGAAAACCTTACCTACCTGTGTATTTATAGCCGTCTATCCCCGTAAGTAAACTTGGTGACTAGAGGCGGTTTTAGGAACAAGACTTCAGTCTAAAATAAAGAGGACTAATAAGAGCCTGGTTTACCTACCTAAAGTAAACTGCCAAGCATGCATGACTGGCTATAAGAAATGAATGTCCGATATATTCACAAATGCACCCCGAGAGGTAGGTTCGGGACCAGGATGTAGGAATCTATTAAATAGTTGGGTAGCTTTTTCACGTTGAAACTACGAGTAAGAGTCTGCCTCAAATGGCTGTGTCAACGTGTCCCCTTGCTTCACGTTTTAAATGTCAGTTACAATAAAACATGCTAGGTTATAGGCAGGCAGATATGCCTCGCTACAAATGATTATTCCATACTAAGATGGCTAGTCCTCAGCTATAGTTACAGTGTACAGGGCCGTTAGCTATTGTTGATTCTATCACCCCAACTAGTCTTCGCCCTCATCCTCAGTAAAATAGTCAAAGTCCCGAGGCGGCTGGGCCTCTTCGTCCCCTTCGCCATCTTCGTCGACAGCCGTGAGCACGCCGGCGGCCGCAGCAGCGCCACTCTCGTTTCGGCTTGGGGTAACAGGCGGGTTCGCGCCTAGCCGGCTCAGCAGAGCTTCTTCCACCGTCCTAGGGTTTCTGCTTTGCGCGTTGCCGGCACCGGCGACCGGGGCCTTCTCCGTTGCGACCTTCTTCAGTTTCTCTTCAATAAGCGCCTTTTCCTTTTCCGGCTGCATGTCGTGCAAAAGTAAAGGGCCGCCAGTAGGCTTCAATTCACAGTCAGCGCCTTATACATCTGGATAGAGATAGAAAATATGAACATTCGACTTACTAATGGACCAGGCCTTACAAGCTTGACGGGCCAGTATCGTCCTTTGACGAGGCTGATATACTTGAGCTGGCTGGGCAAGACACGACTCATGTTCTCAATCTCGTAGCCTGGTTTCTCCTTTTCGGACTTTTTCTTGACATCCGTTGGAGGCGCCGAGGTTTCCTTTTCGCCCGGAGCCGGAGTCTGCTCCTCCTTCTTTTCCTTGCTCTCCTCGGCAGATTTGGTCTTGTCGTCAACATCCATCTTGTCGCCGGCAGTAGTTAGCTTAGAGATGGTCGGCGTAGATGTAGGATCAACGTCCATGCTCTCACGCCGCTGTGCCCGCTCCTTCTTTTGTGCGCGGCGCTTGGCCTGGGCGGTGGTAGAAAGGATGGCCGTTGCAATCATCGTCGGTCCTTCCTCCGTCTTTACTTCTTGCTCCGGGGGGTAGTCGAAGAGGCTCGGCTTTGTCGCACAATGGAACTTGACATCGAGGAGGTCTAAATCGTGATCTAGCGCAATGATCGATGTTGGACTAAAGGCCAGTGACAGGAAGTGGGTGAACGGGAACCAGTACCAATACTGAGTGAAGACCGCCATGCCGACGATGCCGGCCATGTTGAGATTGCCAGTCTGCGTCTGCAGCCCAATGGTGCAGTTGCGCCCGCCAGCATCGATGATGCCGAGGGCGAGGGCAGCGCCAAACTTGGTCATGGCGTCCTCGTGTCGGTCCCCGACGACCTTCTTCAGTGTCTTACGGATCGAAGCGACCTTGGGGTTCATCACCTCGTTCTGTTGGATCATTATCATGGCCAAGGCAATCAGCGCTCCTTGCCGGACGAAGTCCGTCGGGTCCTTCATCATCGGTTCGAGCAGGTCGATGGCCTCGTCTAGACCAGTGCCCGCGCAAGAGATACCGAGAGCCATGGCAGAGCCGTACCGGACGTGCGGGTTGTAGGACTCGGAGAGGAGTTCGACCATTCGGGGCACGCTACCAGGCTTGCGGAAAAGGATGAAACCAAGACTCATGACGGCAATGCGCCGTACATCGTCATTGACATCACTCACAGCGATATGCAGCAGCTTTCGAATTGCCTTGTTGCTGCCAGTGCCGCAATAGGCCATGGCGACAGTCATAATACCTCCGTACCGCAAAGTGGGATCTGGGTCGTTCAAGAGACCCTCGATCATGACGTCGGCGCCTTCTTGCTGGCCGTACATGATGAGAGCCATGCCAAGGGCCAAACCTCGGACGCTCTTCTCGTGCGACGTCTCGTGTGCATAGGCAACCATATCTTCCAAAGCCTTCACGTTCCCGGTGCCCAGCATGATTAGCCCCATGGAGAGACCGACAGCCTCACCGTTGAGGGCTGAGTCGGCGTACAGAACAGCCTTGAGGTTCTCAAAGATCTGCTCGTTGCCGCTCGCCATGCCAGCAAGACCGAGACCCAACGCGCCACCATGCTGGATGACCTCTTCTTCGGCGGCTGTAAATTGAGTCTTGAGGTAGTCCAGAGCGTCGGCGCCATGGTTGGCATGGATCAGACCGTAAGCGTAGAGCGCACCACCCTGGGAGTACGGCGAGCCCCCGCTGATGCCGCCGGCACCACGCGGAAGGTAAGGCTCGAGTAACTTTCTAGACTGCGAGAGGTTCCCACGATGGATGACGCCCAGAGCCGCGGTAGCAGTAAACTTGGACCAGTTGACTGCCTTCCCGAGCCATTCCAAATTGTCGCGGAAGAATTTGTCGTTCGTCGTGCCCTGGTTCATGAAGGCGTTGCAGAATGTCACGGCGGTATGAAAAATGGAGTTTCGGCCCTCGAGGCTGTCTCGCACCTTGTTGAGGATGCTGAGGTCAGTGTGGTTGTTGCGATAGAGGAACTCGAGGTTGAGCTTGATAGTCTTAGTGCCGTCTAGGATGGATCGAATGTTCTTATAGATCTTGGCCTTCTTCTCGTCGACCTCGCCAAGCTCGGCATCAGTCTGGTTACCGTCATTGCTTAGCAACGGCTCGCTCTCAGACTCGCCGCTTCCTTGGTCGTCCTTCTTTTCCACCGCCGGGTCGCCCTTAGGCAAGCCGGAGACGACCTTGCCTAGAAATTCTTGTGTGCCGTTGTCGTAGAGGTCGAACGCGAACTGATAGGCAATGGCGGTTGCTTCGACAGTGCCGGAATTGACAAGATGCCGGACTACGGTGCGCGCCTGCTCATCCTTGTTCAGGTAGACTATGCATTTCGCGATGGAGAAGTAGTCGGGATCCTTAGCTCTGCCGCTCGTCAGGATGTCAAGCACCAGCTGGAGGATGTCATCTCGAAAGGCCCGCTCTTGGACGACATCCATGCATATGCCTAGGCAGTAATCCATCAGCTCCTCGGCAGGACCCACTACGTGGTCCTGGGCCGACTTGCCCTTGGCGCGCTTGTGGTCATCATCGGCCCTCTGGATTACCTTGCTCACGACGTCCAACCGCTTCGCCTCGACGGCAATGCCTACAACCTGCTGATACCGGCCATCTCTCAGGCAGCTCTCGAAGAGCCGTTCGATCACGCTACTGATGGCCCGGCGGGTATCGAGCTCGTTGTTGGTTAAGGCGATGGATGAGGACCGGTGCTGCTTCTTCTGCGGCTCGAACGAAGGCTCGAGAATGGTGTTGTCGGTAGATCCTCTCGAGAGGAGTGATTTGGAGGGCAGGGTCGATTGCGAGAAGGGGGTCATCGGAGAGATGAGGGCAGAGGCGTTACCGTCAGTGGTGCCACTGGCAAAGGCAGTAGCTAGAGCAGGCAGGGTAGTGTCCTTGTCCTTCTTATTGAGGACGACGTGATTCTCGTTCTTGGTAGCGATATAATGATCAACACATTTAGAGATGATCGTCTCCTCGAACTCACCCGGGGTGTCGAGCTTGAAGAGATCGCCAGCGGCTAGAGCGAAGAACATACTCTCATCGTAAGCCTGTAAGTGGTAGTAGACCTTGGCAAGAACCAGGGCGGCGAGCTTGCGTTCGGGAAACGACTCGTCCTCGTAGAGAGCCTCACTGGAAAAATCAAGTCAGTAAGCGAGCGGCGGTGCAGCGGTGGTAGCGGCGGGTTTAAGCTTGACGTACATCTGGCCAAGAGCGCCGGCAACCTCGAACCAAACGGTGTCGATATCATCGTTTAGCGTCTGGAGAGCAAAGACCTTGAGTTCGGGCTCCTCGTCGGCCAGGAAGGCCAACACGCCGGTGGCAGTAACTAGACCAGGCATATTGGACGAACTCAATCGGAATGGTAGGGAGGCGTGTTGTCTCGGTAAGCCGTGCTGAATTTGGCACCAGATGGGAAGGCGTCAAGTTTGTGGCCGCGGGATGGGATGAACTTCAGGTCGCTTTCGTACTGAGAATCAATACCCGAGGGAGCCAGTCAAAGCAGATGGCAAAACAAATTGAGGCGAGCCGGTTACTGAACTCGCAGGCCTCAGATCCCAAATACCAGGTAGGAATGGAGAAATGGCGCAACGATGGTGAGGGTGGGGCGAACAGATAGATTCGCGAACGTAGTGTGAATGGATGGATGGTGTTCTGATGAAGCTCTTGCTAAAATGTTTGCGACGAGGTTTCCGGCCCGTGTCCGTGGTCTATCCACGTCCACGTCAGGCACAGCTCTGCCTTGTGGTCTCCCCTGTCTACCTACTAGCTATATCTTACGTAATATAGTCCGAGCGCTATATAGTGGACCTAGAGGTACATCCATGTACTCGATAATTGAATATCATCATGTAGATGCAATAACAACCACCAACCAGGTAGGTTTAACAAGGTTATCATCTACTACCTCCATCACTAAATCTAAATTACCTAAAAAGCACATAATATTCGTTTCTTTTTTCTCTTCTGTTCCTCTATTTTATGCCGCGCAGATAAGGAAGTAGGTACGTCCAGGTAGGTTGTTTCGTTACCTGAGGTAGTAATCCTTACTGACTACCTACACTTAGGATATAGTTCTCGTCCAAACCAAGTCTCGATCTACCTAGGGATTATCAGTAGATTGCTCAGAAACGAGCCTATAATCGCCTTTCCGCAGTGTAGGGTTGACGCAGGATCATGTTACTGTCCTCTTGTAAGCTGGACTAGATATTGCATCTTCCTCCGGATGAAGCGAGTGCAAGGCCTGGGCTAGACATGGTTGGTTACATATTCTCTATGTCGTCGAGAGTCTCCAGGAAAAGATAATCAGATCAATAGGTTGAAAAGGGGGGTAAGAGGAAAGGGTTAAGACCTATAACCTATTCCCACCCCGCTCGAGTCTGCCAATGAGTTATTCATTCAAGCATCACAAGGTTCGGGATGTTTTCCTTCCACCTAGGTAGGTTCTCCATCACCTAGGCTCATTGGATCCTCCATGTCTTTAATACAAGACGATTAGAGACTGGACAAAAGTTTCTGCTTCTCTAGGCTAAAGACTTCCATGTTCTTGGATAGGTATATATAAATAAAGACCTATCCCCTACTGTTTCCGTTATGCCTGGTCTATCATTATTACCCAAGGTAGGTATTAGGTACTTTTTCTTTCTTTTTTGTTTATATGTCATCAATGATGGCATTCCGAAAGCGGCGATCTTTGCGCCCATCTATTACTTGCTACTGGACCTCACCTACGCAAATTTCTCCATCTTCACTACTTACGACTTTATTGATATGATTAGGGGTATTCTGTACCTATACTTGCACCAATTATATACTTGTCCTATAACAAATTTCCTTTTTCTTTCCGACCACGTCGAGTATTGGTTTACAAGTCATCATATCTGCAAACTATAGGCCATCAACTCGCAATTAAATCGCAATATTCTCTCCTTCCTTGGTTTTTTTTCTGTTGCCCTTTTTGATGTTCTGTTTTCTTTCCTTGCGACCAAGCTCCCGCGTCAGGGTAGAAGACGGTTAGTTAAGTGCACACTTGTATGTACATGTCAATGCCGAACTACACCAAATGTAGGTACCTCTCAGCTTAGTTCCATACCTAGCGCTAGCAGCCCAGCATATAAATGTCGACAAACGCTGTTATGGGCAAGGCCCTACAGTACCCCTCTACCATGTAACGCAATCGGTTCAAAGCCGGCTGCAGTACATGTCGAGGCAATCAACGTACCTATGCAGTAGTATAGTATGGGATGTCACAATGGAACTAGGAAAACTTGATAAGACCCGGACTGACTTAAACCTTTTTTTTTCCTCCTTCGTCCACGCTTTTCGCATTTCATCCCTGAATATTTTTATGGACTACCGGGCAAAGCCAAGTAACCAACCGTGCTTTTTGTCCTCGCTGCCACGTTCACATCCCCGTCCACGTCCACTTCAATAGCCCTCGAAACTATTGCCCTGCCTACAATTTCGCATTATTATTAGTTCCCCCGTCGTCACCGAGATAACGCGTGCCTCAGTGGTTGCCCGCCGTCTCCTAGTTCCGACTCGTTTCCGATCGTCTGTCTGTCTCTACGTTCTCTTGTCCTGCAAAGAACAAAGCCACACAGACACTCGGCATTGTGCGAGGGTTGACGACTGAATGAGATTGGCTTGAACATAATAATAATAATACTATAACATCAGACAAGACCGGACGACGAATTCTGTCCCACCGTCCGTTTGCCGAAAACCTCGGACGCTATTTCTTGTTCGCATGTCAGCCCAGACGACGAACGAATGAACGGGCATTGATCAATTCCAGCATCGCAATAATCGTCTTGCAAACTTGCGCTATGGATTGATAGTCTATCGCTGTTTCTGCTTGCTGTACCGATGACGTGAATAACGCGGATTGCGAGCGTGGAAGAGAGTATGCAAGAGTATGCGAACATATGACAGTGCGCGCAAGAGAAGAAATCAGAGTCAGTCAGCCACTCTAGCTTGCGAAGAAGGCTACTGTCGCGACAATGGATCTACGCGCTATGTTGAACACGGACGCAGGAGGAGGAGGAGGTACTGGTGGTCGTGATCGCGGCGGCGGCGCAACTTCATCCAAACCACAAATTCATCAACTATCATCTGCTTCTACCGCATCTGCCACTCCCACCTCTGCTACGCCCGCAACACCGGTCCAGGCCGGCCCGCCGCCTCACTCGTTCCGAGACTACAGCCATTCGACACACGCCTCGCCCGTGCCTCAACCTCACGACTACCCCCCCTCCTCTGCCGGCGCCTACGCATCGCCCACTAGTTATCATCCACCCGCCAACGCATTTTCGGGTAGACCGCCAGTTCCTCCACTCCAGCCCCCAGCACCTCACGAGCTGCGATCGCCAGGAAGCGCCTCGTTATCGGGGCCTTCGCCTTACCGACAGACACCTACCTCTTCCGTGAGCGCCGCCAGCGGAGGCTACCCGTTCCCGGCGTCGCAGCAGCAACAACAACAACAGCAACACCAGCCACCGGTGAGCCCTATCCAACGACACCAGTACGGCCCCCCATCTGCCTACTCACGGGATAGCTACGGTCCACAGCCGCAGCCGGCAGCTCCAGCTAGTGCCGTCTCGTATATGCAGGGTCAGCAACAGCAGCAGCAGCAGCCATTGCCACAAACACCGCCGGTTGGCACGCCCGGCGGCAGCCACCAATATCTGCATCAGAGATCCGCCTCGGTCCAGTCCACACCCACGCCCACGTCGGCTCACAGTCAACAAAACCAACACGCGCCGTACGGGCCTCCCTACGTCCAGGGCAGCCCCGTCGCCTCGACACACCAACACCCGCACCAATCCTCGCAACCCCCGACGCCCCTCGGCCTGCCCATGCCAGGTCTTGCACGGCAATCTCCGGCCGCAAGCTTCCAACAGCCACCGAGTCCGTACCAACAACACCAACAACGACTTTCTTCTGCCGCGTCATATCCTCCTCCACTACCTATGCAATCCTCACCTCCTCCCCCTCCGTCCGCCTCCGCTCCGCGCATGTCGACGGTGAGCCATAGCGCTTATGATACATCAGTTGCCGCCGCCGCCGCCGCTGCTGAAACGCACCGCAGGTCTCAGTCCCAACAGTCCCAGCAGTCTCAGCAGTCCCGAAGCGAGCGTGAAAGAAGTATGAGTGTCTCACCAAAAACACGCGTACCCAGTCTTCCTATCAGCACGGGTCAGCAGCGCCCCCAGTCTATCGGCGGTGAGCCCGATCCCTACCCTTCTCAACCTCTCTCGCAGGTTCCAGTCAATTCCATCTCAAATATGGATCCGCAACACCAACACCAGCAACGGGAAGTACCCGCCGCGAAACGAAAGCTAGACGATCGGGACCTTCGCCCGGATGAGCTAGAGAACCACCGCCAGCCACCCCCCCCTCCAAAGTTAAACGGCAACCACGTCCCCGCGTCCCAGGCCATGGCGGCGCAGTCTTCAGCTTCTCCCATGATCCAGCGCCGCAGGCGCGTGCCGCACAGTTCCCCTCCGACTTGGGCTCAGTGCGGCAGAGGGCGGCCTCTCAACGCGAGTCGGAACTTTTCTATCAAACAACATGCCGCTGCTCCGACCGGAGGTGGCCTCGCCAACGGCAATCAACACCATGATGCAAGCGCGAGTGTCAAGTCGGAGCATGTCTCCCGCCATGCCTCGCCGGAGAC
Organism: Biscogniauxia marginata; assembly: GCA_022695795.1. Taxonomy (NCBI): domain Eukaryota; kingdom Fungi; phylum Ascomycota; class Sordariomycetes; order Xylariales; family Xylariaceae; genus Biscogniauxia; species Biscogniauxia marginata. Next base: position 93,982 of record MU404121.1, on the reverse strand, counting down.
GGCGCGGTCGGTGACCAACATCAAAACGGACGAACCCAGCCACGCCATTTCCAAAGATGGTGTCATCTTCGACGGCCGAACGTTCCCGTGGGAGCCCAGTATCGAGAATGCGAAGCCGCTAGATGTCGCCTCCCGTTCCGTCGCGGATTTCCTCGTCCTCAACGTCTTGAATAATCCACATATTGGCGAGATCCAGGCCCGAGGCGTGCAATTTGAGATCGAGGCCAAGCTAGGCACAATTATTGACAAGAATACAAACGACCGTATCTATCTGCCCGTCCGAGCGGGCGAGTGTATATTGGGTGACGGGGCCAGGGTTGCCTTTCGGAGTTCCATGACCGAGGTGAGTTTCTGCTTGTACTTGTACCCATCTCCGTTGTGCGAAGCATCTCCTCGATTAGCCGTTGCTGATTAACAAAACTCGAACAATAGAATCAACACCGCGTGTTCAACGACTATTTGAACGACCAGGTCAAGGCCTCATACCACCGTAATCCTAATGCGGCGTCGCGCGTGCCCGTCCACTATGTCCACCGTCGAGAGATCGATCGGTTCTACGAACTTCCAACCCAGATGCGCCAACGGTTGCCGACTTGCGTCTCCAGCCTGCTGCAGCCAAACCTGCCCGTCAAGGCACGGGTATCGTACGATCAGAAAACAAAAGGCGTGTTAGCCAAGATCGTCAAGGCGCGCGTCGCCGACTTCCATATGCACCTTCCTCATATGCTCCTAGACTGCCGCATCAGTATCAACTTGGAGTGGGATTGGGATGGTGAGGTTGAGGAGATCGAGCGCAACCAGATCCCAAACAAAGATCGCATGCCCGATCGTATTAAGGATCGCCTCAGCTACAAACACGGCTTCTACCAGATCGACCTAACACAGGTAACTCAGGGTAGTCAGGGGCCACAGCCGCACGGCGGGGCGGCGAAGGAACACGAGCTAGAAATCGAGTTAGACTCGAGGGCGGTATTAGAACACGGCCGTTTGCTCATGGCTGGAGAGCCTAACAAGTACACGGATTTGGTTGACGCCCTCGTCGACAACATTCGTGTCCTCGCTAGGCGCTGTCCCCCGCCGACTATGTAAGCACTCATATTATACTAAGGGGGTGGGGGGGGAAGCTCGAGGGATCTGGTTCAGAAACATTGTTATAAGGTAATTAATTACCATCTGCCCAGCGGGTTTTCGGGGCAGACTTTTCACTTCTCCAAATTACAGTACAAGCAAGGGCCGCATGTTGGCGGGGGATGGTCGGGGGGTTTGGGAAAGGTTGGCCTATGGATAATTCTTACTTTCCAGAATATGATACCATGTCAAGAGCTGGCCGGCATCTTTGGGCTAATGGGATGCTGGCGCTTTTATCACGTTAGCACGGCGCAATGAATTAAAACATCTACTTGTTTTTGACGCGTTCACATGTTGTCTAAGATGGCCTCATTGAAGAATGACTACTTCTCGTGATTATACGGCGTAGCGATTAGGTGCCTATGAACTATTGACTAACCCTCTCCCAACTTCAAATATACCTCTCCGACATGACGATGTTCTCCTCAGCTCACTTTGACTTACTCTTATATCTATCAAAAATACTTCCGGCCCTCTTTACACACATGTATAGACACAAAAGCTCGCTGGCCAGCACTGTATGTTAAACAAAAACTATTCGAGGATGCCTCGAAACTGACTGATTCAACCTCCTAGGGTAATATATCATAAGATTACTCGTCAAGATGGGTAGAATTACTACGTACGGTCTCACGTCGGGATAATCTTCGTCCATATTATAAGCAATTGGGGCGAGCAAGGGAAAATCTACCAAGGCTACCTAACATACACCGCAATACAAGCAACGTTCGCAAAAACAATGATTTCACAGGTGACCTACCCAATCGAGAAGGACAAGATGTACTCGGTAATACACTGGTCATCACAAGGGCGGGTAATAAAGCAAGTGAAGAAGACATTATCCTAGCTGCAAGTTACCGGTGAAAAAAGTAAATAAATGAGAACAAAAGAAAAGACCAATCGTAAGGATCGAATTAAGTAATTTCCCCTGAATCCTCCAACACACCCGCTTTCCCTGTACCCGCTCTCCTTCACTCTTTCTGTATTCCTCTCCCACGAACGCCAATATCGCACATCACAGATGGGCGTCTACATCTCCCGTCCCCCATCCGCTTTACCTATACCTACACTTACACCTACACCTGGGACGTCTCTCCCGCGTCACCGGCAAGCTTTCCCCTTCTTCTTCTTCTTCTTCTTCTTCTTCTTCTTCTTCTTCTTTTTCTTCGCCTACTTCTTGGCGACCCTACCCCTACGACCGGGCGTCCTGGGCAGGTGGAACCCTCCGTCGGCGTCTGGGGCCTTCGCTGCCCTGCCTCCCCGCCCTCCTCTGGAACTCGCCGCGGGGGCTGCGTCGTCGCTCGCTTCCGAGGCGGTGGACGAGATGCCGACTTCCACGAACTCGAACGCCTCCTGCGCCGCCCGCGTGGCCCTGACAGACCGGCCCGCGCGCGTCACCGTGCCAGGGGTCTGGGGGCCCGGCTTCCTGCCCCGGCGACCCGGGGTCCGGGGCGCGGACGAGAGGGCCGAGGGGAGAGGAGGGGGGTCCATGGGGAAGTAGATCGGTGTCGTCGCCGCCGCCGCCGCCGCCACCTGTGAGGAGGTGGTCGCGGGCTTCGCGGCCGCCACAATCCTGACGGTCTTCTTCGCCCCGACGCGCTTCTTGGGGGACCGCGGCGCGTTCGGGTCCAAGTTCGCGATGGGGTCGGGAACCGCGCTGGCTTCCGAGTGCTCCTCCTCCGGCTCGGCCTCGGAGTCGTGCGGCACGTGGTAGGTCGGGTCGCTGCCGCCCCCCGAGGCCCGCTTGCGCTTGCGCGTGCCGGCGGGGCTGGGGCCCGCGGCCTGCGCGCTCCAGGCGTGCGAGTCTGTGGCTTCGTCATATGTGGCATCGCTGGCGTCGCTGGCGGTCGGTTCTTCCGAAGTCGATTGGGACTCCGTTTCTTCGTCTTCATCTTCATCACCATCTCCATATTCTTCGTCTTCTTCATCTTCTTCGTCTTCTTCTTTTTCACCATCTTGTGCGACTACGGATGAGTCTTCAATCTCATCAGCAACTTCAGAGATAGCCCAAGAATCGTTATTTTCGGCCCCGTCCGACTTGCTTTTTTGTCCTGAATTTTCGCTCAGCCCCTCATTCGGAGAAAAGGGAGTCGGGAAGAACCACTGACCGTTCGTGTCCGGTGAATTACTCGATTCTGGCGTGTGTGTGGACGGCACGGGTGTACCGGAGATGTGACCTTTGTATTTGTGGAAATCCATATGGGCCTGCAACTGCTGCTCTGTCATGTATGTGGTGACGGCTCCGCACAAGTCAAACAGACTGCACTTCTTTTCCGTAACATTGACCGGCGCGGTCTCGGAGTTCTCTTTGGGAGTGGATTTGGCCGGCGGCGTCGGCGGTTTGAGGTCGCAAGACCACCCATGTTTACTTCGTTCTTCTAGGCTCAGGCCACCCAGGCCGATACCGCAGTACGCGCAATAATCCCAGTCGTGTCCGGTAGGAGGCTGACATTTTACGATATGGATCTCACGATATGCCTGGTCCATGGATTCGTCGAATTCAAGACCACAGCGATGACAGAACTTGTGAGGACCGTCGTCGGTCATAGGGTCGGTTGGGCCTTTACCGCAGACACAAGGCTGGAACATTACCTTGCCAGGCAACCAATAATGTGGCTCACTGATCAAGACACGCCCGCAATCCTTGCAGTAGCTGTCTGGGTTGGCAGTCTCGCCCTCCTTCAACGGGGTACAGCACAGTGAGTGGTGGAGCCTATCGGCAGGGTTGTTAAGTAGAGACTGGTCGCGGCCGCAGCGGTCACAGTAATGAGCCAGCAGGCCTGGGATGATGCTTGATTGCGCGGCTCCAGAAGCCTGGGTGGAAGGCTGCTGAGACTGGTTCCCAAACATGGTCTTGAATTCGCTGTAATGTTCGGTCAAGAAGTGCTGCCTTATCATGTCGCTGTCGTACATGGGCAGCAAATATTGCTTTTTCGTGCAGAGGAAACATTGAAGTATTGAATGCTCCTCCTTCAGGTGTCTATCCAGCCCAGGGCCGTCGTCGAACCGGAAGTAGCGCTGGCAGTCGAGATAAGGGCACTCCCGTGTCCTGTCCAGCAGCTGGTTCCGCAGCGAGTGAACCTCAAGCTGGAGTCTGGCCATCTCCGTAGGAGTCATCATGCCGATTGAGATTCCAGGCATGTTCGGCCCGGTCCTGATGATCGACTCGAGAGGCGGGCCGTTGATTGGCATGGCCGGTTTCGTGGGATTGGTAAAGATGCTCGGGACGTTCCAGAAAAACTGGTCGCGCAGCGTTGCAGATCTCGCGGCACCTTTCTGAGTGTTCATGGACTGCTTAAAAAGGCTGTCCATCACCGAGCTATCCGGCTTCGGCATGGGCGACTCAAACCGGGAGAGCTTGGTAAGGTCCGCCGTGTCGTAGCGCGGCCCCCATATCACCCCCTTTTCAATGGCTATGCCGGGTTAGATGGGGTTGCTTCACGGTAGAGGAACTTGAAAAGAGGGGGCACTTACTCCATTCATTATTCCAGGTCTGGAGCTCGACTGTGATGTCAGGCTGGGTGATATTCCTCACCACCCATTCCCAGTCGGTCTCTGTAGCGTCGTGTCTGATGGCGAACTCCGGCGTGGTACCCGACCAAGTAGTCTGAGTCAGATGCAGGACCTGGGTTTTGTCATCGGGGTCGTAATTGGCAATCAAACTTTCATTGACGAACTTTTTGAACTCGGCTAACGTGAGTGTGTCGATGTCCACCTTGAGTTCCCCCTGACCTGAAGCTGACCGCACCCGATACTCCGAAAACACGGGCCGAGCCACCATGCTCAGCCCCTTGGTCTCTCGATATGCTTGATCTCCCGGCCAGGATATCACGAGTGCTCTCCATTCAGCCAAGGACAGTGATGGATCGACAGTTTTGGCCGTAGAAATGCGATTAGGCTGCTTGCCGGGCTGCAAAAAGTTCTCCCCTGGAAACCAGGCATCCACGCCGACGAAATCCTTGGAGTGCTCAAGCTCGCTGTTGCTATACTTAACGTCGCGAATTAACTTCACGAGGCCGTCGCCATCCTGTTTTGTGCCATTAATCTTGAGCTCCTTCTTCCAGAGAGGATCCTTAGGAGTTGCCGGCGCGGGGCTGGATCCGTAGTTATAGAAACCGGGGACCAGGATAGGCACGATGTCCACGCTAATGTTGGTTGGGTTTATGTTCATAGTAGTCGCCTCGGATTGGTCTTTCTGGGCAGTGGCAACTTCATCCCAGACGCTGGCCGGCGGGTCAAGCAAGCCATAGGACTGCCCTCCCTGGCTGTTCCCAGGACTGGTATATACATGAGGCGAAGCCGGATGGAGGATCTTGATAGCGCGAAGGTAGTCCTCGTGATACTGGTTTGACTGGTAGTTCTTTGACTCTAGGTCCCGCGGCACCCGCATGTAGGATATACCTGTGAGCTTTTCGTCCCAGAGCCGTACAACGTCATAGTCATTCACCGCTGGGGCAAAAAGAGACGGGCTGTCCTCATTCTTGTAATAAACAAAGCAGGCGGAGTTTTTTGGTGCATCTTTATCTTGAAAGTACTTCACCAGCAACGAGTAGATGGGGTCGGTTCTTGGAGGCGTGGTCTTGTTGTCGCTGTAGTGTCTAATCCAGCCTTGTGTTCGTTCCAGCACTTGGGAAAAGGTATCTTCCTCACGAAATATCTCTACCCATACTTCGTAGTTGTATCTCCTATGCTGGCCGAGCAGCCGGTCTACCCGCCAGACAAACTCGCTGTAGGTCAGTGAGGGTGCAAATATGCTACCTTGATAGCCGTAGACTCGTCCTCCGGTTTCTGGGGGCAATTCTATCTCCTCTTTCTTGCCCTCCTCGTTCTCCTCATTCTCCTCATTTTCCTCGTTCTCCTCGTTCACGTCGACGATGTCTCCATAATATCCGTCCACTTCCATTTCGTCTTCTCCACCGCCGCGCAGACTTAAAGCGGGCTTTCCATATGTTCGTCCTGTGCAATCGTCCAAGAACTTCAAAGGATCAGTTTCGATTATCGGTTCGTCGGTATCCATTTCTAGTTCCAATGGTGTGGACATCTCTTGCGCACCTGGACGCATCGGCTCGACTGGCAGACCGAAGTAGAGCAACGCCATCTTGAACTGAAGCGAGGGGGTACAACCCTTGAAGCGCCCCTTCAGGAGCTCCTGATATCGACGCGTGTTATCCTTTTGCCATTGAACAAGCTGCGCCGGCTTAGAGACGGGCGTGAGGAGTGAAATCTCGTCAGGTTCGAAATGGGTCTTAAGGATCTCCTCAATTGTAAGCTTTGTACCTCGCAGCAGACTCGTGAAGTACGCTTCCATATCTAAGAATTCCTTCTGGGTTGGCTCTATCAAGGGGTTTAACCGGTCTTCAAAGGGCCGCTTGTCTTTGAAACCATCGAACCCTTGAGCATGTGAGGCTTTCTTTTGCTGCGACGCCTTGGATGAGGTCCACGTATTCGCGGACACCGCGCTCATCTTGTCCTTTTGCGACTCTATTGGTAGAGGTTCCGCTGACGGGATTTTGTGGGCAGCCTTTTTTTTCTCCTTCTTTTTCTTCTTGTTTTGGTGTAGACGATGTAAAAGTAGTCGCTTCAGAGTGATAAGGGGTGGGATCAGATCTTGCCGTCGCAAATCTTCACCGGCATGATACCTTGCAACTTGCGATAATCTATGAGGACAACGAATGCATCTCCCTAGCAGTCTTTTTGGATGAACAAACCATAGGACGTAGCGGACAAGGAGGCGACGAGAAAAGAAAAGGGAAATCAGAACAGCACCGACAAAGAACAGAGGTGGAGAGATATGTCTAATGTATCTTCAATGAGGATATTAGAGACATTTCTAGCCATTCTCGGGTCATGAAAACAATGCGTATGGTATCTGGTATCTACCTCATTCCATCTCTTTGAACAATTGCGTCGAATTCCACTCGGGAATGACGACAAAGGCTAGGCAGCTGGCCATCCGACCATGAGTTTCACCAGCGTTATACGAAGCTCTGCTCTGTGAAAAGGCAAAGAACGACGTAGGCTGTTTTCGGATCCCCTTCTGGTTGCGGCCTGTCCATGTTCGCCAGGCCGCCATCGTGGCTTGGGAGAAAGAGAAAAATGCATCCTAGCCAACTGTTGTGTCAGGCCCTCTTCGTCAATGGCTTAGAATGGTTCATAGGCGGCTAGCAATCGACAGAACCTCTATCGGGACTTTTCCTTAACATCTACGACCACGGAAAAGGCGTAGTTACTATGGTAACTGCAATGAAACAACCGCATTCAGAACCATCCAAATGTCTCATATAATCCAGGCACGACATTCCACGGTCTGCTTCTAAGTCTAAAGTGAACCCAATCACTCTTGAGTAGTATATTCGAATCAACCCTATTGACTTCTCATATTGACGTAAAAAAGAGATGGTCAACGGGAGGAGAATGCCAAGGGGGCGATAGTTCGAGCGTTGGTCTCGCAGTGTGCAGTGTGGGAGGTGGAGGTCGCCACGGCATCACATATGCACCGGGATTGGAGCGAGACCGCTTATCGTGAACGTCGGCCAGTAATATATGTTGTGGGTGTAATTGCGCTTAACCCCATCTTTGTTTAGTGGAAATGCTCTTCGAAGCAACCAATCTGAACGATAGTACACGATAGTGCACGATGCTAAAGCTGGGGAAGACTCTGGCCATCCCACAAAAGCTCACCCCACCTCGTCCGAAGTCGCAGCTCTTCTCGTGGTGGCAAGATAGCCACGTGAGAAGGTTAAGAGTGAATATGGAGTAGAACTGGTCTAAACTGGGCTTTAGCCCTGTCCCTCCATGTTCGCTACACCTCGTCGTCTTGTTAAAAGGCTGCCCCCGCTTCTGGATATCATAAGAAGACTCCTAGAAGGAAAACTAAATCGTTCAAGTAGCATTTTGAGTACAAGATAGATTCAAACACAATGGGATCGAAAAATACGCAGACTTTGTTGGACGCGTTGCGTGAGAAGAGTTCAGTGGACTGTGATACCTTCAACGTTGAAGGTAAGTGTCTACTCGACTCATACGAGCCCCCAACCCCCAATATAAATAAAATACATCGAGGCTGATACTTGTGGTGTAGTTCCGGAGAAGCTGGGTCCATTTGTCGACTGCACGTCGAACCAGGTGAGCATCTAAGCTCTACCTACAATGCTTATAGTCAAGGGGCCACCTACTAATGTAGCCAACATGAAAGGCAATTGCGTACCACGAATTAGTGCGAGTTGCAGCAGATGGAAGCCTCGTGCACGCGCAACTGATTAAAGACTCCATAGACTATGCTGTATCGAAGGCCTCGCTGTATTCCGGCGTAGATCCTGCCGAGTTGGCGGTCGAGACGATGATGGTCAAGCTAGCTCTTCGGATTGTCCCGTACCTGACGGGGTATTCCCATATTCAGACCAACCCGAAATATTCCTATAGCAAGCAAAAGACCGTCGAGAACGCACAGCGTACCGCAACCCGAGATCCACTATCTCCTAGAGCTGGCTGACGGTTATTATGCATTATAGGGGTTGTGGCGATATTTAAAGATCTAGAACCTGGTTACGACTCCAAAAGGGTTTGCATCAAGATTCCATCAACTTGGGAAGGCTTGCAGGCATGTCGCGAACTGGAGAAACAGGGCATTTCCACGCTGGCAACGACAATGTTCTGCATGGAGCAGGTAAGAATGTCTCTATTTTCGATCCTCGGGCTCGTCACCCCGATATAATGGGCTGCCCCGTAACGCCGAGGGTATCACTAACACTAAAGTAGGCAGCACTTGCGGCCCACGCGGGCAGCACTTATATCGCGCCGTACATCAACGAACTCCGGGTGCACTTCGATGAAGGGTACGCTTCGAACTAGATACACGGAACACACATAACATGCTGACGCCTGAGCTCAGTTACGTCGATCAGCACAAGGCATTCGACTTCTGCGGCTCGGCCCAAAGATACTATGGACGGATCGGGAGCAAGACCCAGGTGCTTCCGGCAAGCCTGACGTCTATCCAGGAAGTCATGAAGCTCGCCGGTGTCCACCACGTAACCGTGGCCCCTCCACTGCTGACCAAGCTAGCCGAGACTCCGGCCAACCCCTGGGAAGGAGACACGGGATCGGTGTTCAGAGATGTAGCGGACGAGGCGCCCGGAAACTACGAGGACATCCTTGAAGATGAGAGTAAGTGGAGACTGGCCTTCACTTTGAGCCAGAGCGGTAAGGCGGAAGGGAAGAACATCCAAGCTATAAACATTTTCAGCGAGAAACAGGACGGGCTGGAAGCCCTAGCTCGTCAACAAGGACCACAGCTGTAATCTCCTTTTGCGCCCACTGGGTATGCTAAGGAGCGTAAGCGTAGGCAAACTGAGCTGCTTCGCTTCGCTGGTCCTAATCAGACCATGCCCTAAAATGTTGTCAACGGGTCGCTGTATACCAAGAATTCCAGCAAGGTGTTGAATATGATCAACTCTGCCTATATTTTTCTTCCTCAATGCCGTGATTCCCAGCAAGCTGATCATGAAATGGTGGTAATTACAAGCTGCACTACTGGTATTAGCTGAGATCTGCACCGGTGGTACAGCATGAGCAGCGTATGACCAGGTATGACTTGGGAACTATGTGGTAAGTATGTCTCATAAACAGATATCTGGACACCCTTGTCAGCATTCAGACAAAGGAAAAGAATAGCGGCTCCTATAATGCTAGAATAGGCTTGAGCTCGGTAGGTCTATCTAATAGTAGGCTATCTCATAGACAACTTTACAAAGCCATAGAATGAGATTTAACCCTCATATGATATCTTAGTTAGGGCTAGGCCAGGCGATTGGAAATATTACAAGAGCATAAATCAAAATCAACTGAAAATCGACATTACCGGGTCGAGAGAACCAGATCGACTAGAACCTGATAAGCCTGCCTCTCCCTATTGGACTTGAGCACGGCGCCACATACCAGCTTATCCTTTCTGCAGCCCAGGGGGCTGGTAGGATTGGAGATGTTTCTGACTTGGCTCGATACCGCTCTATCGTAAACCCTGCAAGCACTGCAGCTCTGTTATCAGGACTAGGTTAGGCAGGTTCAGGATTACAGCCTCCGGTAGCATACATAGTTACATTGGCACCATTAACAGCAACCCCAGTCGTACGAGATAACTATGAAGCTATGTATATAGGGACTATATAACTGCTTATTCGCATCGTTTTGTGGCTGCGAACTATCCATTTGTGTACACGCGCTCACCTAGTCGCATTCTCCAACCTCGCACAGGTACATGTCACTTATACGATGAAGAAGCCATTAGCTACAGATATCAGACGGAGGCTGACCTCCCTACACGCATGGGAGCTGCCGAGGCAGGCCGGAGCGCTTGCTCCAGCACATATCTGGACAAACCGTGATATGGGTATATACCTGCTCGCTGTACCGACGACCTCCGAATCAAGTGAGACTGACGGGCGGGCCTGAATAGATCCGACTCCCATTGAGGACCAAACATGGAGCGTTTGGAGTATCTTGGCCTACTGGGCTACAGATACCATCAATCTGGCGACGTGGCAGACCGCCTCTGCCGTACTAGCCGTAGGGCTTAGTTGGAGGGAAGCAATTCCGATCATGGTCGTCGGCAACCTTTGCATCGCGATAGCGCTAGTGCTCAACGGAGCCATCGGCGCGAAGCTTCACGTGCCGTTCTCCATGGTTGTTACTAGCAGCTTCGGGTTTTATCTGCGGTACTTCTGCATCGTTAGCCGTGCCATCCTCGCCATGTTCTGGCTGGGTATCCAGGTAGGAGAGAAGGGACTTGATCATTCGCGAGCGCAATGCTGACTGAAGGCGCGCGGGCGGTAGAGCGTGAACGGCTCGCAGTGCGTCACTATAATGCTCCGGGCATGGGCGCCGTCCTACAACAATATTCCAAACCAGCTGCCCGAGTCCGCCGGAATAACCACACAAGGAATGATATCATTTTTCCTCTTTTGGATCATCCAACTGCCATTGCTCTTGATCCACCCGACGAAACTGCGGCCTCTCTTCTGGGTCAAGCTTACGGCGGCGCCAATTGCCGCCATCGCCATCATGGGTTGGTCGATTAGGCAGGCTGGCGGCGGCGGAGATATCTTTGCCCTCCGGGCGACGGTGAGCGGACGGCAATACGCCTGGCTCTGGCTGTCGTGCATGTCGAGCGTCACCGGAACGTGGAGCACGCTGGCCGTGAACATACCCGACTTCACGCGGTACGCCAAATCGGCCAACGGCCAGTACGCTCAGCTTCCGGCGATGCCACTTATCTTTACCGTGTGCGGTGTTATCGGGATAGTGACCACCTCCGCATCGAAGATTTACAGCGGTGAGTACCTCTGGAACCCGCTGGATATCGTCTCCATCTGGCTGGACCACGGGTCCGGGGGTCGTTGTGCTGCGTTCTTTGCCGCGCTGGCGTGGTACGTGGCGCAGGTGGGCACGAACATTACAGCTAACAGCATCTCGGCGGCGAACGACTTGACGGTGCTGTTTCCCCGCTGGGTCAACATCAGGCGAGGGTGTATGATCGCCGCGGTGATCGGCGGCTGGGTCCTGGTTCCGTGGAAGATCCTGAGTTCTGCACAGACGCTGCTCGCGTTCCTGGGAGGCTACGCCGTCTTCCTCGCGCCAATTGCCGGTATAATGGTTGCGGACTACTGGCTCGTCAAAAGGGGGCATATCGACATCCCGGGCCTATACAACCCGGACGGGAGGTATCACTATGTTGCCGGCTGCAATTGGCGTGCGGCCGTCGCCTTCATCGTCCCCGTAGCACCACTTCTCCCCGGGCTGGCGCTTAGCATCAGCGGGCCGGATACCATACATATCAACGACGGCGTCACAAACTTGTACACGATCAACTGGCTGTTCGGGTTCGTGACCTCGATAGTCCTCTACACCGGGCTGAACGCTGCGGTGCCGGCCAAGGAGAGCCTGGTGGAAGAGACGATTTGGGATCTCGGAGGCGCTGTGATCGAAGCACAGGCACGAGAGAGCGACATTGAGAATGGCCAGGATAGTACCATAGCTTCCGAGAAAGCGGTGTAGGCCGGGACGTGGCTCTACACCGGAAGTTGTGTCTAATGTCTTTGCGTCTCCTCCGCACGGTTGAGATTACTTCCTATGCTTATAGGTACCTACCTAGGTATAGATGAATAGACAGGTAAATAGAGATAAGCGTAGTTGAACCCAGGTGCTTTTGAATCTATGTCTTCATTGAGGTGGCAAGAAATCGAGCAACGACCTGGTTACTGACCTGGTTACCGGGGTGGGTGCGAAGTACATACCTAGGTAGATATGCACATGTCAAGGTACCAAGCAAGAGGTATGCAGGCTAAGCGATGCTCGAAACAGGAGATATCGCCTCCGAGTCGTATCAATGATGGCAACCCACAAGTACTAGGCCCATATCCATCTGATGTGGGTTAGTATAGTACCTACCTACCTAAGTAGGTTAGACACGCTGGATACTATTTATCTTCTTGCCGGCGGTAGTTCAATAGGGCCTGCATAGCGTTTTTACTCCGTAAAGCTTAGCCTATTAGGTAAACCGTTGAGCCTAAGCCTAAGCCGCCTTAGCGTTAAATTCCCGTATCAGGTAGGTAACTTTCAATTAATTGGAAAGCTCGGAAAGACGCGACGCGGGACCCTTGAAAAGACGCGGGGTGTCAAAGCTCTTGGGTAATTTATCGCGTCTCCCGTTGTCCTCCGTGCATACATCTCGTGTTTCCATTGTCCATACATGCATTTCTTCCTCTCCCTCTCCCTCTCTCCCTCTCTCCCTTCTCAATTATACCTTTTACTTGTAGGAATACAATCAATTCAACCGAGTCTCGTAATAAACTACGTTTGCTGGTTCTTTCACTGTGATTCTTGTTTTCTTCTCTTCTCCTCCTTTGCTCTCCTCAATCGCTGGGAATTCGAGGTTGGAGCAATTGGGCAGGCGGCAATACTGGTGACAATGGGCGAGACTCGGACGCCCGTGAAGACGCCCTCGCTGTCTAGGAAGCCGAGTTCGGTGTCTTCGACCGGTGGGAAGCAACAGAGTATCCTCGGGTTCTTCTCCAAGGCGTCCCAATCCCAAAATGCTTCGTCCAGATCGTCCGCTAAACAGCCCGACTCGTCTCCCTGTCTGAAGGAGACCACAAAGTCCAACTCCCTCCAGCTGAACAAGAAACCCTCCAATGTTACCCCCGTACCCAGCAGCGATGCCCTAGAGCCTTCGAGCTCACAAGAGAACCACGACTCCGCTACCACAGTAAAGGTACAGCGCAATGCCCTATTTTCGCCTGTGACTCCTGCTGAGACAATGATCAACCAGACTGCTCTCGCCAAGTGCATCATGGATAGTAGTCCCATCCGTAAGGTATTTATAACTCTCCCTTTTCTTCAGTCTCTTTGATAATCGCTAACGCCGAACTGCTCGGTAGGTCAAGAAGACCGTCAGCTATGCTGAATCCTCCGATGACGACGATGAGGATGTTTTCGTCTCCATGAAAGCTTCCCAGGCTCGGCGCCGGAATCGCCCACGTTCCAAGGTTGTCGAAGACGATGAGGACGAATACGAGGAGGCACAAGATGCCACTGTCGACGACGAAGATGGTATGTCCACCTAGGGAGGATTATGTTGGCTTTTTTGCCCTCCTTCTCGCAGAGATCTAATTAATCTGGTTCCCATCTCTAGATGGTATGGCCGACTTTGTCGTTTCTGACGACTCCGACGCTCAATCCAAGAAGAGAAAACGCCCTTCCAAGCCTCAGACGGCACGAAAGCGATCCCAAGCGTCGCCCCCAACCCGCAGAGAAGAGCAAGATGATGGTCTAGTCGAGGACGACATCATGATGGAGGATATCCCCTCAACATCTGCTCAGAAGTGGCGGTATGATCCCGACACTATCGAGCCCGTGAAGCTACGAACGGCAGCCCAGGCGCCATCCAAGACTACCTCGGCCAAGGTCAAAGCACATACTCGCGAGCCAGAAGAACGATACCCGTGGCTGGCCAAAATCACCGACATAAACCGGAATCCTCCTGGACATCCGGACTATGATCCGTCCACCGTCTACGTGCCGCCCATGGCCTGGGAGAAGTTCTCAGCTTTCGAAAAGCAGTACTGGGAAATCAAACAAAAGCTGTGGAACACCGTAGTCTTCTTCAAGAAGGGCAAGTTCTACGAGCTCTACGAGAACGATGCCACCATAGGCCACCAACTATTCGACCTGAAGCTCACCGACCGCGTCAATATGCGCATGGTCGGAGTCCCCGAGAGCTCGCTGGGCATGTGGCAGAACCAATTCATCGCTAAGGGGTACAAGGTGGCCCGTGTCGACCAGATGGAGACGGCGCTAGGCAAGGAGATGCGCGAGCGCGACGACGCCAAGGCCAAGAAACAGGACAAGATTATCCGCCGAGAGCTGGCGTGCATCCTAACCGCCGGCACTCTGGTGGACGGCAGCATGCTGCAGGACGATACGGCAACGTACTGCGTGGCCATCAAAGAATCTGTCATTGACGATCACCCGGCTTTCGGCATCGCTTTCGTCGACACCGCTACCGGTCAATTCTTCATCTCCGAGTTCGAAGACGACGTCGATCTGACCAAGTTCGAGACATTCGTTGCCCAGACGAGTCCCCGAGAGCTGCTGCTAGAGAAGTCTCGAATCTCTACAAAGGCTCTGCGCATCCTCAAGAATAACACCTCGCCGATCACTCTCTGGAACTACTTCAAGCCCGGCACTGAATTCTGGGAGGCCGAACTGACTCGTCGGGAGCTCAGCTGCAATGGCTACTTCGTCTCCGAGGGAAAAGACCAGGAAGAAGCCTGGCCGGAGGTCCTGGCTAAGGCGAGGGACAACGATTTGGCAATGTCCGCCCTGGGCGCCTTAGTCCAGTACCTGCGCATGCTCAAGATTGAGCGGAACCTACTATCTCAGGGCAACTTCACGTGGTACAATCCGATCCACAAGAATGGTACCTTGATTTTGGACGGCCAGACTCTCATCAACCTCGAGATCTTTGCTAATTCGGTCGACGGAGGCCAGGAGGGCACCTTGTCTGCCCTGCTCAACCGGTGTGTGACACCGTTCGGCAAACGCCTCTTCCGTCTGTGGGTGTGCCATCCGCTCTGCAACATCCAGAAAATCAACGAACGTTTAGATGCTGTTGGCATGCTCAATGCCGACATGGGCCTGAGAGAGCAATTTGCCTCCCAGATGACTAAGATGCCGGATCTTGAGCGCCTCATCTCCAGGGTACACGCTGGTGCGTGTCGGCCAGAAGACTTTGTCAAGGTGCTCGAGGGGTTCGAGCAGATAGAATACACCATGAGCCTTCTAAACACCTTCGGCAGTGGCAACGGCCTAGTCGATCGCCTCATCTCGTCGATGCCGGACCTCAATGAGCCCCTGTCATACTGGAAGTCTGCTTTTGACCGCAAGAAGGCACGGGAGGAGAAGATACTCATTCCCGAGCGCGGTATCGAAGAGGACTTTGACAAGAGCCACGATCGGATTGTTGAGATCAAAGATGATCTCCAGACGCTGCTCGACAAGAAGAAGGTGGAGCTGAAGAACAAATCGCTCAAGTTCACGGATGTTGGAAAGGAGGTCTACCAGATCGAGGCTCCCAAGTCGGTCAAGGTCCCGAAAGACTGGCAGCAGATGTCGGCGACGAGCAGCGTCAAGCGGTACTACTTCAAAGAGCTGACGGGACTCGTACGGGAGCTGCAGGAGGCTGAAGAGACACATTCTCAGCTCGTCCGCGACGTCGCCGTCCGTCTTTTCAAGCGCTTCGATGTCGACTACGATACTTGGCTGCAGGCTATTCGTATCGTAGCTCAGCTCGATTGCCTCGTCAGTCTCGCTAAGGCGTCTTCGTCCCTAGGTCAGCCCAGCTGCCGCCCGGTCTTTGTCGATGAGGACCGCAGCGTGGTCGAATTTGAGGAGCTCCGACACCCATGCATGCTCAACACCGTCGATGACTTCATCCCTAACGACATCATGCTTGGAGGCGGCTCGGCCAAGATCAGCCTCCTGACGGGCGCCAACGCTGCCGGAAAGTCTACGATCCTGCGGATGGTGAGTTTACATTAGTCCACGCGTTTTACTTGTCCCTACGCTAACTTGCTACAGTCCTGCATAGCTGTCATCATGGCCCAGATCGGATGCCACGTGCCTGCTACGTCTGCGCGTCTTACCCCATGCGACCGCATCATGTCCCGACTGGGGGCCAATGATAATATATTTGCGGCCCAATCCACCTTCTTCGTCGAGCTGTCCGAGACGAAGAAGATCCTGTCCGAGGCTACTCCTCGCTCCTTGGTTATCCTCGATGAGCTCGGTCGTGGAACCTCGAGTTACGATGGCGTCGCCGTCGCCCAGGCCGTCCTACACCACGTAGCCACGCACATCGGGTGCGTCGGCTTCTTCGCGACGCATTATCATTCTCTGGCGACGGAGTTTGAGAACCACCCCGAGATCCGAGCGAAACGAATGCAGATCCAGGTCGACGACAAGCAGCGACGCGTCACATTCTTGTACAGGCTCGAGGACGGGGTGGCTGAAGGCAGCTTCGGTATGCACTGCGCAGCCATGTGTGGGATTTCTAACCGTGTCATCGAGAGGGCCGAGGTAGCTGCCAAGGAGTGGGAACATACCAGCAGGCTAAAAGAGAGTTTGGAGCGTGCAAGGGAGGGTTGTTACATTCCCCTGGGTATGTTGAGCGACGTTGCCGCCCTGCTCGATGAGCAGAAGAGCGTAGACGTTCCTACAAAGGGCATCGATGTGCTCTTGCGAGCAATCGAAGCTCTCTAAATAATAAGATTTGGGTTTGTTTCTGTGTCTAAATACCCAGCGGCCTGGTACTTCTCATTGTACTATAGATAGTTTCCCGTGTAGTTATGTACCAAACTGATGACTATCTAGCTGGTGTGTGTGTATAGGGCTTGGAGGACGGGTTGGGCTGTTTACACTTGCTCCGGAAAAAGTCGGTCTTGCTTACGTTGTAGACATTGCTAATGAAACTTGATTAAGCTTATAGTTCGTGAGGTAAATGAGAATACATAATTGGGCTCGTCGTCCCTCGCTGCTAGACTTTTGCGTTTGAAGGTTGGCAGTGTTGCCGCTAATACCCTCTCTCAATTTCCTTGGGTACAAATCTTGACTAAATCCCAAATTTACTCCTTCATCTCAATTTGCTTTTTCTCCGTCACGTCATGTTTGCTATCACTGCCTCCCAGGCCTTGAAGCATAGCCGTGAGTCCGATCTCACGGTTGATTTCCTCTATGCGCTCGAAGTCGGCTTGGGCTGTACCTTCGGAGCCAAAGATGACGTCCTGTAGCATTGTGTCAGCTATATTGCCTCAGATATTGAGGATCTCACTTTTTCATACCATTTCTTCAAGAGTAAGTCTTTTAGTTTCAGGTACCTGTGATGCTCAAAGTCAGCATGGTCGACAGACCTCATTTCAAGTATCTAGTAACTTGAGGGCAAATATATCAACTAGGAGATTGCATACGAAGAACCAGATGAACGCAGCACCCAGGAATGTCAAGAGGCCGAACAGGATGTATGTGCCGTAGCCGATTTTGTTTAGCAGATCTGGCGTAACTTGCCCAACGACTGTAGGGGGAGTTAGCTTGTTAGACAGCATTCAAACCCCCAATCACAATCCATCTCGCCATATCAAGGACTTACTAAAGTTATTCATCCAATTACTCGAAGCACCAAGGGTAACACCGTACGGCCGCGTGCTGAGGGGCCAGATCTCGGCGATGATGATCCAGGAGCAAGGTCCCCAGGAATATCCGAAGTGAATAACAAAGAGCCAGACCATGACGACAGCGGCCCATCCCGCCGCGGCTTGCGAGGCCCATTGGTCTGCATTCTTGGCCACTATCACTGCGATGATTATGTGGCAGGTGGCCATGCCGATGGCGCCAACGACCAAGACAGGTTTGCGGCCCACACGGTCAATGTAAAGGACAGCTGGTATCGTGGCCAGGAACATGACGATGCCCACGACACCGGTCGCCAGCAGCCTGGTAGTATTGCCGCTCATTCCGAGCTGTTTAAAGATGCTAGGTGCGTAATATAGAACCGCGTTGATTCCCGTCCACTACAGAGGTCAGTAATTATCACATACAAACTTGCACACTCTCCATCACCCAACGTCTTCTTAGACTGTGAGACGAACCTGCTGAAAGAACATGGTTACGGTGGCGACGACGACCCGCTTAAACATAGCTTTCGTCTGGAAGAGCGACTTGATCGCGACGAACTGCAGTTTGAATGTATTCCAGTTCGTCTGCTCGCGCAGGTGAGGGAAATGCTCCGCCACGGTACGCTTCTCGAACTGAGACTGCGCCTTGATCTCGAGAAACTCGAGCTCGACTAGCTCGTCATCGGCCGAGAGCCCTCGCAAACTCGCGAGAATCTTGCGCGCCTCATCCTCCCGGCCGTGGTGTACCAGCCAGCGCGGGGAGAAGGGCATAAAGATCATGCCGACGAAGAGAATGACTGCCGGGAACAGCTGCAGGCAGATAGGCACGAGCCACGCGGCATCTTTCTGGGTTCCGAGAGTCGTGCCGCCGATGTAGTTGGTCCCGTAGTCGATCCAGAAGCTGACCATGATACCGAATGTGATGGCGAACTGCTGCAGTGCGACGAGCGCGCCCCTGACTTCGGGTGGTGCGACTTCAGAGTTATAAATAGGGACGATTGCCGCGAGCGAACCGACGCCCATACCCGTAACGAAACGGCCCGCAAGGACTGCAGAAAAAGGAGTCAGTAACTACTATATTTGGACTAGTCTTTTAACCCGGGAAACATGTCTCCGGGGCAAAAACTCATACAACAAGCCAGAATAGGCATGTTTTACGCATGAAACAGTCAATAAGAGGCAATAGAGAACTCCAAAATTAACTCACTAGCTTCGTGGCCCACGGTTTGCGCGGTCGCCTGGACGACAACCCCTATCACGAAGACCGTGACAGCTACTAAGATCCCATACTTCCGGGATATAGCCTCGGCGATGAAGCCCGACAGGAGCGTGCCTATCCAGGCTCCGAGTTCGAGAATTGCAGTCAACCAGCCCTTCTTAGTCTGATCGGCCTTGTCGTCGAACGGGTCATATTCGCCCATGTCTTGAATACTAGTCAGTACCCATGTTTATATATACCTAGTCTTCAACCCGAGACCTTGAGCAGCAGTAGGTACGTACGCGACTTAAATGACGGCATGTCCAGTAAACCGGCGAACATTCCCTGGTTGTAGCCGTACAGGACTCCGCCGATACACGCGAACAGGGCGATCCGGAACACTTTGAAGTTCTTGACCAGTGCCATGGGACCGGATGCGCCCATCATGTTCTGCCGACGCTTCAAGGCCGCATCGTAGACGGCCGCAGCCCCTTCCACCCCTCCAGCCATTGTGTCTGAATCCCGTTATCGGGTATTAGGCTAGGAATTAAGTACGAGTTTTGCGAGAATGGAAGGTAATGTCGTGTTCTAGGAGGGAAATTGAGAGAAATATGGCGATGGCGACAACGACCTAAGGAAGCCAAAACCTCAGCTCGTCACTTATTATCCCAACATATCTTACCATTGCCCACGGGGAGAAGGGCCAAATATAAATAAGATCGCCGGCTGCCAGTGAGCCATAAAATAGGAATAGCCCAGATTCCTAACGGTCAAGTAACATACGTTTCCCTAGCAGGGAGACGTATAAGAAGCTATGCACAGATGCCTCCTCCCATGACGGGCCCGTAAGCTAGCACTCCTGAAGGCGTCGGGACAAATCAAACGAGGCTAGCTACCCAACCCTCAGTAGCACCCCCGTCAAATCGGACCGGGGTGGAGGATAAATGAGCCTGTCCCTGGAATCACGGAAACTGGCTTTGATGAGACGACTATGTATTTCAATCCGCCGTCCTTGTTGACTGGTAAAACCTAGGTAACGTCCCAGCATACGGTTGACCTACAGTAGATCTTCTTAGACTTGATGAAATCTCCAGTATCATTTTGGTTTGTTTTCTCTTACTTTCCGTTACAGTGCATAAGAAACCGTAGATGAGAAATACTTGTTTGCTAGGAGATATAGGATTCGGATGGAGATATATTGGTACACTAGTATACCGCCTGGAAGAAAGACCCCAATTCCCCATGGGCCGCATGGCAAACCCCAGCAAGAGAGAGAGAATCATGTGGGCTTGTGTGGAGTAATGGGCCGTTTCCACCTCGCATCTGCGGATCTTGCTAGTGATAAACTCGGTTACTGACCCCGGCCGGGATCGTGGAGCCTGGGTATTTAGCCTAAATTGCCACGGCCGAGAACTACTGGACCGAGGAAAACTTGGTTTTGGTAGAGACCCGACGAATCTTTTATGCAAGAGAAAAGGGTTTTCCCCATCTGGGGTGATCACGTCAGACACAATCAGTCGTGGGGATATGATTGTGGGGTTTGGAGAGCTCATCAGTCACTGCGGTGTCGAAACTGGCTTTAGTGAATCACGAGAAATACCTAATAATGTTGTGGCCCTGTTACATATATATGTTATACCTGTTGCTATAGGGCCTGAGATTGGCCTTTTCTAAAGCAACTCGGTTTAAGTCTCGTTATAATTGCTTTACTTTCCCGGCTTATACTAGTTTATAATAAGGTTAACACGCGGCAACCCGGAGGTTTTCCTTAGTATAAGTTGGTTGTCGCGGCACTAGTTAGCGTCGACACCAACTAACTAGTGCCCGGCCGCCTTGACATTCCGGGCTATGCATAAACAGGAGATGAAGGATTTTTTATGTCAAGTGATATATTCTCTTTGCCTCTCTCGAGGCACTCTAATCGTCCCACGCGCTTCTATCGCGCGTTTGCTACGTACTTAGGTATATAGTGGCAGGTAGGGTCGGCAAGCTAGGTACAAACAGTGCATTCCCAAAGGCAGGGTCAAGAACAAGACAGACGCTTAGTCTTCCCAAAACTAAGCTAAGGTGAAAAGAAGTCCCTTTAAGGACTTAGTTGAGTTTGATACAAGGCCGAAGGCCCTTGTATGAGACTTCACCTCCAGCCCTGCTGTGATATGTAGCCGTTGAACTTTAACGATTTCATTTTACAATGTATGGTTATGACTATGATCGTCATATAGGTTGCTTTGATTCGGCGTGCGTAGGCAGTTATGTTTCTGAAGAATTAATTAGGACAATTCTCAACTAATGTGTCCTAGGAACTTGCTTGAACACTATCATCATCGCTTGACTATACAAAATTATACCGGTGTTGGGTTTTCCATTACATAATTTATATCGAGTAAAAACAAACAACGTAACTACAATTACTTTTCATTAAACGAGCATCAGTCTAATCCTTGAAACATGACTTGAGACGTGGAGAATGCTGTAAATAGCCTTTACGAGAACATCAATATCAACCTTTGGGTTTAAAGAGTAACTTTTTCGAGTTCCTTGATTTATCGCATTCTGCGGACTTAAGCTGGGCTTAGAAATTTGTGAAGCAGTAGCTTGACGGTTTTATAGTTTTCTTCAACATGCAAAGCTGCGGTGGCCTTTGGAATGGGGATAACTATATAGTAGTTTTCTGCGATAGAGCGTACACGAATGTGTGCTACCATACGCTACACAGGTTTTGCCCCTTTATGTTTGGCTAATATATTGAGCTTTTCGACTAGTTGCTTTCAACTGTAGGTATGTAGATCGAGGGCTGTACTTCGCCCGATTCACCTAGCCATAAAAGTTTTGATGATCGTTTGATGCATGCTTCTCCTCTATAAGTAAATTAAGAGCTGGTTATGTAGTGGATATTACTTGATGAATATTCCGTAACCTAGGCTCGGTACACTGTGGAATGCTACGTTGTTGCGTCACATCACCCAGACAGATAGAGTGATTTAGGAACAACTTTGGAAAATTTCTAGAAATATCGATATGTCCATTATAACTTTGCTGTTGCAACCTTAGACAGCATCCAGTAATTCGAGGGCAAAGATCGTAGCATTACATTGTTGGGGGCAGTAGCTTTTATTATTGGGATTGTATATCAAGGAGTTTTCTCCTTAAACATCGTGTTCTCTCGTAGAAAACCGAGATAGCAAATGCAAGGCCTTATCTGAAGTCATAATTAAAGGTATTCTGCTGTTATCGAATGCAATGGAAGAGAAACATATATTAGCACGAACTCAGCAATCCATTCCAGGAGTTACTCCATCTCTAAACTGCTATTCGTAAGTTCGGTGTTCATATACCAAGGTTTTGGCGCTTTGGGATTTGCTAGTTTCATTTGATAGTCGGCCGAAGATTCGGACGGTGACACTTAGGCGTTTATTGATATTTGCTCGAGCTGGGTAGGCTACATATCTCAAGTTGGGTTGTCGTTGATCGAGGTCTGAGATAACACTGCGGCGAAGCAAGCCTGATGAACAACACAGGGTGGTATTTGAAAGGCAAACAATGGATATCCCAAGCATTACTATGCTCGATGATGTTAGTTCCGACTTCGTATTTGTATCAGTGATATGATGCGCTAACGAGGGACTTACACCTACATCGACACTCGCATCTAACATTACTGGTATCCAACACAGCCGGTTATCGATGTAGGTGATGGATGGAGAGGGCGAAGCCCGGTCACTGACACCTTTGGGACATCTGAAACTTGAGAGTAGTCGGACCTATTGATTCCAATGTTTGTAGCCGGTATTGATTTCATCTATCATGGCATATATCAAGCGGGTAGTATAATACGGCCGTTTTACCAGACTTATCACAATGACGGCATCAATGGACATGCTCCTATGTACCATTTATCAAGGAAAGAAAAGAAAAGAAAGAAATTAGACGCGGTGCTTCTCAAGACCTCGTCCCGGCGGAAGCTGCCCCGGCGTCTCAGTAGTCAAGCTCGATTGTCCAATCAAAATATGATATGCACCTCTTGAACCCCCTGCAAAGCTGAACACAGCGACGCTGACAAGACAGAAGCGACTCTAGTGCCAGCAGCTTGGGTGCAGGTCTCAAGAACGGGCGCCATCGCGCTCGACGAAACAAGAAGCCGCTGGAAGGATTCAAGACTCCATTGAGGGACACGCAGGTAGCCGCCTCGAGACATAGAAGAATGCGAGTCACCCGCCGCCGCCCCCATCTAAGATCTGCCGGAGAGAGCGGATAAGGCGACTGGGGAGAAATGAAGCGCTCAGAGATGCTTGACTTTTCGGCCCCCGCTGTCCCTCCCCTCTAGCTTGCATAGGTAGCAGAAACAGACAGATGACGGACCGAAGAGCCAGGGGGGAGGTCTGCTGGGCTGCAGTGGTAACGGGTGCGTCCGCTCAGATCATGATGCATGGACGCAGGTACCTATTATAACGTTAATGATCAAGCTAATCGACGAGGGACGAACTGGCGACAGATTTACCCCTGTTGACCCAGAGATATGCTGTATATAGTGTGTTAATGAAGAATTTCGGATTGTCTGCTACGCCAAGTGAACGAATGGGAGCAGAGTGACCCTGGACAGCCAAGGAAAATCACGTGATATCCCCGCCCGAGTGGACATCGACAAACCCAGCAGTCCAATCGGCTGTCGTGCAAGAAACATCGGCGTTAAGGGTGGCCCCTGAAGAAGAGTCAGGCACTAACCCGATCAGGATGACTTGTAGATCCGCAGGCAGGGGCCAGGGTTCATGCCGTCTAAAATAAAGTGGACAATCTTGGTTCTAGCGTGATTTTCGTAGACGCGCGCCTCTCTCGGTGTTCATCTTCATTTCATCCTCGCTAAAAACGTACATACTCAAGGATACTCTTGTGTTTTTCTCTCTTTCCCTAGCCCCTCCTTGGGGTCCTTTTTTCTTCTTCATGCTTCATTTGCAAAGATTGCTTGCAATTTTCGTCATAACAGCTGCTCGTCCCATTTCAAGTGGCCAACTCACCCCGGTCGTCCTCCTTATTATCACGTCAAGCCAGCCAACATCGTCTAGATGACGAGACCTAACACGAGAGCAGGACGGACGGAGAGCGTACGATCTTGTCGGAATCAGGATCCTCGTTTCATCAAGTGTAATTCTAATGAGAATCAGTAGATGATACATACTGAGCAGAGCGGCAGAGCGGCAGAGCACAGACGTGCGTAAGGCAAGGTAGGTTGTTCTTGGCTTGGGGGCGGCAGTCTGGCCAATCTTCACCAGGCCCCTGATGCTGCGCATTGGAGCTGGTACTCTAAGCCTCCCGTCTATCATGCAAGGTACGTTCCGTTCTCGTTGTACGTCGTGCGTGCCAAATTAATGCTATGTACTCCTCGTTCGCAAATCTATATGCAGTATAGGGGGAGGGGGTAACCTAGTAGGTAGTACCTACGTGCGCGGTTGGCTCTCTTCTGGTTACGCGTTTCTCTTTAGCAAGCCGCGGCTTTTACTACGAGTGATAGTGGAATTTCGTTTATCTTAGGCACTTCTGGATATGGTCTTGTCAGGCCTGCGTATCTGCTCCGATGTTGGTCACCTCCCGGCAAGCCAAGTGCTCCTCGTACCCAACATCCCCAAGTGTATCTCCCTTTTCTGTCTCTCTAATTCCATCGTGGTATTACTCCGGCATATGGAAGTCGAGTAAGTTACTCGCGTCATTCTCATCATCGCTCTTTTCGCGGTCATAAGAATTCTGCCGCCGTACCGTCGCAATCGCGCGCGCATATGTAGTAACATGAGAGAGATGCCGATGTTGGTACAAGGCTGGCGCTTAGTGATACCGTCTACTTCTTCTATTTTTGATACCCACTCTCGAGTTTGTCTACCTTTATCCAAACCCGCCCCCAAACCGTATACGTTCCCCTATGTCCCATATTCTTAGCCGCCCTCCATGCTACCTACATACCTGGGGCAGGCCACTTTTTCTAGCCGCCCAACTTCAGACAGACGCCATTCCGAGTCTGGTCAGCCAATATCAACTGCCCGTCGCGAGTCTGTCTACTCTTTCAGACACACAACCTAGGTTTCATGATCGCCGCCTGCATCTCCCCGAGCTGTAATCGCTCTAGATCTCGCCCCATCTGCTCTACAGGGACAAGATGGCTTTGTTTCAAATCCGGAGTCCTGGGTCCCCCGCTACTACGACGGGCCAACATATTCTTCTTGTTGCGCCGCCGTTGTCGAAAGGCCGCTAGCTGCCTTTTATAAGTACCTACGCCCATATCGCGACCTGGCCTGCTTTTCTGCCTTCGCTTCCCGGACCCTTTCGTTACAACTTTGAGCCGCTAGTTTCCTTTTGGTCTTCATGTTCTGACTTAAAGCTTGTCGTTTCCTTGCTCCCGTTCGTTTCACATACCATTATCATCATCGCCGTCATCCTCATTCGTTTGATACGAGTCAGATATTACCGCCAGTCTACTCTGTCTAGTCCTGGTAACCACACCTCCGGGCGAGGCCACAAAGCAAATACGCATACATACACACATACCCCTTAGCTCTTCACATCACCTAGCAAGAGTAAAGCAGATATCGTTAATCCTAATCCATTTCGTTCGGACCTGCACTCTCCAGGGCCGATTTTCTCCTTGATCTATAGATATACCCTCCCTTTTCCACTCCCCATCCAGCCACCCCCCCAATGAGTATGCCGAAGCACACGCGCTCATCGAGCTCGAGTCAGAACCGGTACTCGAACCCCATGCCCGGGTCCCTGGCACCGTCTGCTCCGGTGCCCATTTACAACACGCGACCATCGCTCCAGATGAATGCAGGCTACTTTGCAACAGTTCCGTCTTCTTCGGCTCAGCCTGCCATGCAGGCAGAGGCATACGATCCGTACCCTCCGGCGGTGATTGCTCAGCCTCCGCTGCCTCATCGTGCGTCTTCCGGCGCCTGGACGCCCCAGGACGACCAGAATCTCCTCGCGGCGCGGACGCAAGGGCTCAACTGGGCGCAGATCCAGAGCAGCTACTTCCCGAGCAAAACGCCGAACGCCTGCCGCAAGCGTCATGAGCGGCTGCTAGAGCGCAAGGGCGCCGATGACTGGGACAACAGAAAGCTTGAACGCCTGGCTAAAGAATACATGAGCATGCGCAAGGAGATCTGGCAGCCTCTGGCAGCACGAACTGGAGAGAAGTGGAACGTTGTCGAAGCCAAGGTCAGTCTATTACCCCTCTCCCCCCTTTCCTGTTCATTTTCTCTCCCCCCCAGTTTCCCCCCTCTGCTTCGCGCTGTTTCTCCTCGGAGGCTAAGTTTTGATATGCACTCAGTGTATGAACAACGGTCTCAAGAACCTCCAGTCGGCGGCGCGGTCGGCAGCTCGGCGCGAACGTCTAGAATCTGGTCATCCAATCCATGGGTATGACGACGACAGCGGCATTTCCGGCATTGGTCTGACTCCAGTAGATGACCTCGACGCCTCGTATAGCAGCCCCGAGACCTCGAGTTCGCACTCGGGCAGCAGCAACTACGGCGGAATCCACCCGATGGCGCTGAGTAGCCACCACCATTACGGTAATGGCTATCCTGCCAGCGCAGGCGGGCTCTCTTCCAGCTATAGCTCCTCCGTCTCCTCCACAGCACACGGCTACGGCGCAGTGCCGAACCATTCGCACCACCACTCGCAAGAAGGCTCGCCTTATATGGGCAACGGCCAGCGGTTGCCCAGCGTCGACATGGGCATCGGCGCCATCATTAATCGGCCGGGTCACAACGGTGGATCGAATCCCAACATGTAATCAATAGACGCATCGGGGCGTCCTAACTTTTCTTTTCCTCTCCCCTTCTGTCAGTCTTTATTTTTTTTTTTTAACTTTTCGCATTGACGCTCATTTCTCTGCTCCCAATGAGGACACTTCATTTTGGGGATTTCTAGATACAGACTCCGTTTCCTGTGAAAACGGAGCATTTCACAGTATTTCACTCACTGAACCAAAAATAGCATAGTGCATTTTTGAGGCGGTCTTTCCTATAGTTTCTCTTTTATCTCATTTCCAAGCATGGGCGTTTAAGGCGTTAAAATCGGCACGACACTGTTTTATAGGGGTAAACTGATTTAAAGGCTGTGGGCGTGCAGCCGGATGGGGGACAACTTATGGGAATTTCATGGGATGACACGGACTCTACAGGGCCCAAAAAGGATGCCAAAATCTACCAATATTTTAGTCGTTTGGCTTCATGCCACACTCATTTTTATTAAAGTACAACACTGAAAGGACAGGCTATACTTTGAAGCATCGCTGCCTCGTTTACTAATGATAGCATTTTCTGCGACACAGCATGACAAAATTACGCCTGTACACTAGAGCATCATATAGATACTGTGAGGAATAAGAGAGGGGTGGAGGGTGGAGGAAGATATCGGAAACCCTTTGAACTAATGGGACGTAGAATAGTTGAGATAGGCGCAACTGTCTGAACCTATGAGGATGGGATCCCTAGGGGAAAATATACATTCATTTCGATACTGGCTACCTAGATGAGAGTTGTGAGTATTCCTTTGCCGATTCGAGCTTAATAACATGTGCCATGCCCTTTCTACACCACGGCGGGATTTTAGGGGGCCCATGTTTATACAGTTAATAGACACAGGTACCTTATGTACCTGTATGTTACAGATTTTCCCCGGATGCCCCTACTAAGCAGATCCCTAGTGACCCGGCCCGGCAACCTTAATCGACTTTCGTCCCAACGGACGGCACAGCTTCTTCGCCCGGACCAACAACGAGCCTGTTGTCTTCGCCACCAACAACACTGTCTTCTTCGAGCCAGGCACCACTGTCATCTTCGTCCTCTCCTTCGGGTTCCGGCTCCCCGACGACACTTCTCCAAATCCGACCCCACATGCCCTTCTTCTGCACCAGGGCCAACACCATGACGACCGGCAGGTGCCAGATGCTGGCCCAGAACAAGCCTCGGGAGCTTCCCTTGAAGCCCTCGTGCTTCCAGAATCGTACCGCCTCGCGCGCGAGCCAGACGTTGACGGGCAGGCTGATCACGGCGAAGCTCCACTCGGTCACGCCCGCGGCGCAGAGGGCAATACATATCGGGACGAAGGCGAGGCTGTACCGCAGCGCGACGCGCGCGTTGCGCTTCGGGTTGATCCAGCAGAGCATCTTGTGCCCGGCGGCCTTGTACTCCTCCCGCACAGGCCACGACAGCGCCATGAAGTGGGGGAACTGCCAGGCGAACAGGAGCGCGGCTACGAGCCAGCCGCCGGCGGCGTCGGCGGTCAGGAGCAGCTCGCGGAACGAGCCGTCCCCCGTGGCGGACTCGCCCGCGGCAGCGGCCCAGCCCATCAGCGGCGGGATGCCGCCCACGACGGCACCGACCCACGTGTTCAGCCACGAGATGCGCTTCAACGGGGTGTAGATGCCGGCGTAGAGCGTGATGTTGGCGGCGCCGAGGAAGGCGACGGTGGGGTTCACGCCGAAGTAGAGGCTCCCGACACCGGCAACGGCGGCGGCGACGGCGAAGACGAGGGCGCGGCGCTCGGACAGGAGGCCCCGCGCCAAGGGCCGGTTCCGGGTCCGCGACATGACGGCGTCCCACGCAGGCTCGTAGAGCATGTTGAGCGCGTTGGCGCTAGCCGAGCAGAGGGTAGTGCCGGTGGTGAGGAACGCCAGGGTCAGAGGCGACAGGGAGGGAGTGTCGAGGCCGATGGAGGGGGACAGGAACGCCGGGACGGGATATAAAGCGTACGGAACCATGGCGGTGAGGACGACCAGCACGGTGAGGCGCGGCTTGGAGAGCGAGAGGAGGAGGGAGATCTGTCGGCGGAGGGAGTCGGCGGGCTGTCGCGCCGAGGCGGTGGTGAGGACGGAGGAGGCGTCCGGGGGTATGGGGATGTCGGCATTCTCGGACGGCGGGAGAGCAGCGCTGTTACGTCTTGCTGCTTGCCGTCGGCGATGCGGAAGTAGTACGTCTCGGTCTCGGTCGCGATCTCGTCCTGCGTGCCTGGCAGCCGGGACCGGAATCGCACTGGCTTGGCTGGATAGGCCGTTGGAGAGGCTGTTGGATATGAAGTAGTCGGCTTTCAGGCGGGAAGAGGTCGAAGTCACGACATGTCGGGAAGAGAGTCCGGTGGCAGGAAACTTGACTCGGCCCAGCCGGTGCCGAGTGCAGCGCCAGCAGATACTATAGAGAGCATGAGCGCGGAATAGGTTTCCAGCAGGCCTTAGGCTCATACTGGCTTCCACTCATGTCGTCCGGCCGGGTTGGCGATGGTAGTGATGGTCGCTCGGTTGCTCAATTGGCCATTATACATATTTTCAATCTTATTTCATGATCGCGCCGGTGCGAGCAGAATAGAAATTTAGTGCAGGTAGTAGGTACATTTAGTTTTAGTAAGTACCTAGGTACCTAACCGCCTTTTAGGCCATTATTATGTATAATTGAGTAGGCGTCTAGGTTCGTCCACCTGACTAGATAAGGCGGGTCTCCAGTTTGAGGCCAGGGCTGAACTATATAGAGGAAACAACCCGGATAATTGCATACAGATACGTAGGTACCTACATAAGCATGTATGTAACCTATCTTAACTTCTCCTCCCCCACCCCCCGAAAAAAAAAATTTAAGGAGGGGGAAAAGAGCACTAGCTAGAGGGGAACAGTGAGCTGGGACAAGTATCTATTATAGTTGTATGTATAATAAGTGTACTTACAATGTACTCAATACATTTGTACTGTATATTAGGCAACCCAGGTGGGTCCACTATAGGTATAACCTTACTAGGTTACCCGCATACAAATTTGTCTCTTGTATGTACGGTTGTGATTTGCGCTAACAGACTGTAAATTATTTTATTAGTCGGCTCTATACGAACCACCCAGTACCCTGGTAGCTTAGATCATCACCATATTGCGAATGTTGATTAAAAATACCTTCTATTCTATAGGAGCCCCTAAGCTGTGCTCCTGGTAGGCCTGGGTATAAGTATACCTCGAGGGGGAAGTTGAAACCCCTTACACCATCATAATATCATAAGATGGAATTTACCTGTGGTTCACCAGAACCTCCAACATGTTCCACACGAAGAGAGAATTATCCACCGGGGGCTACCTAGACTCTAATAGGTATACTAGCATCGTTAGGAGAGATCAAGACGGGGTGGGGAGCAAGGGGCAGACTAGATGTACAGATAGACACCTTGATGGCCACAGGTCTGTAGATGTTCGACAATCCCTGGATCGCGAGCCTATCAGGAGCCTCTATAAGAGGACTGCTAACCATTAGGATAGCATGTAATAGCTCCTATCTGTGCTTGGCTCTGAGGAGCTTCCAACGTACTAAATCGTATACCAGGGCATCTATATACTCCATACTCCCCTCGATACCTGTGGTAGTCCTAATGGCATGGAAGATCCTGCTCCTACACAGTCGGCACCGTTTTTTTCTTGTCAGCCGTTAAGGAGAACTCTGAGTCAAAGAAAAGGGATAATGGCTGCTTCTGCTGGAGAAGGGCTCCTCGCTCGTCGTGTAGGGAAATTTTTCCTCGGAGATGAGGCTAAGAGCAAAGAGGAGAGACGGCTGGTACAGAAACTAGGTGAGCTGACCAATTTCGAGTGTCGTCTCAGTCATCCCTACCTACCTGCCATTAGGTTTTCAGTAGGTAAATTACTAACCGTGCGAGTGAGGCTTTGGCAGATTTCTTCATTCTTACCTACTGTTGCACTAGCTACTTCTTCAACTACCTCGATCGAGCAACATTTGCTAATGCTTATGTCGCGGGGCTCAGGGAAGACCTCGACATCGGCGGCGCTGATTATAACGTCATCCTGGCCATGTTCACGGCCGGATCCGTAATCGGCCAGATCCCACATGGCATTGTGCTGCAAAAGGTCGCCCCTCGAGTTTGGCTTCCATCCATGGTCCTCCTATGGGCCGCCTTGACTATGGCCACCGCAGCCTGCCAGACGTATGTGCAACTATGCATCGTACGCTTCTTCCAGGGCCTGGCCGAGGCTAGCACGTATTGCGGCACAATCTATATCATCGGCAGTTGGTATAAGCCACGCGAGATTGCTAAGCGCACCGCTATCTTCACGGCCTCGGGACAGGCCGGTTCTATGTTTGCTGGCGTTATGATGACAGCGATCCACCAAGGGATGCATAATCTTTCGGGACTACAAGGTTGGCGATGGTTGTTTCTCCTGAACGGGATTATCACCTGCCCAATAGCGATCATGGGGTTCTTTTACTTTCCCGATGTGCCCGAGGCGACGAACGCACGATGGCTCAATAAGGTCGAACGCGAGCTGTCTCTGTCGCGCCTCCCGCCGAAGAAGGATGACGGACATGATATCAGCCCGTGGTCTCTGGCCAAGAGAACCTTCGCATCTCCCGCGTTATACGTCCTCTGCTTCTTTGCCGTAATAAGCGGCGCGCTCGAGGCCTTCTGCCTCCAGAATCTATTCCTTTTGTGGCTCAAGTTTCACGAGGCCCGCTTCGGCCAGGCCGAAATCAACACTTACCCACTGGGCATTCAAGCAGTCGGCATCGTGTCGAACTTTTTGGCCGCAGTTCATATTGACGCTACCGGCCGACGGGTCCCAATGGCAATCCTGGTCTCGGTGTTGCAGCTTATTTCCGCGATCCTTCTTTTAATCCCAAATCTACCTTTTGCTGGGATATTCTTTGCGTTTTATTTGGCAGGAACCTCGTATATAGTCAACCCGGTATCCTATGGCTGGGCCAACATCATCTGTCAGCGTGGTGGTGATGACGCAGTTCGCGCTATCATCCTGTACACTATGAATGCAACGTCTACGTGCCTGTACACCTTTTGGGGTGTTGTGCTGTATCCAGCGTCAGATGCTCCATACTGGAGGAAGGGTTCGGTAGCTATGGTCGTGGTTGTTGCTATTATGCTTGGTATGGTATTGGTTGTGTCCTGGTTAGACAAATACACGCTCGCCGAACACCCCCAGGTGCCCAGTACGCATGCAAATAATGGAGGCGATGAAGGAACTATACGGCAGGCTGAACCTCAGAATTATGATGAAGAAACATCTTTACCGGCTAGTCATCCCCGAGAGATAGGGTTTACACATGGACGCTACCTCAGCTTAGGGGTTACTTAACCGAGTAGGAAACTGGTGGTTCATAAGGCTATGGTGGCGCTGAAGAATTGCATAGGCTTACAGGGCCTATATTATGTCCCGACAGCGAATCAATCTTAAACAATGATTCTTGTCCTGAGGCGAAATATAGAGAGTCAGAATAGTCTGTTAGGTTCTAACACAACCGATAGTTACTTCATTACGTGCCGGGCTGTGCTTCAACATCTCTACCAGGTAATTGATGAAAGCGGCCACGGCTCTATATCAATCTTTTGTTGTCCAGGCAATATTTGCAGCCGGTGCCACACATAAAGAGCAATCAATATAAGTCGTGAGCTATTGATGACCTCCGCCATCATCGAACAAAGATGAGTAGTCTGAAACCGGATTAAGCACGCCATTGATGTTGCGCCACAGGAATATATGTCTCATATGGGCCTGTCTCCATTCTACGTCGCATTTAAAGCTCAACACATTCCATACTAGTTTATATACCGTGTGCCAAAAAAGCTCAACGAATTGCCGAACAAGTTGACGCCAATAGGCCCTCATTTTCATCGTCGATATTTACCCTGTGCTGCAATAAGTTTCATTTTAGGTTAGATCGAAACCGGGCAAGATGGCTGGGGGCGTGAGTAAGTCTTCGCATAAAAATAAGGAGGATGATGTAGAGAAGGCGTTTGAGGCTCTGGCAAAGGGTGTTGCGAAGATGCACGAGCAACTCATCAACGCAGAGAAGAACTTGTTTGTCCAAAATATCTCTGGGAGCAACCCAGGCCAGATTACAGATATCAAGGCGAAGGAAAAGGCGGAAGCTCAGAAGCAGGCCGCGGGTGTGCTCCAGATGTTTGGTGATTTGGCCAAATCACTCGATCCTAACCCAAACAACACCAATCCTAACCCAAACGACACCAATCCGACCCAGCCTGAGTCTTCAGGGGATAAACCCAAGGACGTGTTTGGCCCCACCGAGTCCCTCCCGGCGAAACGGCCGCTCGCGCCGGAGGATTACCAGCTGCGGATGGGGCCCGGCTGGACCGTGAACGACGGATTGTTCCACCATGTCCCCCAAAACAAGCGGCGCAAGAGGGATGTCCCGTACCCGAGATATGTCAATCACAGCTATCGCTCAATGTATGGCCTGAGCACTCTCCAGATCGCGGCCGACGCCCCCATCTCCTTGTGTGCCATGGATACTGCCTGCGATCACATCTGGAAGTGTCTGCCGCAGGAGGTGCGGCGGCGCCTAATAATCCCGCCACCCAATGGCCCTGCCCTCTGGGGCACCGACGAGGCGGCTCGCAATGAGATGTACGAGAAGATGGGGCTCGCAGTGTATCTGGACAGCATTGGGCAACGGTATAGGTTCTATGAAGACCTCAAGAGGAAGCAATGGGTCGTCTGGCCGATCTGGGTCGAGGATCAATGGGGAATGGATTATGTCACGGTCTGCTGGTACGCTGAGGCTAATCCTGCGACCCCAAATGTTTACGACCGACTCGTTGGGTTCACCATTATAGATCCGCGCCGAAATCCGGCTGCGGGCTTGGATGGCAGACATCCCGTATTAGACGATCGTATCCAGAGGATCCAGTCAGTTCTCCTGGGATTTCTTCATCGCGGCGGCTACGATGTGAACAAAACCCGGCGCTGGGACACGTTGTGTAGCCCTATGCCTCTCGGAGAAGCTACCTCGGGAGAGCGCTGCTTCGCGACTGTGAAGCAGCTGTGCAACAACATTTGTGACTGGTTCTACGAAGGAATGGTCAACCATACTACAGGCTTCACCAACTTGTCGCAGTGGGTTCATCCGTACCAGCAGCGTGTCGAGATGACAGGAATCAACGCATGGGTGCTCATGGCCACCTTCGACTACAACGCTCGTGTCTCGGTCGAGAGTATCCTGCCCAACAACAGGACAATGGTAACAGCGAACGGCCCTAAGCGGATGGTCGTCCCGTACGATCTCGCTGCTCAGTTCGACGACCCGCCAATATCATCGTATGACTATCTTCTCCCTCCGAATGGCCAGTACGCCTCCCCGTCGGACCAAACAGAGCCGCCACCACCATACGTTCCGAATAACCCGAAATCTAACAACACTAGTACTAGTAAATCCCCATCGAACTTTGGGACTCTAGCTAGCTTGTTCAAATCGTTCAGCAACTCCACGTAGAGAGGATTTGTCGAAGTCGTACAGCAAGGTAGATGGTGAGCTGCGATAGACGTCGAGCGGGCATCAAATCTTTCCACGTCAGTTAGGGCGGGTCAGGGGGTCAGGTAGCTAGAGGTGAATTTCTCTTTGTATCTAAACGCTTCACTCGTCGCGCTTTATCATATTTTAATGTTAACTTGGAAGACTGCGCCTACAATATCTATCTATATCTACTTATCTACCTAGAAACTTACCTTAGGTATATAATAAGTATCGGTAGGTTTACGAATAAATTTCCTGTTGAAAGACCATTGTAGAGAGCTTTTCTTATTATATTAGTTTAGCCACCCAGTTCGCTACAACAATCTGGAGGGCTGGAGGAGGATGTATTTATAGAGATGTATTGTATTAAAGGGTGCTAGATGGTACTTAGGTTATACTCGCTATTAATAGTAAGGGGAAGAAAGCCTCGCAGTGGGCTTCGAGATAAGCGTGCTCTACGTTACCGTTTCATGTATTGCTGAGCAGACGCATCTATTGGAAGACGCCGTCAGCCCTCGACGTTCTGCTGCAAAGCAATCAATAACAATTGTTTATATTGTTCCTAGTAGATTACTACCTGAGTGGAGGTAGAATGCTTTAAACAGTTACTTGATGATGATGATGACGATGACAATGACGATGCGCGGAGACTTGCAAAAATGCCAGTTACTAAACTTGGTACCTACGCTCCCGGCTAACAGGTGCGTCGTGACGAGCCAAGGCCGGAGGCGTAGGTTTTGTGTATGCCCTTTGGCAGCACAGCCGTCACGTCCCACCGTTTGTTTGTTTTTCTTGTAGAGACTGGCAGAGGTTAGTCGCACCACTAGCAATAGGTATGAAGCAATCACTAAGAAAGGGGGTCTTGCTCACAATAGCGAATGAACTTCGGCGCCGAATACGCTCTCCGAAAAATACCAGCACCCAGGGCACAACAGTCAAGACGGTAGCGATGCCACCAAGCAGCCCTCCGGCCACACGCTCGCCCAGGTTTTGGATCAGCGCCCCCGTGACGAGCGGGAATATGCCCCCGAGTACATTGCGGCAGAAAGACTGGGCTGCTAGTGACGATGACGCGTAGCTCTGGTATATATCAGCAAGATAGTTGAATGCGGCTAGATATACATAGTAGATTCCCATGGTCGAGATTCCGACCGCGATCGCGGGAACAATCCAGTGGATGGACGGTTGGGCTGAGAACCCGAACAGGTAGAGTCCCAGGGGTAGCATTACCGACGTGAGGCATGTAGGGTATAGCCTCGCCTCGGGTGAGTCGACTGGTAACCGCCGGCGGACGAAGCCGCGCAATATGCCGAGCTCAGAGTCTCCTGGACTGCCAGACTCATCTTGCCATCCCGGGTGCTTGAGAATGTTTTCCTGGTAGATGCCTATGACGGTCGCGAGAATGGACCCGATAATCATGGCCACAAAAACGTACCCGGACTGCTCAGTGTTAAATTTGTACTGCCGCTGGAAGACGAGCGGAACAGACCCGAACATCAAATAGAGGACGGCCCAAGCAAACGACACCCATAGGGAAAAGAAAAACACGATCGGTTCGGTGAAGAGAAGGTGGAACGGTCGAAATAGCGACACGCGGATCATATCGCTG
Organism: Biscogniauxia marginata; assembly: GCA_022695795.1. Lineage (NCBI taxonomy): Eukaryota > Fungi > Ascomycota > Sordariomycetes > Xylariales > Xylariaceae > Biscogniauxia > Biscogniauxia marginata. Next base: position 58,024 of record MU404121.1, on the reverse strand, counting down.
ATGGTCCCCCTCTGCTCGTCCTCTTTGACTAACCATCGGATGCGCTGTAGCTTTAGATCCCCGGCACCGCCTTGAGGTCGTGTCATCGGTTCTGATATGCGCTTCTCCGAGTCGGAATTTTCCTCGATCGAAATCCGCCTCGACTCAGACACAAGTCCGGCCTTCTCGCCGTCATTCGGTATCCATACACCGAACCGGCCCGTCTTCTCCAGCTCCTCGTACCATTGATTCAATACTTTAGCCTTCCTCGATAGTAGCACGCAGCCCCTACTTTCTCGAAACAAGACCACAATGGCGACCATCAAGAAGAAGTCCATGATGACTTGGTGCCAAAAGACCCATTTCCATTTCTTGCCCTGGTCTCCCCATGCTTGGACTATGACGGCGCTCACGAGCGGGCCTAAGCCCGTCCCGATCAGCACGGAGCCGCTAAAGAGCGCCATGGGCGTGTTGCGATCCTCCTTCTCATATAGGTCGGCTATCACGCCGCCGACCATAGTACTGAAGACGCTCCCGCCCGCGCCGTTGATGAACCGGGCGATTAACATGCCTGCGAGGTTCGTGACTAGTCCACAGACGGCTTGGAAGACGGTGAAGACGATCCCGGCAATGGCAAAACAAGGGTAGCGTCCGTTTATTTCGGAAAATGGTGCCAGAATCATGGGCGCAAGAGCGAATCCCTATGCATTTCCGAGTTAGTTATGGATGCGCCTGATATGGTTCAAGATGATCTTAGCAAAGAAGGCGACACCTGAAGCTACTTGTCTTGCCCTCACCCCCGTTATTTTCTTTTTTGTGAAAAAAAGACAAAAAAAAAACAGGTCCAATAGCAGCAAATCGCACACATCCCAACAACACCCGAGGCGTCGAGATAATCTCTCTAGGCGACTTTCGCTACTTCCCTGAATTGAGCAGAGCCACGATAGCGGAGTGATACAAAGAAAGAAAATAACTAGGCAATATTTAGGGGCCGTGGAAATAGCCCCTGCTGTCTAGGGTGGCTCTGCAGATGGGGGCAGATAGGCCACAAGGTTGGGGTACTACTGACCATGCAAAAGGTTGTTACTCCGGCCAAGGCTCCTTCATGAGTTGTGCTAAGCTCTGTGGCTATCAAGTATGCGGGCGGAGAGTATGCCCCGGCCGTATACGCGGTGAGGCCGGTGGCAACGCAGGATAGAAACACCATCATATCCTTTCGTGCTCTGGGCCAAGTGAATGGGTTAGTGTACTGCGAGAGATCCGGAGGCGGGGGAAGGACCTCATCGTCAAGCGGCAAACTCGTCGCCGTATCTGGCTCCGGGATGGATGTGTCAAAGGTTAAATAAAGGTATGCGATGGTCGCATTGCCGTCCAAGGGTGATGCATTTTCAAGTGTAGTATGTCGAGTCGCTGGCCCCGGTTCCACCGCCACATTGAGGTCGGCGCTGGGTGTTGGAACGCTTTCTACCAGACAGCCACCATGCCGAATCGACATGGCCTCTTCGTCAGAGTTAGCCCTCCCAAATCCGGCTGGGTCGTTCCGTCTTTCTCTAGAGGACGACATGCCGGCCCGATGTTTATCGGCTCCGTCCTTGGATCGGGAAAAGCGGCACAAGCCTTATGTCTCGTAGACGCTGCGATTTCAAAAACAGATCATCAATTATTGATTGTAAGTTAATCTATTGTCCACCCAGGAAGAGGAGGATGGATGGTGACTTTATAAACGGGTCGAGACCCGCTTAGAGATTTGGAAATGCAAACACCCCTCAGCACCAACGCCGGATCTCAAGTCTCTCTCTCTCTCTCCCCCTTTACGTTGAAGACACGGGCCTATCCTGGTATGTAGCAGAAGCAAATCAGGGACGTGAGATAAATTGGCAGCCCTGTTTTTTCCTTAGCCACGCATACCGTGGTCGAGTTTGTTGGAGCAAAGTTGGAATTTTGTCTGGTATCTTGACCCCGGATCCTTTCACCGAGTTCGTTTGAGAAGATGGATGGATACGTCGTATACTAGCCGCATGACATTGAACTGTCTGCCACTGATCCTCGTCCTTAGAAGATACTGTATCATCTGCAAGGATAGTTCGCAGTCTTAGACAACGAAGATTGGGACAGCAGCACCCCCGGCTTTTCTATCGAACTCCCCCGATACCTGTGTACAACACCACCGCCTCGGGTCTGTCAATCAGATCCTTTCACCGACTGAATGCCCAATAATATTCGCATTACTAGCGCTATTTAGGAGTCCTCCACCCCCATCAAACATAACGCCAAGAAAAAGCTTGATTTGATGATGGGCATTCCCGATTATTCCCAGACGATGGGTCCCTGATAGGGTACACGTACGCGCTTGATCATTGGACCTTGTCAAATAGCCGGTGGAGTTGACGACGGCTGCCTCCTTTACTAGGTAGGTAGTGTAGGTATTGAGGCTGCCATCGCGGGGATTTGTCATACCTATAAGCCGCAATCTCGTGGCCGGCAGGCGGCGGATACACTAGGAGCTACGTCCGGTTGTGTCCTCGCCTTGCTATTCGTGTTTTGCAATCATCGGGTTATTACCGACATTTCCGGGAGAAGCAGTACGACGTCTAGGCATGGTTCGACTTATTGCAATCATTTTTCCTACACGAGTCTACCTCAGACACCAAAGGGGGAAAGGGAGAGACAGGGAGGGAGATTATGTATGTTCTAAGTCAAGTAGTCAATAGTAAACTAAGGAATATTTAGTACTCATCTCTTAATAGTAATCGTTTGTCTCTTATTTTGTCTTCAAAGTTTGATCAGGACTTGTTTGCAACTTACAGCTGGGGTAACTACCTACTCTATGTACATAGATGAGAGCTGAACTCCACTTCAACAATTGATGTGCCCCATGCCCATATTTTCATCCGTATCAAAGCTGGTATTGTAATGTCTGTCATAGAACCAGTTGGCGGTAGGGCCCCTACCTACATAAGTGTTACGACTAACCATTCTTGCCTCAGTATAGATAACATCATGTGCTCTTCTGTGTAAAATTATATGTCACCTTGACTCTCTATTCTTTCAGTAAATAACATAACTAACAAGAAGTTTCATATTACTGCAAGTAATAAGCGAAAAACGCCCTTTAATATACGTCACAAGTATCTGATACTCATTCATCGCTATACTGTGTAGCCACATTTATACGGGACGCGCCCAGGGTTGCTCGCGGTTGCTTAATAAGACAAACATAATGATGAATTTACCGTATGTCCTCACAGCCATTTCCCAAGCACTAGGATACCTACGTATATGTTTCTCGGCCGAGCGAGTTTTATTAGCCGCCTTTCACTGCCGGATTTCAACTAGCTCTATTCCCCGCAAACAAGGCCTTAACTGCGTGGCTGATTTATTAATACGGCCAACAACGGGCCCCTAGATCCAAAGTCTCTCATTGCGATTGAAGAGTATTTCTTATCTTTAACAGCTTCTCAGCTGCCACTTACGGATGAATTACTAACACCAACCAGCGCCTTAACCTCAAGATGTTTCTACCTGTCAAATTTCCGTAGCTTACAATCTTTCGCCAAAACCGCCTATATTGACTTGCCTAATGCCACTACGATGACAAAACAGGTAAAAATCGTGACGTTGGCGCATGCCGGCTCATTGGCAGAGGTAGGAGTTAGAGTATCAACGAGTATAAGTAGGTAACTAATAAGGTTATAATACTACATGTGCTACCTACTACTACTGAAAGCAGTTTAACTAATCTATCCGTAAAATCATTGTCTCCCGTCCACATTACTTTGCTACGGAGGGGACTGTCTAGGTAGGTACTCTAGTAAGATCGTAACTGTGCATATTTGTTTCACAGGGGGGGAGACAAGGGGGAGAGGGGGGAGATACGCACATTACTATACTTATTCTATTGCCTTGATTACACGTAGGCTAGGTAGGTACCTAATTGACAATACTCTCTTGAATAAGTGTGTTGTGTGGTTTCTCATGCTAATATACGTAGTAGGTAGATATACTTATATGCCCGTAGTAGACTTGACATAGACCTTCCACGCGAGGTATCTTCGGTTACATTATGTACCTTATCCTACCTTGGTAGAAGGTTTTGTTTCAGCCAATCAATGCAGTGAAGTGGCGTGCATGATACCTTTCATACATCCCCGCCATACAAGGTTGCTAGGTACGTGCTGATCCCGTCGGCCCGTCCCCCGTTTTGGGGAGGGAGCCCCGGATTATGCATGAAGCATGCTACTAGTATATTGCATAAGGCTTGAAGATGGGCGCGTACAGGAAGCTACACATTGCCCCTCTAAATGACGCTGGATTCAACGAATGCGGGGCACAAATTCTTTATGAATTACACCAATCATTCGACACCATCACCAGACTCTCCCTCTACCACCTAGGCACTTCGCTCTGTCTCTTGTTCACGGCCCCTTGTATCTACAGAATTTAGACCGTATAGTCAGAGGAAGAAGAAGAACCCGTATTTCACCATGGAAGAGATAATGAAGATGTCGGCGCCTGTTCCGCAGAACTTCGACGCCGAGAACGCAGACAACATGGAGGATGTAAGGAATTCGCCCGGGGGGTATCTCGGAAAATACCTGATCATCTTTATCTGGTTAGCTGACTATCTGATGCAATCCGGAAAAGGTCGAGAAGCAGTTCGCCGTCAAAGGTTGGCAAGGCCACGCTCGCAATCGTAGAACCCCCTCGAAGCTGACCTGTTCTCTCTAGCCGTGCAACATCTGGAGACGTACTGGGCCATCCTCGAGAAGGTGAAAGGGTCCTCGCTGCGGCTGACGCGGATGGATGATGACATCTACGAGCACCTAAAGACAGACTTCCCCGAGTTCGACCCCGCCAAGCCGATTGACGAGAACGAGATGAAGAGCAAGGCCGGAAAGGAGAAGTGGCGCAAGTTTATGATGGCGTACGAGAAAAAGATCGACGACTACAATTTCGGCACCATGTTGCGGACAGATCCCAAATCGGAATATGAACGTGACACGACTATCTTCGGTACCGTCGACCCGCGCTCGTGAAATTCCGAAGAGCCCTGGGATCCGCTGACTCTTGCCTCTTTGTGTAGTTCCTAGGATGCAGTTCTACGCTATTGAGATCGCGAGAAACCGAGCTGGACTAAACGACTGGATCTACGAGAAGGCCCAAGCAGAGAAGGCTGCCAAGATATCGTAGAGGATGAAGCTCATTCACCACTGGACGGAAAACCAAACAAAACGGGGGAGAAATAAAGTGAATTGCGACACCTGACAATGCTAGCTAGTTGCATCTTGCACGATGATAGATTGGAGAGATGGGCGCGACCGACTGTCGACTCTATGCTTCCATCCACGTCAACCTGTGAGAGGGGATGTTCTATGGCACTATTATCTGCTATATACAGGGATCTCAACTCGAAAGACAGCCAAATACAAAGTAAATGGTTGACCGTGGGCCAGGGTCGAGGCCGACATCGACATCGACGTCGACGTCGATGTCAAGTTCAAAGTTGATGGATCCGATAACGCCTTCGTTGTAATATTGGGTGGTGCAAATTTGGTTACATAGGTACTTCAACGAAACTCCCTTAGTTCCCAGCTTCATTGTTTGCCCTTGCTCTGGTAAAATCATGATGCTCCGTGTACCTATAAAGGTGGTGTAAAATCGGCAAAGAAATGAGAAGACAAAGCTGCTCTGCCGGAAGCGCATCACCCCCTCGACCGCCCCTCCTCATCTTTGCGTACCTAACGTATGCATTTCTATTATGGTGGATTTATCAACAGCAGGAAACGGAAGCCCCAGCAACGCGCCCCCTCCCGGTAAATAAGAATACACTAGTGATTGTTAATACCTAATCATTTTCTCCCGAAATGAAGTTTTACACCAACCTTGGAGCAGACTGCGTAACAGGAATACTGCTATACACCTGATAAATCGCTAGCCATGCCGCGACATCTCGTCTCTCCTTAGGTGCTACTATTGCTTAAATGTGTCAGCGTTGTCTACACCATCGGCATCATGTCTCACTCAAATCCAGGCCTTACCGAATCCGAGCTTCAGAGCGACCAGAGCAAAGCACCATCAACCTCGTCCTCGCCGGAGCAGAAAGCCTCGTTCCGCCACCTATTCGTGTTCTCAACGTGGAAGGACTGTAGTATGCTAGGCACGGGAATATTGGCAGCAATATTTTCAGGTGTGCTGAGGATCGCGGTGTCTATTATCCTGGGCAAGATATTCAATGCCATCACTGAGTTCGGAATAGGCAGTCTGACCGGCTCGGAAATCCTCGCACAGGTATCGTCGTGGTGTGTGATCTTGACTGTGCTTGGCGGAGCCGGGTGGTTCGTCAATACTTCTTTCGTATTTTCCTGGGTCGCCTTCAGCGAACTGCAGTCCAAGAATATCCGAGATCGCATCTTTCGTGGCCTGCTGGCGAAGGACATGGAATGGTTCGACAGTCAGCGGGACGGCATACCCAGTCTGCTAGTAAGGGTCGAAACGTATCGCAACCCCGGCTTCTTACCCCCCTCAATAGCCCCGTAGGATATATCACTAACAGCGTGGTAGACAGACACGAGAATTACAGTCGGCATCGTCAGTAGCACTTGGCTCTTTGGCAGCCGACGTGGCCACTTCTATTGCTAGTCTTATCCTCGCCTTCTACACCTCCGCGAGGTTGACAGCTGTCCTCCTTACTACGCTGCCCGTATCCGCTGGCATCCTCTTTCTCCTGAACCGCCCAGTCAAGCCTGCCATTGAAGCACAAAAGCAGGAGCTCGCACAGGCGTCAAAATACGCCATATCTGCAATTACCGCAGTGGATCTGGTTAAGACCTTCAATGGAATCGACTATGAGACGTGGCAGTATCTTGCAGCTATCCGACGGTCAATGACGAGATATCTCACCCAGGCGCGAGCAAACGCCGTCCAATTTGGCTATATGAAGTTCTGGATGGAAAACTTGATCGTGCTCGGCTTCTTCTATGGCGTCGCGCTTGTAGGTGAGGGTATGAGCCCTGGGAGTGTCATGACTACGTTCTACGCGTCAATCGCGGCACTACAGGCTATCGAGTCGTTCGTGCCCTCGTACACAATGATGGCCAAGGGCATGTCTGCCGGCCAGGCACTTCGCCTGATCGATGAACATATAGAAAACGGCAAAAAGGTCCACCGCATGGCAGGAGGTCATCGGCCAGATGGGTGCGCCGGCAAGATCGAGATCAAAAATGTGAGAGCACCCTTCATATCTAGATGTCAAATGAAGTGAATTGGAGATAAATAAGAATAAGATATATTAACAGATGTTTAGGTCAGCTTTGCTTACCCTTCCAACCCCTCCAAGATTGTTCTTGAGAATTCATCGTTTTCCTTTCCGGAGGGAAGCCTTTGTTTCATCATTGGGAGGAGCGGTTCGGGGAAGAGTACGCTAGGTAACCTGTTATTGAAGTTCTACGAACCCTTATCTGGGGAGATCCTGATCGACGGACATGCGCTCCAGATACTAGATCTCGATTGGCTCCGAAGTAACGTTATGCTGGTCCAGCAGACAAGTAGTCTCTTCAATGACACCTTCTTCGCTAACGTAGCCTTTGGTCACAGACATCCATCTAGTGTCTCCAATGAGGGAGTGAAGGCTGCGTGCGAGATGGCACTGCTCCAGTCGACTATATCTGGTCTCCCTGACGGCCTCAAGACCTACGTCGGGGCTGGCGGCCATAACCTCAGTGGCGGCCAGAAGCAACGGCTGGCCCTAGCCAGGGCGAGGTTGAGAGACCCTTCCGTGCTTATCCTTGACGAGATTACGAGCGGCCTTGATCCCGTCAGTCGAAGCTTAGTCATGGAAGCTATTAGAAAATGGCGTCGAGGGAAGACGACCATCATCATCACCCACCAAGTTGCGCAGATACAAGATCGGGACTTCGTTTACGTCATGGATAACGGGCATGTCATGCAGGCCGGATATGGTCGAGATCTACAAAATCAGAAATATGGTTTGTACGCGCAGTTAGTGGCGTCATCCGGGCATCAACCCCTGACACCGTCCGTCGACGGTCACGGCGATACGGCCCAGTGGCGTAAGAGGAGCAATACTTCTGTTGTCAACTTCTCGCGTCCCTTGAGCAAGGCTTCTCATATGGAACCACCGTTATCGAGCTACCGCCTCCCTGGGGAGAATTGGGGAGAACATGTGTACTTGCCGCCACAAAGAAACTCGCTCGCCGTCGAGGCCTCGGTCGTACATGGACAGCAACTATCAGAGCAACACCAAAGGGGCAAGAGGGAGAGTATCATAAGACTTCAGGACCTGGGAGACACGGTGCGATTCAACCGTCGTGGGCCGCCACACCCAGACCAGAATATAAAAGAGACCACTTCTGCCGCTGATAACTCTAAAGCCTCCTCTAGCTGTGACGCACGTGGTAGAGACGGCCTACCAGAATGGGAGGATAGGGGGAACAAGGATCTAAAAGTGTTGTCCCTGTGGTCTATCTACAAGACAGTTTGGCCGTGCCTAGGCATCAAGGATAGAGTTTTCATTATAATCGGTCTTCTCATGTGCCTGGCAGTGGCCGGTTCCGTCCCCGCCTTCTCGGTCGTCTTTGCGAACCTCCTCGGCGCCTTATACCAAAGCCAAGACCGCTTAGCAGCCGGCCAAAAATGGGCGTTGATACTCTTTTTAATCGCCACCTCGAGCGCTATTGCCGCTTTCTTAAGCCGCTACCTTATGGAATGGGCGGGATATACTTGGGTCAACAGGCTTCGCGTGGAAGCTCTCAACAGGGTCCTCCGACAGCCAAAGGCTTGGCTAGACGAATCGAGTCACTCAGCTAGCCGCATCAACGAGTGCATGGCCCGTAACGCCGAGGAGATGCGCAATATCGTCGGCCGCTTCACCTCTCTACTCCTGACTGTCGTCCTCATGATCCTCGGCACGGCAGTCTGGGCACTGACTATCTCCTGGCAGCTCACCCTCGCTAGCCTGGGAGGCGGAGTTTTGCTCCTCGCGGCTACGCAGGGTTATACTATCATGCTGCAGAGATGGGAATTGCGATGTAATAAGGCGGCCGAGGAAACTAGCGCCGTCGTGACCGAAACTATCGGCAATATACGTGTCGTCCGCGCCTTGACACTCGAGAAGCATTTCAAGGAGAAGCACGAGAGGTCGGCAGAGACAACTTTATACCTCGGCTTGAAGAAAGCCTTCTATATGGCGGTGCTGTACGCATCCTGGCAGTCCATTTTTATGTTCATCTTCGCTCTCGTCTTCTGGTATGCCACTCTGCTCTTTGCCATCTTCAACCAACTCGAGGTACATGCCGTTCTCCAAGTCATCAACCTACTCATTCTCGGCCTTACCACAGCCGCGAGTATGCTCGGCGCTGTGCCTTCCATCTCTGCGGCTCAGGCGACAGCTACCCAGATGCTGTATTATGCCAATCTGCCTCTTCACGCCTCTCCCGAGACGAAAGGTAGGAAGAAGTTGTACAATCCACTACCGATCCGGATGAACCGACTCTTCTTCACATATCCATCGAGCAAAAACACGCCCGTGCTCCGAAACCTTACCCTGAAGTTCGAAGCAGCTACGTCGACAGCGATTGTCGGATCATCCGGCTGCGGCAAAAGCACTATCGTCTCCATTCTTCTAGGACTGCACATTCCAGATGACTCGGCCCAGCGACCGTGTGAAATGGATGACCGCAAACTGGGTGGCCCACCGCCGTTAACATTCGCGTCTACTCCTGTCCACGAGCTTGACGTCGCCGCCCTGCGCAACCTCATCGGATACGTTCCGCAAACCCCGTTCCTGTTCCCCGCTTCTATCTATGTGAATATCGCCTACGGCCTGCCAGAGTCCTCACCCTTGCGTGACGGAGAAAACATCGAGCAAGCCGCGAGAGAGGCGGGCATCTACGACTTCATCTACAGCTTGCCGGATGGGTTCCACACCATGGTCGGTGACGGAGGGCAGACTCTCAGCGGTGGCCAAACGCAGCGGATCTGCATCGGCAGGGCCTTGGCAAGACGTCCGAAACTCCTCATCTTAGACGAACCAACAAGCGCGCTGGATGCGGAGAGTGCCGAAGGGGTGAGACGGACGATTCAGGCCATGATGAAAGCTGCGAAGGGGCAGACGAAGGAGCTCTCGGTCATCGTGATCACCCATAACGAGGAGATGATGCACATGGCCGATAGAATAATTGTCGTCGACAACGGTACTGTGGTCGAGACGGGCACGTACGACGAACTGCGCGAGAGGAAGGGAAAGTTTGCAGAACTCGTCAGCGGCGGGATGTGGATGGGCGGCACCACTAGGGCGACGAGAGATGAGCGGGGGCAAAAGATGGACCTGCCGCTCCGACGAGCTGCGGCGGCGGCGGCGGCGGAGGACGGTCAGGAGTTCGCGGTGAAGTCAAGATGGGTCGGCATGGACGACGTGGTCTGGAGCCCCGAGAAAGGCCCGGCTACTGGTGTCATGAGCCCGATGGCGAGTCCCTTCGGTAGACCATCACGAAGGCGGGAGCACAAGGCAGATGCCGATGTGTAAGGCTGTCTCAGCTTGCAGGAACGAACACATTATGGTGTGAGTAGCGTGGTCATTGTGGAAATAACAACCTTTCGGATTCAGTTTATGACCTGTCTCTGGAAGGACGGGGCTTCTACGCTGATTGGCATATGGGCGTTACTTAGGTCCTATTGCTACGGTCTTAGATTCCTTCTGTACATACATAGGTAGGGTAGGTATGTAAAAGAAACACATGTTCTGTTATTACTATACACACACACTCACACATCGCTGCAAATAGGCACCTTGATTCCATAAATGGCTCTTGCAGTCTTAATATCAAACCTTTTAGAAACTTGCAAGTCACCTACTTGTAGAATATCTCGTTATAGTTTCCACGGGCCTATCTGGCCGGTGTTGTTATATAGTTACCTACATTCCTTATGTGTCGGTACATGTTGCCTCTACCCAGGGGTCTATGGCCCTCAAATAAGGACCATTATCGGGCTCCCTGAATAGGGTATATAAAGGGGGCCTATAGGACTCCCACACTAAATATATCACGCCGTTTCTTCTCTTCTCAATCCATCTTCCAAAGGGGTGAAATTCAGGTGAAATTCGGGTGCAAGAACTTATAAGGCAGATAATATACTATTAGCCCCTCAACTTGTATATAAATCTACTAGCACTATCTAAATCGGGATGGGCTGACCCTGGGTTGATGCCGGAAGTCGGGGTTTCGGGTTCCCTAGTCGGATACATCCGCGATGCTGCCATTCTTGATTATGAAGCACGCAATTTCAAGGTCGCCAATGCTAACTGGTTTGATACTGAAAACAAATGACGTATTATTATAAATCGTTGTCGCGATATTGCAACCACAATATGGTTCCCCCGCGTTCATCCGCATGCTATATAATGTATCACACCCCACCGCCGACCTGGAGTTGGGGAGGTATTCAACTGAAGCCTACATACTACTACGGAAACAGTACGCATTGTTAGACCGCCCCTATAAGAAACTTGTCACCTTATCTCGTACTTGGCTATACATTATACAATGTCCAGTCCCATCAAGAACGTTGTCGTCGTCGGGGTAAGTCTCGCAGTGAGCAAGGGGAGGAAGGATTGTGGTTATCATCTCGCTCACGCCTCTCATTGTTTCTAGGGATCGGGAAGTATAGGCCGACCGGTGGTTGATGAGCTCGTCAAAGCCGGATTCCAGGTGACAGTTTTTACGCGTGAAAACTCGACTTCTACTTTGCCCTCGGGCGTGAACTCCAAGAAGGTCAACTACGAGTCTGTGGAATCCCTGAAACCGGCACTTGAGGGCCAAGATGCTGTAGTTTCAACCATAGCAAGCGCTGCGATTGGAGGCCAGTCTCCCATTGTCGATGCTGCCGTAGCTGCGAAGGTGAAACGTTTCATTCCCTCGGAATTCGGAATCAATACGAGGATTCTAGGCTCGGCTCCGATCAAAAAGATTCTACAAGGCAAGATTGAAACGCTAGACTATATCGATGCCAAGTCAAAGGAAAATCCGGGATTCACATGGACGGGTATCTCAACCGGCCTCTTCTTCGACTGGGTAAGTTACAAACCCCATCAGTCGGCGGCAACGCGGTGCGGGATTGAGAAACTGACGTAAGTCTGACCAACAGGGCCTCAGACGCGGAGCGCTCGGGTTCGATAAGACAGCGAGGACGGCTGTTATCTCCGACTCAGGAAACGAGCCTGTCCAAGCTTCCAACGTTGCCTTTGTCGGTAAGGCTGTCGCGTCCGTCTTGTCCAACCCGGACAAGACGGCGAACCAGTACCTGTCTGTTGCATCGTTCAACCCTTCGCAAAACGAAATCCTCGACATCTTGCAGAAGGAGACAGGCGAGAGCTGGAAAGTTACCCACGTCAACACGGCCGACCACGAAAAGGTCGGGCTAGAGAAGCTAGCCAAAGGAGACTTCAGCGCCTTTGTTGATCTCTTGCGTGCTCGAGTCTTCCGGGATGGAGCTGGTCTGGCGGTTAAGGGACCAAATAGCGCCGATTCCTTGCTGGGGCTCGAAGAAGAGGACTTGACTGCCACACTCAAGGAGTGGCTTAACAACTAAAGAAGGGTCTCATTCGGCTATGGTATTCGGAATCAATAAGTTATTGTAACTTCACGCGAGGCCTTATCGATGTGCTAGCCCTATAGTGAAATGTGCTGTAATCGATCGTTGCCACGCGCTGTCATCATGCAGTGCTTCGACCAAAGAGAGCTGAGATGCATTTATTAGAATATCCCAAATTAGGAACTGGGGAAGGATTGTTTACTCTCGATGCAGATAACTACACGTGTATGTACATACATGCAGCCGTGTGACCCATTCCCCCCTTTTTCCGTTTGCCATACTTACGACCTTTCGTAGGTATGTAGGGTATCTCCCCCTTTCCAAGCGCTGCATCTATACGCACAAACTATGGTCCAACTTATAATCAATTTAATTATAGTAGGCGCTACCGTTGACTTCTCTTATTTATCAGCAATCCTGACAGTATTTATTTACAACCCTGTTATCCCTTAGCATTCGCATGGTCGGCCGCCGGCTCATGGGTCTGACTGATACTCACCCATCCCATACTGGAGGTCCGGCAATGGTGTAATTCTGTGAGGTTCAGATTAGCGAAAGTCTGTCGTGAATAACTGGTCATACTAACCATCGTTTCCTTCATCTCGTTAGAATAGATATCAATCTTTATTGAAGGATCTAATAACGTCAGCACCTCCTGCAGTAGAAGATTTAACTTAGATGGGCAATTGACAACCTACCATCTTCCGCATAAGCTCCAGGAAACTTGGCTAGATAATTGGATGGTGGGACCGCGGTACCGGTACCGGTGATGTTTAAATGCGCACACTCGGGGTAGAATTGTGGTTTGTTGGCGATGTGAATGCTAAGAATCTCGTGTCTCACGATGTAAAGCCCTGGCTTTATCGTTACCGGAATCGTCACGGGCCAGAGATCTGGTCCCCCGTCCCACCTCTGGAATTTCTTCTGGTACCAGATACCCTCTGGAACGTTTCCCTCCAAGAGACCAGCTTCCCAGATTTTGAAGAAGCCCAGCTGGTTGACGTCGGTGTCATCGCACGATATCCCACAGTCTGCCAGCCATACGGACATCGGCCCGACTGGGTGCAGCCAGTACCAATATACAGCCGTCAGGTTGTCGCCAGCCGCGATCGGGATGTACGATGGCGGGGCCGTCCCCGGCTTGTTGCAAGCTAGGCCGGTGTCGTTGATAAAGAATATCGGATCAATGCTAGCCCAGATGCGTTGGACCATCCAAGGCTGGCCTTCCTGCTCCAGGAGAGGTTGGTCTGGATCGTATCTATGTCCGCATGAGCGACATGTCATTCCAAGTATTTGACGATATTCGACGCCGGTTACTACCCGAAAAAAGAAACCTACCCTCTGTACCACGACTCGCCGACTGTGTAATTCGCTAGGCCTCCATGAGAAGTAACTAAACCCACTAGCAGCGCCAACGCCGCCAACAACGATGAAGTAGCCATATATCAACTGTATTGGAGGCAGTCCTCCTTCGGGCTCAATATTTGGATTCAGGACAACATTGTCAACAACCTGCTCTGGAAGTTTGCTTATTTCGATTCGCCTAGTATCGCTAGTATACCCATAGTAAGTACCGGAGGCCAAGAGAATAAGGCGAATTATCACATCGTCGAAGTGAGTGAATGAGGTTACGCTACAGTCTCGGAGGGAGAAAGGAAATAGTGGAGATGACGAGATTTGCTGTCTAGGTATGGAAATCCGGAGTCTCGTGAGAAATGATCTGATGCAACCTACACCGTCGGCTATTTACCGTCTCTTTACCCTCAGAACCCCGATATTAAAAGGAGAGCACTCATCGATAATATTATTGATGACCAAGCCTCATAAACTAGTAATAGCAAGCCAATAGTTGAGAGAGCCGCCAACTTTTCGTGCTCTATTAGGTCTATTATTCTCGGAGCCACAAACGATCCCCGCGACAACAACGGTTTGAATATTCACTTAAAAGCACATAGGCACATAAGTAAGAGCTATTACCCAAATCCCACTCTTCCAGATGCCATGCAATAACTAGGGTGATCTCCAGGGGTCTTATTTTAGCCACATGCCATTCACTAATTGTGGAGAGCTGCGTTACTCCCGCATGACATGACTATGGCACTGACCGAATGTGAAACGCTACCTTTTATCACCTAGCAGACCGAAAAGAACTCAAGTTGTAACCTAGCTCCTATTCAACTTCTAGTCGTAATTATGTCCTGATCAACTAAATACCATCTGGGGATAAGGAAAATACAACAAGACTCAAAAGTCTTACCATGTAGCCTCTTCCAGGTCGCCATCCACCAGGGAAAGACAGCTGACGATAAGATGGGCTCTCTCCACAATGTCTTTTATGTCCCAAGCACCGTCACCTATTAGTATATATTTCATTATTATCCCACGCATAGACACCCCACAACCGGCATCAGCAGACATTAGCCATATTAGCCAGTCCCCCGCATTTAAAGAACATTGACTGACGGTGCCTGTTGAGAGGTGCCTAACAGGAGCTGCATATCCATAGTGCCAAGAAGGGCTCGGCATGGGCTTTCATTTTACTTTCGCCACGCGCTCGAGAAACTCGACATGTACGTACCGGCCAAAGACTGGAGCAAGGGACGTTGATGTATTATCCCCCTTTCAGAGGTGAATGTCTATTTGCTGGGCCTTAGCCAGAACTCAACTTAGCTCACTAGGTCGGAGCATCATAAGTAGGGCTGTATCAAGTCTCTGACAGGGATCTTTCAGCCAAAAGAAAGGTTAGTAGTCATGGAGAGGCGCGAACGTACCTACGACTCATTAAGGAGGCAGCTATGTAAGCGGGTACGAGCCAGTGTTTATATATAGGTAGGTATATATCTCCGGCAATGCTTCGCAAATCTTAATCCTGGGATCACCAACTCACGAAACAATATCTCTGGCCCTACCTGTCTAGCTTTCACTATGGTGTGCCGCTTCATTGCCGCCCTGCTTCTGGGCTCTACGGCTTTGGCCCTACCCTTTGCCGAGATATATGAACGTCAGAACACCACCGACTGCGCAGTCGAGGACTCTTATCCGACCGTCGACTTCGCCAAGCTGCCGGACCCTTTCACCTTTTCCGATGGTAGAAAGGTCGCGAGCAAGGAGGACTGGACGTGCCGCCAGGCAGAGATCAGCAAGCTGCTGCAGCAATTTGAACTAGGAGACTACCCACCGCCGCCCGACTCGGTCGAGGCTTCGCTATCCGGGAGCACCATGTCTGTCAAGGTCACGGTAGGTTCTAAGTCGGTGACAATCAGCACCTCCATCAAGAAACCGAGCACCAGTCCCGGGCCCGCTATCATCACTATCGGGGGCTCTTCATTGCCTATCCCGGGCACTATCGGCACCGTCGGCTTCGGAAACGATCAGTTTGCCTCCCAGGCGTCGGGCAGCTCCCGCGGCCAGGGTGCGTTCTATACGCTGTTCGGAAACACTCACTCAGCTGGCGCGTTGACGGCCTGGGCCTGGGGTGTGGACCGTGTCATCGACGGCCTCGAGCAGCTCGGTGCTGAGCAGACGGGGATTGACCCTACAAAACTCGGGACCACCGGCTGCTCCCGCAACGGAAAAGGTGCCTTCATCGTCGGCGCTCTGGCCAACCGTATCGCCCTCACTCTGCCACAGGAGTCCGGCTCGGGCGGTGCTGCCTGCTGGCGCATCTCCGATGCCCAGCATGCCGCCGGAGCCAACATCCAGACCGCTGGCGAGATCGTCGGCGAGAACGTGTGGTTCAGCACGAACCTGAACAAATATACCTCTGCAACGACCTCCATGCCGGAAGACCACCATTTCTTGGCTGCTCTTATCGCGCCCCGTGGTTTATTCGTCATCGAGAACGACATCGACTGGCTCGGCCCCGTCAGCACGACCGGCTGCATGAAGGCCGGTCGTCTCATCTACAAGGCTGTCGGCGCTCCGACCAACATGGGCTTCTCCCTGGTCGGTGGTCACAGCCACTGCATGTTCCCCTCGTCCCAGCAGGCTGATCTTACGACCTATATGAACTACTTCCTTCTCGGTGGAACCACGGTGCCCGGCGAAGTTGAGAAGAGCACCTCGAACGTCGCAGTCACTGACTGGGCGCCCTGGGAGGTCCCTACTCTGTCGTAGAGGGCTAGGATGAAATATCATCTCGGTGGTGGGCCAACCTAGTTGTATATAGCTTGCTGTTATATGAGTACGTAGTGATGAGTTAACAAAACAAGGTCGGATATCAGTCACAAACGTACCTAGCATTTTTCATTGTTTATCAAAACCACACACGTGATAAAATGTTACTGGTTATAGGATCTTACTTTAAGGTGCGAATTGGGCAGATATAAGCTGTCACTATCTCTGTATGCTGTGCTTGGTAACTGGTAGTTTTGCTATTGTATCCTCGTAGTAACTGACGATGAAAAAAAGTTAATATGTAAGGTTCGTCGGACCAATATCCCAGTAGCCTTCTAGTATATACATTGATTCGTCCAACTGTCCAGTTATTTACGGTTACCAGTCTCAATTTGCACAACTCGACAGGAACAATGTTACCTATACAGACAGAGAGACCTTACAATACAAGAATGCAACCTAGGCTAGTTTCGAAACAAGCCTAAGCCATACTGTGTGAACTACCAACGTGTTTACAAACAAAGATATAATAAACAACACAAGAGTCCAACAATGGAAAGTAGGTATGCTTGGTGAGTTGAATGCTCACACTATACGCGTTTGTTAAAAGACAATGATATTGTTTAGATGCCCCAAAAGGTATTTATTATGATCTTCGCGCCTCGTAAGCTAATTCAGCTTTTAATACTTCTGTGAGTATACAAGCCTCGACTAACTATTAGTTGCTAGTTGCTCCATAAATCTCTGCTCAGATTGGATCGTTTCATACAACCCGCAGTCATGAGTTATCGGAAGGAAAAAGCCGTGAGGCATCTCAAGGCCCTGGCGGATAACTACCGATCGACAAACCCATTAAGAAAATATTTCTGGCGTTTGTTAAGCCGACGCATAGATTACTCTGCAAAAGACTTGGTGAATCTTGTAAAAGAGTCGTCTGACTCTACGAAAAGGAGGAACCACAGAACCTTCAGGCGTTTTGCTCGCAACTACGGGCAGAATGCGGCCCAGGACATGAATCAAGTGGATCTCCCAAGGCTTCTCGAGGGTTATATGCACCGACTAGACCGATTATTCTTCTTCAGTCTGCTGACACGCCGTGTTAGCAAAAGGAGACTTGACTCTAGCTTCTTCACTGAAACAAAATCATTGGTCGAGCTCAAGGTGATAGACGCGGTGAACCAGGAAATGTCGGGGTATTGGGATCCTAAACTTGACAGGATAGATGTTTGGACAAGACACCCCAATGGAGATCGGGAGAGTTTCGCAGCGATGATAGACACGCTGGCACACGAAATGGTCCATGCATTCCTGGATATATTTTCGGACGACACGCACGACAAACATCACATCTGGGTAGACACGAAAGACGGCCATGGTGAGATGTTTTGGACTATGCACTATTACATATTAAGAATGATATGTTCTTGGCTAGGGGTAGCGCTCAGTGTCGAGCTTCGTGGATATAGAAGTCTAGCCCACCGAGAATTGCGTGACGCTCGCCGCATCAGTAGTTACCTGAACCAACGGTAGGTGATGACTAGGCAACCGGTGAGATTGATAGACATATATACCTGTGAACGACAATTGGTTCGGGACTGGAAAGCTTTGAAACCTGTGTTTTGTCCTCTGTTTATAAATAGGCTTTCCTAGTGGTTAAGTCACAGAATTATTAGGTAGGCAGCATTTTAATTTTATTGTTTTAAAAGAAAAGTACTGGGTTTCAATTAACTGGAAGTGATATCTTAAGCATATCGCTTACGCTTTGTTGAATTCGCGTAGAACGTAGCAAGATAATTTCACACCAAAACTGCATACAAAGCCCGTAGTATCCAGGACTCTATTTTATTTTACAATCTATAACTATGCCGGATATGCAACCGCAACGCTATCGTACTCTTCTTGCGTTAACGGCGTCACCGAGCCATGCTTTAACCCCGCTGGTAATCCTGTCGAGCTGCTTGACCTCTCCCAACTACCGGAAAGAATATCAGACGTCTCGAACGGGACGTACTGTGTGTAGTCGTCCATCAAGAGGTGATATAGTCCTGGTGTCACGTTGTCAGCGAACGAAGCCGGGCCTTCAAGTGGGCTCTGGTCCGAGACATAGCCGGCAGACGCGCGAGTCCAGGTGCCGAAGAGCCCTCCCGTCGTGACCTCCTCGTAAACCTGGTTGACGGTCTCATTCTTGAGAAATCGAGCGAAGGCTCCTGGTTCTCCGAGGTATTGAAACTCCTGATCTATCAGCGGCGTGTCCGAAAGCTCGACGTAATCATCCGGCACACTGAACGTTATGAAGTCTGTCGTCGTCGCGTAGCGGATACGGTCGAGTGTCGCACTGCCCGTGTGGGACGTGTCGGAGGCCTCGTAGTGACGCGATGACCAGAACACGTAATATTGTGATGTATCGTCATCCCAAACCGCAGACGGTGCCCAAGTCATTCCCGCAGTCTCAGTCTCGACGCTATGCGAGTCGGCTTAGTGTTGATCACACGATAGGCGACTGCAGGGTAGCCTCCACGTAGATGTGGAAGGTAGTGGGTTCAAAAACGTACATATGTAGAGACGATTCCGACCAATCCACAAGATCGGTCGACTTCCAAACGACAATGCCGCGGCTCCCTCGCCGCGTGGCCTCATCCCACGAGAACCCGGAGGCGTTGATGTCCAAATCTGAAAAGACCGGCGGGTGAGAAACTAGACCCCCATCACCAAACAGAATTGATGCCCGGAAGCTCACCAGTGGCAATCAAATAGAACTCGGACCGAGCTGTATTCGTAACGAGGAAGACATCTCTCACGGCCTTGGTGCCTACGGTCGAGGCCAGAACGGGGCTGCCTCGGTTGAGAAATGTAAAGCTGGAGGCGCTATTGCCCTCCGATAGGTAGAACTGGACTTGCGGGTTGGCGTCCGTGAAAGTCGAGATGAGGTATCCCACATAGTTCGAGGCCTGGCGTGGTGTGGTAGGACTGGGAGCCACGGCACTTGCTAAGGTAAGCAGAGCCAGAACAACGTGTGCATACATTGTTCTCATAATATAAGTCTGCCTGCTTTCCTTTGTTTCTTAATGATCTACTGACTAGGGCTTCCCGTAGCTGCTCACTTGCAAATGCCTGTACTGAGTGCTAGAAAATGATTTGGAGCTATATATGTATGTACCTAGGCTATGAGGAGGCAGGAAGAGAAGTTGCCAAGCTTAGCTATATCCACCTAATGCGATCATTTCGTAATATTAAGTGGTGGGAAAACTTGTTCGGACGAGATGGTTCGATTCCGCGATGAGGTAAAGACCAAACCGACGATCCCGGGTCCTTGTTTACGTAGGCATGTCAAACAAAACGTGGGGTCGGAAAATAAGTAGAGGGCATTTACATGCGCGCCAATCATGCATGTGGATCAATTATGGACCAGAATGTTACCATGTCTTGCGTGTCTCTTCGCTTTGTTTGGGTTGCCTGTATCGCACATGCATTTTGTGGCGTACCTTGGTACTTGATAATTATTCACGAATTGGTAAGTGTGCGAATCAGAGGTTGGCTGACTTGGCTTTGTAGACAAATTTGTATTAAACTTTTTTTGATTTGAGCCGTACTCGGCCGCCGTAGCAAAAAGTAGTGAACTATCACGGCATGAAGTTTTGTCGAAAGTATAATCGTTCATTGTGAACTGTTGAAGGGTAATAGCAAAAATCCTATTGTTTCAAGACGCTAACGGGATATAGAGCTGGCTTTATGAATCCTGGGCGGATAGAACAGTGTTTCATTGAATGTGGCAATCCGTAAAACATAAACTCTAACGTTGGGTGAATCTATCTAGTCAAGAAAACTTCTGTTCTAGTGGTGCAAACTGCTATGTTATAATAGAAAAGGGGGGAACAAATACTAATAAGGTCTTCTAAGACTCACAACCTCCTCATCACTTCAGCCAGCCGGCCACCTAATTCTTCAACTCCAGGGTGCCTCATCATGTTGAAATGATCACCAGTTACTACCTCACAAATGATCTCAACCTCTGGGAGTAGCATCTCCCAACCGTTCGCTCCATAATCCTCCCGCTGATCCATAATCCAGTCTCTGACAGCGCTTTCGCCTCTCGTACTTTTCTCGTACCTCGACCGGACATTTTCTCCTACCGTCTCCCATACCCCATTCCTCGCCCATATCGCTGTAACGTTTGTCAGTGCCTGGTCGGAGTCGATAGGTGTCGGCTGGTAGCTCTTGAGAGCGTTGACGGAGCTATGGAAATGATCCCTTACTCCTTCTCGCATCCTTGGTGCTGATGATACTGTGCTACGCTTTTGCAAACCAGAAAATGCACCAATTTTCTCCAGGACGTCAATCGTCTCGAGGGGTAGAGGAGGTAGTATCATAGGACAAGGTGCATCGATGAGTATTAAACATTCCACCTTCTCACCGTGCTTCCGAATCAATTGCGAGGCGGCTTCAAATGCGTACGTGCCACCGATAGACCAACCACCCAAGCTATAGGGCCCATGAGGTTGCACACGACGGATCTCTCGAATATAAATCTCTACAACGGACTGCAACGAGGAAGTGAACGACTCAGGAGATTCCAAATAGGGGCTGTTTAGTCCGTACACCGCACCACATATTTTCACTGTTGTTAGGCCAACGTAGCTCTTGCACTCCCGGAGCCGTCTGGTAAGAGGAAAAGCGTTGGACCTTGAGCGAGAGGAGAGCCTTGAAGCAGGACGGCTTCCGCCTTCGGACTTGGAATCTCGTCTTTAATTTTCCTTATAACCTGAGCTGGTTGAGGAGCGGTAGGTGGACCATAGCCAAGAAGGAGTTCGATTGCCGCTAAAGTTGGGTTGTCTACCAGGAAACTGGGCGGTAGATTCCTGCCCGTTTGGGAATTGACGGCGCTCATTATGGATAGAGATATCAGACTGTCAACACCATACTCAGACAACGGGGTCTCTTTATCTATTTCGTCCGCTTCCAGGCCAAGTTCGCTAGCAATGATTTTTCGGTATACATCCAAAGGACTCTGGCCCGCTGGGTCTGGAGTCTGCGCCGCGGTGGTGACAATTGTAGAAGCGTGGGACTCTTCTCCGCTGAAGAGACCATCATCATCGCTGCTTTTTTCGGATGGCGTTGACGTCCCGAAAGCCTTCATGTCGAAGTATGTCCTAAGGTCTCGGACATACAAGTGATTATTGAAAAGCGTGACCGGAATGGCTTCCCCCAAAAGCTCACCTAGCCTAGCAACTATGCTCATTGAGAGGAGGCTATCTACACCAAGTTCAGTGAAGGAGGCGTCGTCGCCAAGCTCAGAGAGCTCTACACCAACTTCAGAAGCAATCACGGAAAGGATGTTGTCAAAATCTGACACAACGGTCAAAGCCACTGCCTGCTCCTTTTTTTTAACTTGTGATCGAGCTGTCCCAATAATGGGTTCCTTGATAATTTTGCTTGCAGTATTGTGGACGCTAGAACGGGGAAGCAAGTGATCGAGGATGGCGCGCTTGATCCGCTGAAACTTGAGATCCTGGCAAACAGCAATAATCTGGTTATCATCGAAGAAGTAAACATCTCCGGCTACAACGCCGGGTGTTTTAGTCTCCCGCATTCGCACGTAGCTTTGGTACCGTTTTGCAGCCGATAACGAGCCGACTATCTTTAAGCTCCCCCATCCGTGCGAGATGAAAACTGAATCCGCAGGGGTTGTGTCGGCGCCATTCAGGACGAACCCAGATAGGTGTGCCACACTATCGATCCAGTACGGACTATAGGTAAATGAGCCATCTGAGTCATCTGCTTGAAATTTCACTTTGGCAGTTGCTTCGAGCAGATTACTATCCATGTAGACTTCTTCCATCCCTTGATACTTGGGATCGTAGTCAACCAATGCTGCAAACAGCTTATACGCCATAGGCCGTAGGATTCTATGAGTCTGGCCAGTTAGAGAAGATGATATGAGGTGATCAATTCGCGCCTTGATGAGATATGCATTGTGCGCCCAGTCGGATATTCATTTGTTGCCATCACCAGTTGATACAACACAGTGAGCATGCTCTTGTTGGGCTTGCCCATCTTGGGAGCTGAAGTCGATTTGAACTACGTTCGAAGATGCAGTCTTTGTTGCTTTGATCCGAATCACCTGTCTAGTCTCACCAGGCTGAATGAGCAACGGCTTATAGACTTCCATGTGTCTCACGTCCATCGCCTGGTTGGAAAAGGAGTCTAGAGTACCTAGGATATAGCCGGCAGCAGTAAATGCCATGTCTGCATATACAGAACTGGGACAAAGCCCAGAACCGTTGACTAGGTGGCCACGGAGTGCCTTATTCAACTTGGGCTCGGATGCGTTCGTTTCAAAAGTAACCACAACACCATCAGTGTCATGAACTTCAGATAAAATGCGATGAAGGCTGGTAGTAGAGAATGGGTTTCCAGGTCGTCTTTCATCGGACGTCTCGCCTTTCTCAATCGTCCAGTCGCCTTTGTACTGAATCCAATAGTTCTTCAAGTCAAAAGCGTAGCTGGGTAACTCCAGAAGTCTTACGCACAGTTCGTATGGGCGATGATAGCTCACCCAATCGACATCGATGCCGGCGGCATATACCATTGCCAGCGAGGTAGAGAGCACTTCCCAATCACTTTCGTTGCGCTTTAGTGATGGCAACAGAATTTCTTCGCCAACCAAGGTGGATCGAACAAAAGCAAGGGAAACAGGGTTAGGACCAGTCTCAATCCAGAGGTAACGACCACTCGAATTGAAAGTAGCCTTCAAGCTTTTGAGAGCTTTAGTTAATTGCACCCGGTCGCGAGTCTGACGCTTGAGGTACTCGGAGCTAATAACTCCTTCGTTTGTCACTACTTCTCCGAGCAAGGTTGACGCAAAGGGGATGGATGGAGCACGGAAATGAACCCTGTCAGCCACAGCGCTATACTCTTCAAGCACTGGATTCATTTGGGAAGAATGGAAGGCATACTGTACTTCAAGACTTGTATTTCTAACGGCTTGAGAGTGTAAAAGCTGTTGAAACTCGCTAATATGCTCTACACTACCGCTAACCACGGTAGATCTCGGGCCGTTAATACACGCGATTTCGCATTTCGAGATGCTGCTGCCAAAACCAAGCAGAAGTGACTCTACCTTCTCCGCGCTCTCGTGGACCGCAAGCATTGAGTGGGTGCCGGCTGTACAGTTAGATAGCATGATAGAAGCTCGTTTACCGACAAGGTAAAGACAATCGCTTAACGATATCACACCGGCTGTGTAGAGCGCCGGATATTCACCAAGGCTGTGCCCAATAACAGCAGAGGGCGCCACTCCTAATGTTATCCACAATGCCGCCACTGCCAACTCGACAGAGACTATCGCTAGTTGAACCTGTACCGGATTGGTCTGGGAAATGTCAAGACTCCTGTCCGCGATGATTGGTAAGAATGATGCGAATCCATGGGACGTGCAAATCCTTTCGTAATCTTGGATATTCTCTCGGAAGGGCCTATAGGACTCAAAAAGTTCCGAAGCCATAGAAAGATAACACGATCCTTGTCCTGTGAATAGGAATATAACTGAAGGCAATGACGGTGCTGCTTTTGCCAAGTGCCCATCTGCGATCGACTTTTCAAGTGAAGTCGCCAAATCTTCGATAGACGAAGCAGCATGAGCTCGTCTGAACCCATGATGCATACGACGAGCAGTCGTTGTGTACGCAATGTCTTCGATCCGTACGTCGGGATTTTCTTTGACATACTGAAGTAGCCGCTTGGAGTTGTTTAGCAATGCGCTTGTAGTCTTCCCCGAAATTACAACAACATGATGGCCTCGGGGATCTGTCCCAAGGGTCTTTAAAAGCGGAGGCTCTTCGATGACCATGCTGGTGTTTCCTCCTGCCGCATCGAAATTGTTTATAAGGATCCTACGCTTCCTATCACCACCGGCGCATGCTAGAAACGGTGTTTTGCCAAAAGATATGTGCGTGTTAAGCTCTCTGAGAGGTGGGAGTTTTTGATTCAGCCGAACTTTGATCCCAATATGGGGTGGGATGGTGTTCTTTTTAAACATCATGACGGCTTTAATGAGCGATGAGACACCACTCGCTGCTTCACCGTGGCCAATATTTGGCTTCACGGTTCCCATATACAATGGGCTCGTACGGCCTTGAGCTAAAATGTTTGTGACCGATCGAGACTCCGTCACGTCGCCGGCCTGCGTCCCTGTTCCATGCAATTCCACGTAGTCAATTTCGTGAGGATGGAGACCGCTCTTGTTAAGAACAGCATTGAAGAGACGTTCTTGCGTACTCGCATGTGGATGAGTGATTGACACGGCTTCGGCGGAGTGATTCGTTGTTGCTCCCTTTATAACAGCCAGGATATTATCTCTATCTGCAATGGCATTGTTCAGGCGCTTCAGAACGACGACGCCAACGGCATCGGCGCGTACATAACCGTCAGCATCATGGTCAAAGGTTTTGCAGCCACCAGTTTTGGAGAGGAAACTTCCACGGCTTAGTCCAGCAAACAAATCCGAGTTTGTTAAGAGATTGGCACCTCCACCAATGGCGGTATCACATTCATGGGCCAGCAAGGCGGAACACGCCAGTTGTATAGAAGCAGCGCTCGACGAACAAGCCGTGTCAACAGAATAACTAGGCCCCTCCCAGCCGAAATGATAATTGAGCCTCCCGGGGCCAAATGCTCTGATACCTCCCGTGATGAAATACGTATCGATATTCTGACTGGCATTGACTTCCCGATGAAAGAGCCGATTCTTTGAATGTTGGTTGATGGGGTGCCGTTGGGTCTATAACCGGCCATCTCAAGAGCCTCGTATGTGGTCAGGAGCATCAAGCGTTGCTGTGGATCGGTCTGCACCGCCTCTCGCGGTGACATGTTGAACAACCGGGTATCGAAGTACCCAGGTCTATCGATAAAAACGCCGTATGGTGTCAGCGTCGTATTTTTGGCCTTGCCCGACACATCAAAGTGAGTTTCCACGTTGAAGCGGTCAGGACGAATCTTTTCATGGAGGTCGCGGCCTTGCTCCAACACTTGCCAGAATTCTTCCAGTGTTTCGCTCTTAGGAAGGCGAACGGACATGCCTACAATTGCTATGTCATTCGCATGTGCTGGTTTAGGGGATAAGGCTTGATGGGTATATTCGGCCTCAACCAAATGGATTTTTCGAGCCTCCAATGACTTCTTCATAGCCGTTGCTAAGTTCACAGGCCCGAATCTGACAAGCGTGACGTTGGTTTGAACTACTTGGGATAGTCCGTCGAAGGTAGCCTCTAAATTGATGGGGACTTGGAGAATATCATCTATGGCTTGTACTAAGAGATCTGAGAAGTTGGCCCCGGCATATGATTGGCCCGAACTTGGCGAAATTATGGCGGGATGTTGCAAGCGTAAGTTCAGAAGTCCGTCACTCAAGCCCTCGGTCAACCTCGTCCATGATACCGGCTGAAGATGTCCTGCGTGAAATGCAGAATATATAGGCAAAGGAACCCATCGGCATGTTTTGAAAAGCGGGACCTGGGAGCAAAGACGTGAGAGTGTGTGTGGTGGTCCGCTGACTGTGATTGATGAATTACATTGAGAGCTAATATAGGCTCTCTTGCTGATTTCGAGGACACTCTGCTCATTAAAAAGTTCAATAGCCTCTTGGGCATCCTTTGCGTCGACGTTGCTCACAAAATTTGCCCAACTCTCAGTGGAGATGTCGATGTATCTCGACCTATGGGCAGATTCACACCCGAGCCGATAGGCAAGTTGAACAATATCGGTTGCTATTTGTATTATTTCTGTAAGGTTTCTGCAGCAGGATACAGCTGCAGCTGTAAGGGCTCCAGTGCAAATGCCCAATATGACAGGACTAGTCTCGGAGATTTCCAGGGCACGAAGGTTCACCTCCAAGTGGCTAGCCACTGACTGTTAGTTGCTGGAATATAGACTTGACTGCGTGCTTGGTGTTACATACGTGATGATTGCTCCGAACTGAACTATACATAGAAGTGCAGTTTTTAAGGCTGGATCCCGACTATAATGCGTTTCTACTACCGCTGCCAGCTCATAAAGACTGTCAAAAGAAAGGATTTGCTGATGGCCTTCATTCACCGAGTTCGACATAATAGACTTCAAGCGATCTATAGATTGTCGAAAAAATACTTGGAGATTTGCGTGCTCAGAAACTATCTTGGATAGCTCCTGTACAGTCGGCTTGACATCTCCAGTCTGATCACCAAAAATGAATAACGTGTTAGAGGACATGATTCTAGTCGTTCGTTAGTGTCTCGTTTAATCAAATGAGGCGATGGAACAATAGCTGGGTCAAACACCCATGGAATTTTATATTCTCCGTAAAGAATGTTTAAATCTATGCAACCTAGCAGTACATCGTTGATTACAAAGTTCACTCTCTACCTCCAACTTGCCTTGATAATAGTTTAACTCCGACTATACCGCTCGGGATCCTTCGTCGGTAGCCCAATGGGGAAAGATAATGATACGACGATGTAATCGCAATATCCGTTAAGCAATTCGGCAAGAGCATATCCATCTCGTAGTTTTGGCTCAAATTCTCACTTTGCCTTCCGCTGCGATTGCTGAGGGCCGGTTTTTAATTTCCCAATGAGGCAACCGAAGTAGTTGTCTAGATACAGTCAATCTACCGCGAAGATTTGCCAGCTGAAAACATAAGCCAGGCGTCATCAGGAATCCTTTTGTGCTACAGACGATTATACCCATGAATTACTTTTATTAAATATCGTGGTTGCGGTATGTTTGATTGAAACCTTCAGAATGATTTTTAAATGACTATGGCGTATTTTCTTGTGTTTGCAGCACTCGAGGAATTGTCGACGATGATCGTGCTCGGTGTCATTTTCATGTTAGCAATTTTGAGGGGGTTTTGGGATTGGCTTAAGCAATGTCACGTTCCTGGACCTTTGCCTGCTTCGATATCCAATATTCCCAGACTAACATGGGCTTGGTCTGGCAAAGCCCATCAAATACACATCGGCCTCCATGAAAAATACGGCGATCTCGTCCGATTGGGACCTAACGTCACAAGCGTTGGTGATCCCTTTGCTATACAGAAAATATACGGCACCGGCGCGGGATTACCAAAGGTAAGCTGACCCGACATTGATTGGTAGAAGGAACTAGGCTCAAAGTAATAGTCTGACTACTACAAAGTATTTCAGCCTATGTCAAAGGGTAGAATCATCCCGGGGCTTTTCAATACACAAGACGAAAAGCTTCATCGCCAAATGAAGAGACCGATTGCAGCCATCTATTCCATGGCCAACCTGGTCGAATTTGAGCCTTACGTGGATGTCACTATTACCTTCTTCCTCGAGCGCCTCGAGGAGCTCCGGAAGAACTCCGGTAGGACCTGTAACCTTGGGACATGGTTGCAGTTGTTCGCTTTTGATGTAATGGGAGAAATCACCTTCAGTAAACGCCTAGGCTTTCTTGACGAAGCTAAAGACGTTGGTGGGATTATGAGTGCTATATGGAAAATGTTCGGATACGCCTCGTGGGTAAGGAAGTGCTGGTGTTAATCCATTTTGAAACATTGGCATTGCTAACTATCTAAATAGGCTGGCCAAATTCCTTGGATTGATAGAATTTGGGCAAAGAACTCGTACCTTAGTTGGTTGGCTCCCGATCAGAGCTCGCCAGTGGTTAGATTCGCGTTGGAGCGAGCACATGAGAGGACAGGCAAGTATGACATAGGGGACTATTCTACAGTGTATAACTCGAGGGACTTCATGTCGCGATTTCTTGAAGCTCGGGATAAAGACTCGTCTATCCCCGAATGGTTCGTTACAGCTTGGGCTACTTCCAATGTGTTGGCTGGGAGCGACACAACGGCTATCATGTTACGTGCGATAATATACTTTCTTATTAAGCACCCGGCGAGTTTAGAAAAGCTCACAGCGGAACTCATACTGGCTCGAAAGGAGAACAGGCTTTCCGACATTGTCACCTGGAAGGAATCACGCAACTTACCCTACCTCGATGCCTGTGTCAAAGAAGCAGGGCGCCTACATCCGGCGATAGGACTCCCTCTGGAGCGAGTGGTACAAAAGGGGGGTATTGAGGTATGTGGGAAGTATCTTAGAGAAGGCACAATAGTGGGCATGAATCCTTGGGTCATTCATCGCAATAAAGGGGTGTTCGGACCCGACGCCGACGAGTGGAACCCCGATCGATGGTTCCAGGATAAAGAACGGCGTGTCACGATGGAAAGATCTCTTCTGACTGTGAGTAATATCAAGAGAACCACGGGGTAATCTGACAAGGTATCAAGTTCGGATCAGGAAGTCGGACGTGCATTGGCAAGAATATATCATACTTGGAGATTTATAAGGTGATACCCACTATGTTTGCACGATACGAGGTACAGTGACCTGATTCCATTGTTAATTGGAAACCCCCTTTAATTCACTTAAATAGATGACTTTCCCGGATCCAAACACGGAATGGAATATTACGAACCGCTGGCTTGTGGTCCAGACAGGACTTGAGGTTTACCTACGGCGTCGTAAGGATATCATTTGTTAGATATTTTCAGGTTAAAAAGCTGAAATAGACTTATAATTAAATGCATGAAAGAGATTTTACAGGAAGGGGGAAACTGGTAAGAAAGCAAGCAGAATGCAATACATGATATGTTGGAATATAAGCCTCACTAAGCTAAGGTGCATAACACAATTTCCCTCTGAATCAACATGATGAAGCATCGTCGGTATTGTGACGGCTGGACAATGGCAAGAGCCATAGGCCCCACTTGTAAAGACCTTATTGTTCACTACCTTAGGTAGGTACAACAATAGTACAACAATAGCTAAGGGTAGGTCAAGGAACAATAAGCCGCGGGGGTACGTACCTCCCACCCATACGATGGCTCCAGTTACCATTCCAGATTTCCGTTTTCCGCACCTTTCGGCTTTTTGTCAATAAACCAGGAAATCAAGCATTTCCTCTGGTACCACCTGCGCTGCCGTGACAAATATCAACTTTATAAAAGTATTTTGCTTAATCAATTTTAAGCCACATTATGATGAACGCTAGCGCCATCACCTAACCAGATATCCTAGCTTGGCAGGCATTTTAAAGAGCGTATACGTTATGATTTGTTATAATATGTAAATAACTTAGAGGCTGTGTTAGCTACTTATAGCTAGTAAAGGCTTGTAGTGGTTAGGTTTAGCCATGTCTAGTTTACATTGCCTCGCTCTGTGTAACACATCCATTCTGTCCGCTTTCATAGAAATACATAGAGGTGCTACAAGTTCAAGAGCCTGGTAATAGATAAGATTGCGATGTAACCTATTAACACCTTCTAGGAGCTTCCTTTAATAGAAAATCCCATAGGCTTGATAGGCAACACACGTTGTTTATAGTTATTTTGCTCCTACTAACAGGTACCTACACTCTTCTTTGGTCCAGGTTTCCAATGATTAAGGTTTAGTTGTCTTATCATCGCCCAATTCTCTGGGCGGTTCCCGAATACGCCCTTTTCCACTGCGTATGCTACTAATATGCACAGTTTCCTAGTTGCACGCCACTCATTCCTGAATGTGAAACATAAGGTTATCAGCCACTATTAAAGGCTTATGTTGCTTACAGACAAGTACAAAGGGCCCTTGAATCAATGGTCAAGAGAGCAAGGCGACAAAGTTCATTGCCCGTCCAAGAACAAGCATCTCGCACCGAACAAGGTAAATCATGTGACAAACGTGTGGCATATGTTCAACTTGATATTCTTGTCGTTGTCTACCCTTAATCTCTATAAGCACAGGTATTGTTTTATTCTTCATGGCCACTTAAGGTTTGGTTGGTCAGTACAACACAACCCTCTGCGAGGAGTTATCAAGGCAACATATAACCTACGCGGTGGTGGCTTTGTCCGTGGCACCGCGCCCTTGGGGAAAAAGGAAAAAGAAGAGGTTTAATAACAAATACACATTAAAATCTATTAATGAAGTGGTTTTACAGGCTAGCAGGGCCCACACCGCTACTTCACCTTTACAACAACAACTTCTGAGGCATTTTCGACTTAACGTCAATTCGAAAAGACATCCCGCCCACCTCCCTTACACAAAAAAAGCTAAGAGATAGTTTTTGTTATTTAGTTGTTCTTTGGTTTTTTTTTTTTTTTTTTAGCTAAAGCTATCCGGAGATAACCGATGTGAACTCGAGCCGTATCCACGTCAGGAGTGACTTGCAAGTAGGCGAGTTGGCTAACCTGCTGTGGCTCACGTCCCCTAATACACGTACCTAAACCCACTCCAAAAATTCCCTGAAGTGTGCTGTGGCACAATCTAGCCAAAGCCCATGAGGCATCCAGGCCCACCCAGAATCGTCAACACAGCAGTCAAACCCTCACCCTAGATGCATTCGTACTTGTGTCTGACATTGTCTATTACTACATCTGACGATTCTCTGGGCCTGGTAAGCGCATAAGCCTGCCATTGACTCCAGGGCTGGACTGGCTCAACCGAATCTTATATAATCCAGAACACCTCTATACGTCCGTACACTCGTGCTCGGCCTTCTCGCTATTGGAAATTACCCAGAACACCTCTTCAACATGTCTTTGACGTTCAGCAACACACATGCCGAGAGCTTCGAGCAAGAATCCCGACTTAAAGCCGGCCGCAAACGGCCGAGGAAACGAGAAGCAGTATCATGTTTCCAAGCACGTACTCACTGCAAAAAATAGACCGCCTGTGCCTGTTGTTCGTGTACTAATGCTACGTAGTGTCGCACCAAGAAGATCCGCTGCGAACGAACCGAAGGATTGTCCTGTAGACAATGTCAAAACCGCCAAGTTATCTGTATGTATAACAGTCAGGTACACACGAAAGATCATTTTCCCAGGTCGGGCGCGGCCACACCACCCCATCACCAACTCTCTACCCCAGCAGAGTCCCCGGGATCTTGTGGAACCTACCGGAAATTAGCTGAAGAGGAGCCTTTGCAAGATCTTTCCCATTCGCGGAGTGGACCTTTCTTTCGCGGTTCCGAGCGCAAAACCCGGACATTCGGGGTAACTCATTGGCTAGCTCCTTGTGATGATATGGTGGTTGTGAAGGCTCTACTAGACCGATCAGAGGAATTCCAGCCTAGCCGGAGGATGTTCAATGGGCTTAAAACCCTTATTTGCATGTACAACTCTGTGCCAACTTCCACCTTGGGAG
This sequence comes from Biscogniauxia marginata, assembly GCA_022695795.1. NCBI lineage: Eukaryota > Fungi > Ascomycota > Sordariomycetes > Xylariales > Xylariaceae > Biscogniauxia > Biscogniauxia marginata. The sequence goes on along the minus strand of MU404121.1, from coordinate 26,135 downwards.
ACCCTGTCGGCGACAACCGCTTACGGGGACTTTTACCAGATCGGCCTATCTGCGAGGTTTGGGTGTCTCGGTACTGTAGCACATATGGTCGGATTTACGGCTTGGTAGCTTCTTCGGATCTGGCAGCCGACCTAGATCAGGTTTATATGGGATTGCCGGGTACCTACACCATCCATCAACTCCGGATCAGCTTGGTCGTCGCAATAGCTATGCAGGATTCAGAGACGGACCGGCTCACCCAGGAGGTGGAAACCTGTGTCCGCACTTCAAGGCAATTTCAGAAGCCGTGTGTCGGTGTAGTGCAGGTCCTCCTCCTACTCATGATAATGAAAACCATTTCGGCGTCAGATGCGGATGGCATGTTTGACCATGTTGCCATTCAAGGTCTGACAAGCCAAGTCGTCTTTAGTATGGGCTTACATAGAGACCCTGCAATGTTTCCCCGCCTTTCTCCTTATTATGCAGAAGTCAGGAAGCGTCTATGGGGGTGTTTTCTACGCCTTTCTCTAGATTGTTGCTTACGAAGCGGGACGCCGCTGGTCCTTCGTCTCGAAGACTGCGACTGTCCTCTGCCAACTTAAGGAAGCCTGCGCAAGGTGACCCTAGGTGGAAGCTACCGGCCGAGTAGTTTTGAAGATGAGGAGCAAGCCGATGCTGATAGCACCTTTGGTATCGCAGCGCTAAAGTTGGCTAAGATCATCGCGCCCGTTCATCAGATCCTCTGCTCCCCGAATCCTGCTATACCGGCGGATCTTCAAACCGAACTTCGAACGACCTTTCGAGATCTCCTGTCAACTTTTTCGCCTAGTCATCGATCGGGATCTACAACGACGGATGCTATTGAAGAGCTGCAGCAGTCTATACTATCGATCACAATGCACAGCTTCCTCCTGGTTCTCTCTTTAGTCTCTGTCACTAGTAGTCCTCCTGACATATCACAACGAGGTCCTTTATTAGAGGTGTGGAATTACGCCAGCTCTATACTCTACAAGTTCCAGGACGTCTGTCAAGAAACAAGCGAGGTGAGGTTTGCGGCCTTCTATTTTCTCTGGACCAGCGCTGGTCGAGCGGCATTCGGCGGCTGTGTAGCTGTGGGAAGGTTGTGTAGTATCGACCGCAGCGTCTCAATCTCCGTACATCCGGAGCACTCCGTATCTGTATTCGTGGGGCCGCTTACCAAGTCGTTGTCTTTCATGCTTCACTTATGGAAGAGCAAGTTCCGTTATGGGGCCGTTGCCGCCAAAACATGCCTCCTCCTAGCTGTCTCTCTTACGGTGACCTCGAACCTATATTTGGACTACGACGGATCCGACATGAAGCAGAAGCTCTTCAAAAAGGGTATACTGGCAGCCGAGCAGCTAATCGTCGAGATGACAACGACGCTGCACCAGCATCAAGGCCATTCTCTTATGGATGTGATTTCGGCCCCTGTAATAGAGAATGATGATTCCATAGAGAATATGTTGCAGATTGGTCGGAACTTAGACGGAGACAATCCATTCCTTGATTTCGACCCCCATACTCCATCCACCTACACGTGGTCGCAATTCAACATGTCACCCGATTTCACACAGTTACATGACCCCTTAAGCGCGGCCTTCGACGAAGAATTGCCGATTGACATTGCATTTTAGGTACCTGTGTACAGTTTTTCCCAATTGCCTAGCCAGTTGTATGATCTTAACTTTGTTACATAGAGTAGCACGATTAAAGCGCCATCAGAACGCGCCATTATTTCCACGGGTATACTAGATATACAGCTAGAATATAAATCATGGTGATATACTCCTTATGTGTATTTCCTCACACAAATTTTCCGTCTCTCTTAACTCGGACTAAACACGTTAAGTCGTCTCATACCTAATATAACATCAATATGCATGATCGTTATTAACCTATTTAAACATGTTTTTGTTATCCATGTTCCCCCTTCGCAAGAAACATATTTTCCTCGTGCTTCTCATTAGGCCTTTGTTAAGGTCAAACCCACTTTCATTGTTCGCACAACGATGAGAGCTAAACCTCCGATCAATATGAAAACGCCGGCGAAAGTCAGGCAACCCCACCAGATATCTCCCGAAGCGTTTGATTGGACTCCAAGAATGGCTCCAGCGACCGGATTCCCGATCAGTAACCCCAACCCTGACGTGAGGAGCGTCATGCCAATATTGGTGCCCAACTTGGATAGGTCGGGGCATAGGAATGCCACGTTGGCTGGTAACACGGCCTGGATCGACCCGCTACTCAAGCCGAGTAGCACCGCAATGGCAATCAGTGACTCCTGAGTGGAGACGCGGATCCACGCCAGGGCGATGATACCTGAGAGCAGCACGGAGGGGATCATTATGGAGAGATTACCGATCTTGTCTGCGATCATGGCCGGGAAAATACGCCCAGGAACCGAAGCGGCATTCATAATGATGAGCAGGTAGAACGCGAGGTCCGGGGAGACGCCGATGTCCAGAGCATATTTCTCAACATAAAAGAACGGAATGTACAACCCGACAAAGATGAAGAAGACAGCCAGTAACCAGGTTGCGAAGACGGGACTCCTCAGAGAGGCGAGATCAACCAGGGGCCCGGATTTACGTGGCGGGAGTCGGGGCTTCATAATCAATACAGAAATCAGGAGCGTCTCAAGCATGATGAATCCCATGACACGGATAGCCCAGGCCAAACCTATCTCCTGGATTAACCGCTTTAGGGCAATAGGATATATGACACCACCGATGCTTGAGCCCGTCGCAGCTAAACCCAGGGCGGTTGACCTTCGTGTCGAAAAATATGTGCCCACAATAGCGACGCTTGGAATGAAAACCATACCGGCACCGATGCCTACTGCAAAACCTTGGGCTAGGAGTACTTGGTAATACTGGGTGCTAATTGATGTCACTATATGATCATTAGCAACTGAGTTAAGAGACCCTATCTGAATATAGAGAGGAAAGCAAGGGAGGAAGCGATCCAGAGGAATAGCAAATTCTTACTCATCATGCCAAAGACCTCAAGAAAGACACCAATAGTAATATCGGCATAGAAGTAGCCTGCATCGAGAGCCCGACCACATAGGACGCCAACAACCAGCATAAAGAAAGCCTGCACGGAACCGATCCAAGATATGGACGAATCGGAAGAATTGCTGAGCAGACCGGTCGAGTATTCAGCCTGGAAGATACCGAACGTATTCAGTAATCCCCAGGTGTTGAAGTTGAGAAAGAAGGCGCCAAGGACTTGCAGCCAGGCCCGCAGACCTCCGTTCAGGGGCGGTGGAGGTCCTGTCGGAGCTGAGCTCGCGGCAACACCGGTTACCTTTTCGACATCGACCGCGTTCGCATCTTTAATCGAGACAGCGGAGCTGGGTGAAGAAGACATGGTAAAATCACACCCAACGAGACCGATGTTCGCCGCCGATGAGAATATAATAAAATATGCAGGCTGGGAGGAGGGCAGGGAGGCCTTTGTTCGGGGCTTTCCCTCCAGATTTATACGTTAACTAGGTAGCTAGCGCTCAGTCAAGAACGCCGCAGGAAGAGAATGGGTAAAAATAACCTGGGCTGGGATATTTTAATGACGAATCTATTGCTAGACTGACTAATAATAAATGCTTATGAGGCTCACCGGAATGGGTGTTGTCTAACTCATACCTTATACATCTTCTGCTTGGCCGAGACGTACCATTATGTGGCGGACTTAAATTACCATTTTTGGACGCCATCACGCCCGGTTGTACGACGCGGTCTTAAATTTCCCAAATAGGGCAACCGTCTTTGAGAGAAACAAATTAATCAGCAAGTAAGAGGGATACAAAGATCTGAATTATTAATCCTTTGTTTGTAGGTGGATTGCTGCGGCCAAAATACCTAGATTAACTTGATTACAAGGTGTGTGGGGAAGGTGTCACGCCTTAGAAAATTTACTGTTAGGTCAGATTTTAGAAGTGTGTTCGACACCAGAGAAACCAACACAACTACAACTACAATTCTGAGTGTTATTCATATTGGCTCCGTAGGTGAGATAGCCTGGTACAGTTACTTACGGTAAGCCAACGGTTATAAACCACAATCTAGCTTTATTTTACTAATATAGTTCTACCTTTATATTATAATAATATATGATAATATTTATATAAAATTGGATTTTTCAATATAAATAACTTTATTAAAAATCGGAAAAGTTTTAAACATTTTTTTAAGTATATTAATATTTAAATTTATAATATATTTATTTATATAAAATAAATTTTAATAATATTTATAAAAATATTTTAAAATTAAAAATTATTAAATATAAAAAAGTCATTAATTTATATATAATTATTATTATATTTACATATTTTAATTTTTATATAAAAATAAATTATTACTTTATAATAAAATGTATAAATTTAATAAATAACTATTCCTTTTAATAGTTTATAATAATTTAATTAACTTATAATATATTATTTAATCTTTTATTTTTATACGGTAATATATATATAATTAACTTTTAACTTGATTTTTTAATAAGTGATAATAAGTTATATAAGTACCTAGTGATTTAATTAATTATAATAACAAGGTACTTAAGTAAAGATATAAAAACCTAGAAATTATATTGATCGCATTATAATAACAGTATCACACTATAACAAACCAAACATCGCCCCTAAGACTACCGTTCCTAGAGAATGGAAACTGCACTTTACTAATGACACACTATGTGAGGAGACAGGCGTTCGGTTTGAATCACTACCTATGCCATTGGTAAAATTTGATTGGTTGGCACTCAAGCAATTTTCAATCTGGTCCTGGGCGTCAATAAGGATGCCTCCGCTGCTGCTTGAATTACAGGCCGATCCAGATAGATTCAGCGCAGCTAATGTCGGATCAGCCCTCGTTCCGTTAGCGAAAGCTGGCAGTGTTTGGTTCTCGCCAAGTCCCTGATTTATTCGCTTGGAAAGGGGAGTCATCAAAGAGAGGCAGCGTTGTCGCTGGTTCAGGCCCGCAACGACCGTTTCGTTGATCCCTTGTCCCATCCTCTCCAAGGAAGCCTGATGATTGTCCATAACGAGACGATTGGGTTGTGCAATGCTCCATGAAGTCCACTCTGGCGAGCCGGGAAGACGTAGAGTGTTTGGATCGAGAGTACGCATAAAGGAGATAAAGTAAGCCTGGACAATTCTAGCGCCCGCTACGCACGATAAGGGATCCGAAATCTCGAGTTCGAGGCAGCCGGGGTCACCGCCATCGGTATTATTCTTGCCCCAGATAGCATACAACTCGCTCGTGTGAGGTGTGAAAAGACCTTGATCAGCCAAACCCCCTGGAGTTTCGTCAAGGATATTATAGCGGTACGCGTAATTTTTTGTTTGATTCACTGAAGCAAACATATCCGAAAAGAATGCTCCAACGCATTGCTGCTTCATCTCGGTCTCTATGGCAGCGTCTCGTTGCCATTGAGCACCGTCACCCTCACGTAGTGAAATATTTCCACGGGGACCGACGTCGCGCCCAAAGAAAGACACGGTGTTTAGCGACGCCGGGTACGCATTCATCACTGATGCTACTTCGGTGCCCGTGATGGATTTACCCACGGCCTTACGGATACTCTCTTCCAGCTCCCCGTCAGTATTGATGGACTGGTTGGAAATAAAACTCGGTGTCGCCTCATTAGATGTATACCCATATATGACAGGTATGTTCTGAAAACGACCCTGCTCGAACATCTGATAGTGTGGCGCGACGATGAGCTTTCCGTCAATGGTAGGACCCCAGCCGTCTGTGGTAGTCTTACTCTGAAATTCAGCAATAGGCATCATACGCATGCAGTCGATAGGATCTAATGTATCCAAACATCCAGTCGAGTTGAGATTATTCATAACGGCAGAGTCTCTGTCAACTGAATAGCTCTCGGAGCCCCATCCGGTGCTTTCGGCGGCAGCGCCGACAAAAATATCCGGGAAGCCCTCTCCGTTGTTAGCCGTTAGCAGGATATCGATGGCGTTTCCACCAGCTGAATCGCCGCTGAGTACGATATGCTCCGGATTACCGCCGAACTTGGTGGCGTGTTGCTTGACCCAACGAGCGGCAGCAATCACTGTTAAATTATGATGTCAGCAGTCCGAAATTGACTCCTCAACGAGGACACAAAGGAAAGTCGGACATACTGTCATGTAACCCATTATTCGGGACTGCGCCCTTGGTGTCAGAATCGACCATCGTCCCACCGATAAAACCCAGGATGCCAACACGGTAGTTGATCCTCACGACTATCATGTTCATACCGCTAGCCTCCACCAGACCGGTGCCATTGAAGTTTCCATTCGAATTTGAGCTGAACCCTCCTCCCTGGATGAAAAACATGATGGGAAGCATTGAAGATTCAGTCGCATTGGCTGGTGCGTACACGGCAGCAAAAAGGCAATCTTCCGCCATGCGTTGGCGGGGGTTGTCAAACTGCAGTCCTTCCTGCTGGTTTGCTGCCAGACATAATGCCCCTTCTTTTATGGCGTCTTGAGTTTCACTCTCCGTGAGTGGTTCTTGCGGCGCGCTGAACCGTCTTGGAGGTACTGAGGGGGCAGCAAAACGGAGCGACAGCCACTGGTTAACACCATTCTTGAGTGTAATCCCTTGATATTTTGCGTAGCCCAGGTCCACTGCTCACTGCTGTCAGTATTGCATAGGGCTCTTGTCAACTAATTGCCACTCCGTACGGCTTACCTAGGCTGTTGACTGCGCCGGCCCCCGCGATAAGGTACGCACAGTACGATACTAGCGCGATACGCATTATCGAAACTGATGCAGTTAATATTAAATTGCTAATGCGCCGTGATGATAGAATAAAAATAAATCAGGTACTAGAGTCAATCCTCGGTCTTATCGAAAACAAAACCTTCGAGGCTTGTGGTAAAGGGTTGCTTATCAATGCAGAGCCTAAGAAATGAATGGATAGCTGAAGGGGCACCTAGTTGCTGTCAACGACGATAACATAGAGAGATCAACGTCTAGACCCGTCATCAAACGATCTTGAATTTCAGGGGTCCGGGTGGAAGGTTTATTTTGAAACACTTGGCACTGAGTTACAAGGTTGTCTTATATTAAGATTTTAGAGGTCAGTTGGCAGTCAGGCGTAACTAAATACTTCCGTGTAAAGCATGGATTTCTTTGGATGGAAAGGAAACTCGAAATCTATAGCCTTCTTAAACCCTTTTTGGGTAGCCCTTCATAGATGGTCACTTATTATACTACGGAGCCTTATAAGGAACCCGATATCTAACAAGGTATACCTACTAATGAACAGGTCCGTGCCAAACGCCCGAGCTTAAAATCACCCCACCGTGTCGTCTGGAGACCATCCCATGATTTAGATTACATAACATATGCCGCTTGTTAGGACGAGTCTAGGCTTTGCTTAATAACCCGCTTAGACATATGGAATACAGATCATCAATATTCTGTATCATTTACCCCTATCCTGGTGGCACAAAGGCTTCACGTTCCGGCTGTCTGATGGTATCCGTGAAATTTAATGAACATCAGCTAAGGACGCAACCTGCGTAACCTTCCCTCCTGGAGATAGTCATCATGCTGCATAGGATGGGTCAAAGCGCTAAACTGAAAGGTTTAAACAGGTAGGGACCTATTCGCTATCGATATTTGGAAATACGGGATTCGTGACCTGGTCTGAGTACTCCCAGTCTTTCTCGTGGGCTTACAAGGATGGTTAGTGGCCGTTACATTGACGGCGCTATGCTTTGACATAGCTAGGGCTTTATATTGACCACACTTTATGGTTCGGCTCTTTTGTCTTGACGGTAGCCCGGGTTTCACTGTCTCGAAGCAAGCATTAATCGCACCACGCTCTCCCAGCGCCTGACATATTGGCACACCGAGACACACCGAGACGAAGCGACCTTTCCGATTCTATAGCAGTAATGATGGCGGACAGCACTTGGCTCGTCCGGATGTCGTTACCAAGCTCCCACGGGACTTTAAATATGGTATGGAGTTGTCTTCTAACATTGAACCTATGTCTCTACACGATGTTACCCTTCAGTATTCCAGGGCCTTCGGACAAGTTAAGAACCATCGTCTCGAGAAAATCCAAATGAGCGTTCTTAGGCCTTTTATTTCCAGTGCTACCCATGCCTTTTGCTTGCGGGCAATGGACAACGGCAATGGACATCGGCAATATGATGGTTAAAACGATGTATGATCTTAGATTTTCCAAATGTTTTCTAGAGCACATACAGTCTTTGCATGTATATAAGATTTCCTACTTCAACCGTAAATGCACCCACCATTCCTATATCAGCAAAGCAACTTCACTATGTCGTGTAGCATCAATTTACCTCTCTACCGGTCATCAGTTGAACGGAAAATCGCGACAAAAGCAAGTCTAATGGCGTGTTAAAGCTTTTTACTAAGCCCAAACGGCTTAGCTCGTGATCCAAATGGTTAGACGGGCTGTATAGCATCTTCATATAACTACACTCGAATTGTCGATGATTTGCAGTTATAGCTGTAGCGATTAAACACTAGGGTTTTAAAGAAAGCCGCTTATGATCGGAGTTTTAATATCTATTACGATATATTAAAATAGGGTGGCTAGGAGTATATAACAACTTACACCTATTGTCTACATTATATATATCAGGACATACTCTGAGGTCCAAAAGACCTCGTCTCTGAAATCTACCCAATTAAATACATCACGGTATACACATATTATAACACCATAAAGCATACCATTACCAGGATCGTAACTCATGCGGGAGACGTGCACAGGTGCTTTCATAAATACGCCCCTTAACTTAATGAAGCCGGAATCGTATATGTCTAGGAAACGAAACCGACGCGTCCAGGTGTGGATTCAAGCAGCAAGTCTCCAGACAATACCAATGCAGCGTATTCCAGATGATCGCAACTCACGGCCATCGAAATTTCAAACACATATGGCTATCAACCTGCGCGGCCAAGCTTAAAAGAAGTGTACAAGAAATTCGCATATTCTACGTTTATAAAATAGAAAAGTGGTCATGGCAATCATGGGGAAGGACACAACCACAGGTACAATTATAAAAATTGTCGTAGCCTCCGGTGTTTAACTACTAGTGATAGATGAGAGTGATAATAAGAGAAGCAAATAAGTAGTGACATTAAAGGGGACAATCGCCAATGATTATTTTTTCAAGTTTTTAATATTTATAATTTCATTGTCTCATTTAGCTAGCGAAAGTGTATAAGACATGTCACACGGATAAAGATATGTCATACAAATAAACACTTATTAGCGCGGTTAAAACTAGTTAATTATAAGTTAAAATGTTATTAAAAATAAATAATAATATTAAATTTAACAATATTAATATATATAAAATAAGAGATATTTTAAATAATAAATTATATAAATATAAATAAGTAACGTACCACATAAACGAGTGGACGAAACAAGCTCGCGAACGAAATAGTTTTTTATATAAAATCGACTTTTTCGAAAATTTATAACTTTACTTATAAAAATCGGAAAAATCTCGGACCTTTTTTTCTAGTTATATAACTATATAGTTTAACTAAAATAAAATTCAAAAAAATAAAAAGTGAAATATATAAAGAAATATATAAAAAAGTCCGTACGTTTTGTTATAATTTTAGTTTTTACGCGTTTTCTTTTCGTGTTTTTTAATATTAATTCTTTTGAATTTTATTTTAGTTAAACTATATAGTTATATAACTAGAAAAAAAGGTCCGAGATTTTTCCGATTTTTATAAGTAAAGTTATAAATTTTCGAAAAAGTCGATTTTATATAAAAAACTATTTCGTTCGCGAGCTTGTTTCGTCCACTCGCTTATATGGTATGTTAAGTAAAATTAAATAAAAATAATCGTTTAATATAAATAAACTTAGACTTTTAAGTCCTTTAAAATTATAAATAATTATTAATCGAGTTTAAACTATTATTCTAAGTTTAATAACCTGTTTTCCCCTTTATTAACAATAAAAGGAATAGGGTTTAAAAGTGGTTAATTGAATGAAAAGCTAGATGGAGCGCAAACGCGGGTAAACTACTCTAATCCGGATAATCACCGGCCCGGCCCACAAGCCCTTGTCACAGGACAAATGTGAGAAAGATATAATATGAAATAATCAGGATAGATCTACGGAACTTCCATAGCCGGAAGAGAAGTGTGATAGTGGGTAGAATCGGGATTATCTAATAACGACAAATCCCCAAACCAAATATCCGATCATAGCAGATTCAAGATTCGGAAATTCCAAGGCCTAACCGATCAAACGACACTCTTTCGGCTTCATTCGGTTGAACGCAGGACCTGAATTACAAATCAACAGCGACTGACTCTTCTCTGATCTGTTCTAGAGCAGCTATATCTCCAGTTTAACGACTATAAACACTATTATCAAAGTTACAGCATGAGACGATATTGGCTCATAGCAATGTCATATTGCCACTCTGGCTCCTGGAGCATATCCACATACGTTTCTTCCAGGTGATAGTCTCTCCTGAAGTTGTCATTCTGGTCTCGGGAACAGGTTTGTCGACATTGGTGGCTAGATGAGTAGGGCACCCAAAATTGTGCTAGAAACAGCAGAAGGTCGCCGCCAGCAGATAGGTAACTCAAGCTGATATTCCTCAATTTCTGTTAATCAATATAATCTAGACATCTTATCGCAGACCATGAATATATAAGCCCTAATTGCATCACGTAATTAGCGACGTCGCTTTTGCGGCAAATGTGGTTAATAACTGAGATTTATTTATACCTCTGCTGACTTTTAACGAATTTGATTATTGCACATTACTGTTTGATTCTTCTAGTCGTGAAAGCACCGCATGTCTACGGTGTTCATCAATCCAGTGCTTCCTTGGTAATTCAAATGTCTGGGTGATCCGGCCGTAAGAGATGCCGCCCAGCTGGCCTATGGGACGGAGCTTTTCTAAATCAATGTGGCTCACGTCGGCGTTCGTCGCATCTTCACGCACCCAGAAACGGGTGGCTTTAATGAGCACCAGTGAGGCTACGCTCATGCCTTCGGCATGGTCAGTAAACTCTTTGATGTCAACGACTTTCCCTTCGATTGAAAACACGGATTCCTGTACCCGCGCTGGGCGAACTGTAGTAGCAGGTGCCTCATGCAAGCCAGAGATCTCCCACTCCGAAACACCGTACGGAGCATCTATAGACGCCGCGTTCACTGCCTCGATCATACTTTCCGACACAGTGTTAATAACACACTCCCGAGACTCCTTCAAGTTGCGGTACGTGTCCTTGACACGTCCTGGCCGAGAAGAAAAACCAATAATGAACATTGGCGGGTCGTGGTCGATGACTTGGAAATAACTAAAAGGTGAAAGATTCTTCCTCTCCCCATCTCCGGAAACTGTACTGATAAAGCCAATCGGCCTAGGTGCAATCCCTGAGACTAGGAGTCGATAATTGTTGACCATTGGTCGATCTGGCGCATAGGGATCAACTTCGACGTGTTTTTTGTTGAGTCCAGGGTTGACACGGACACCTTGCCCATACTGCCATTGAGGATCGGGGTGTTTGGTGATTTCAATTGGAGAATTAGGCGCGAAACCGGGGCGGCTTGCTTGCGTCTTCGCGAAATCTTTGACCTTGTCTACGATCTTGTAGTTGGCCTCTGCTTTTCTGGCCGCCTCTACGGCTGTCGAAGAGCTCATCCTCACAGGAGCGACTGTCTTGCCTGTATATGTGAGTTTTGGAAATCTACAGTCATTCTTCATTAGAGTGCAATTACTTAAAACACCTCGATCTAGGTGAACTGACCTATGAGCGAGTAAGCGTTCAGCTGTTTTAAGAATAAGCAAAGCCATGATGGATCGATTTCATAAGCAACAATATAGGCTTCGCTCTTGAAAGGGGGGGTTAATTATACACGTGTTTTAAAAGGTCAGTCAGTTAGTCATTCCGGTTCTTTTATTTAAGTACTTCTTCGTGCGTAAAGCGGAGCAAAGGAGGTGCTTTATCGCCCGATATCCCGGCACAGATACCTTAGCGTTTATTTATTTATTAAGTATATATTATATCGTAATAAAACAAAAAGGAAAAGGATTTTAATAAAAAATATTAAATAGTTATAATATTTAATTTACTTAATAAAAAACACTTTTTTTTATAAAGGAAATAAAAATGATTTAAATGCTTTTTTAATTGAAACTTATATTTAAATTATATATTTTATTATTATATTTTTCTCATTTTTTAAAGATAATATTTATTAACAGGTATGATTAATCTTAAAAGATACACTGGCATTTCCTAAATAGTCCCTTACAAGCTGCGGCATGGCCTCCTTGACATGTTCCTCTACATAGTCACTTATTTTAGTCTCTAGACCCCATTTAATCGCATCAAATCGTTCATCCATTTGGCAGTCTACAAGGTCCTCTCTATCTGCAACGGTATCACGGACTTCTGCCAACTCACCCTCTAAATCTTTAGCTGTTTGCTCTGCTTGCTCGAGCCGAGTCTGCAGTGCGGGCAATGTGGACCATATCTTCAGAGCACCAAGCACCCCGTTTTTCAGCTCAACAATGACTTGCTCCGTTTTCTCCATCCGGCTCCGCAGCTCGTCGAATTGGGACTGCATCGTCCGGGCACACCCCACTTTGCTCCCCGAACTCTCAACGACTTGCTCAACCTCCTCTAGGCAGACCAGCTTCCGCTGGTACACTCCAGGGTCATCATGATGTATACCCCTATTTGATAAACAGTCAATCGTCACACCAGGTTCCCTGCCCTCCACGACAGAAGCAGTCCGAAGCCGTTTTCTAGAAGGGCCTGACCCTGCCACAGCTATTGGTCAGTACGACTATACAAACAGGCGCAGGCTTGAGGTCTAAAGCAAAAGCATCCTTACCTTTTGGGGCTGATGGCGATGACTGGGAGTTAGGAACGACGTCGTCATACGATGGCAGAACTGGCTCTGGACTCGTGGTATCGGTAACGGTGGCATTATCGGCAAACCAAACCATGCCACCTTTGCCATTATATAGGCCTGTAATGTCGGCATGCTTTGCCATAGTGGTAAGTCGATGTTGGCTGGCGAGAGCACAGACCGACAGCAGCGACGGCCTGGGAACAGCCGCGCTTGGAAAGTGGACAGTAAAACTCGTCGCGCTCGCGAGCCCGCGTAAGGCGTCAAGGATTTGCCCCGAGCCGCTGTTCGCTGCTGCCAAGCTGACCTGAGGGACGATCAAAGCAGCAGCCCTGGCCAATGCGAAGCGCAAGCAGATTGTCGTTGTGTCTAATAGGCTTGAAGCTGGCGAGTCGTCTTGACTAAAAGTCAAGGAGTGGATGCGCTCCGGGTGGATGTAGAGGAACACGCGCGTCTTCGGCTTGCTCAGGTCTTTTAGAGAAACCGACGCTCGCAGCTTGAAGAAGGCCGTCCTAGACGAGGCATCATGGTAGAGTTCAAAGGTCACGGCCGACTTGGCTTTCGCATCGTGAAGGTAACGCACTTGACCATCTTGGCTGAGCCAAGACACTACGGCGGGGGCATCGTTAACATAGACCTTGCCATTGTTCGAGTGATCGGCCATAAGCTATGGCCAGACGGAACAGACCTGCAGGACCAAAACGTCAGTAAACGCAGTCACATACACACGGCGAAGGCAGAGAAGATGGGGTCGGATAGTCGACTTGGGTCGGCATCGTTGTCCCCTCACGCTCAGCCCGAGCCATAGCAATGCGCCGCCGGCGCCCGGATCGGTGGCAGGCGACACCTGAATGCCCCTTGCCCAGGCCCCGGTTCTTTCACCGAGCGAACTCGATAAGTAGAAGCCGGTAATCCGGATGGTGTTGGCCTGGGTTCCGAATAACGGGCGCGACGACAGGAGCTATGGCGCAGGCAAGCGTGAGCGGCCACCCGCGTACGCCTGTTCGCGGATACCTTTGGACTAACTGGGCACGTAGTAGAGCATGCATAGGCCACACGGTATATGAGGACAATGGATATCGATTGACGGAGTTGTGGTCGTGGTCGTGGTCGTGGTTGTAGTTGTAGTATGGTAGTTGTTGAATGAACGGAAAATAAAAAGAGGTGGCTGGGATTTTCTATCCGAGCTTTTCCCGGTATCCCCCGTCACGCTACCGCAGCCACGTACTTACGCCACACTGAAGTATGTGAAACCTCTACCTGTTACTTAAAGTGGTTAAGCCTACGGTTTAGATACCTACCTACACAGGTGTTAGGGCTTAGTACCTAGGTAGGTACCTAGGAGGTAGGCATTCGCTTCGACACTTGCATTGGCCCTTTCTTTTGCAAGGTACCTACACCTAAGTCAACGGAATCGGAATATGTAAACGATGGGACTTATACGTATTCGATTTGAGCTTAGGTACCTCCTACCTAACCTGGTACTCTTGGCCGGGGACCCTACTTAACCCCGCTGCCCCGTTGGGTCGCCGAGGAGACGTTATTCCCGCCACACTTCGTACGGATCTATTTACATACCTAAGGTAACTTCCCCTACAACTGTCCTAAATGTTCCGAATCTTCCATCGCCATCGTGTCTTTGCCCGGCTGTCATAAGCCTTAGCAACCGCCACGAAAAGATACTAGCCTGGCTTCGAGATATCCCGTCGCGCTTTGGTGACATGCCTCGAACACCGAGTCCGAGCAAGTGCCAAGGTTAGACGAGTCCATCCAGGACGACGCGCCACGAGCTGTGTCCTCGACAGGTATTAATCCAACGGACGAGACGGCCGCTTATGTGTTCGGCAGCGACGTCAGGTCGAATTTGTCATCTCGCTGATCCAGGTCTTGCAGGTCTTCCAGGTTGTTGCCCGTGAAATACGACCTAGCAATGTGCTTCGCTTGTAGCTTGCCTCGCGACCGCCACCCAATAGAAAGGGCCCCGTTACAAGCCCAGGAAGCAGCGGGGAAGCAGCCAGACATGGAAGCGAAACACGGCATGCTGCTTTAAAGAGGCTACAAAGTGCAACACAGCCCTGCCGATTTATAAGCGAGCCTATAAAGGACTTCGTGTTCGACGGCGACGATCACATCGACAATGCTGGTGATGGGGGCTTAAACGATTTTGTCCGCTTGTTTGAGATACGCGGCAACACTTGGGAATGCGACACGACCGAGCGCGGCTTTCATGAGGTGGAACGGAACGACACAGTTCACTCGCCCATGTTGCAACTAGTATCCAGACGTCAACAGGGGCTGGCCTGCAGGAATATGTATGGCACCCTCAGATTGACCACTCAGATACCCTCGATATAGCCAATGTGCAAGTCGGCTGACACATTGCAAGCACGCAGTCTAGTATTTCTACCCGCTGGACCAACTCCGAATTTCCTGATAGCTGCGTCGACTACGGTATATGCCTCGCGCCTGCCTTGAGCTCCGATCTCGAATTCTGTATTAAATTCTACATCCAGAGGGTTGGAATAGAAGCGGCACCTGCATGAGTCGACCTGGAAATTCGTTGACGCCAGCGAGAAAGGGCCAGTTTCGGAGCCTCTCGTTGAAAAGATGTAACCGAATCTATATTTTTTTTGAGTTAGAAGCATCCTTAAAGTGATGGCTTTATTTTTCCTCTCGAAACTTCCGTCTAGTCGTAGTACTAAGACAGCCTTGAGCTCTAGGCAGAACTTCTCATGGTGCTCACCATCATCCAATTTCAAAGCGCCCTTTTTAGCAAGCTGCATATAAGCTAGACCCGCCAGCATCTTCGTGCACGACGCAATCCAAAAAACGGTTTCCGGAGACATGGGCTCATTCGAGGTAATACCTCGGTTACCAGCTGAGTGGGCAAATAGATCGTCTCCATTTTGGTCGACAACCACCACTGTGCTGCCTATAATACCCGTCTTCTCATCTGCGCATGATGCATCAATCATGTCACGAAGCTTGGCGACTGCTTGTGCAATAAGGGGCATCTTAATGTGATTGATTTGTTGTTGCAGCGACCTGGTTAGAGTCTAGTTGGGGAGAGCGGAGATGTCTTAATAGTATAATCAGTCTGCCACTACTTTGAAGATAGGGGACTGAGAGTGTGTTGAAACTTCAGTTATGGGTCACGGTTCTTGATAGATTATCTACAGGGGAATGGGGCCTTGGCTATCATATCGATCCCGAGCGTAACCCAACCATTTGGGCAGCAGAACCGCAACCCTCTATTGATAGACAGGGTCTCCCTTTTCCCACGGTGAAACCCAACATCCAAGTAGAATCACCTACCTGTCTAAGATCCACAACGATATCTTCATCTTAGGTATGAGGAAGATACAGAAGGGTTGTAGGTTAGATCTCCGGCTCATGATTCAAAGTGTGGTGAACGGGGTGTGGAGAGCTCTGATGCTGGGTAGCACCACCATCTTACGCCCTCCGGTGTGAATTTCAATCTTGGTATATTGTCCGAAGAGGTATGCGTTGCAATAATATAGTCAGGGTCACACCTCGGGTTTTCTCCCCCATTCAGAATCATATAAAGTAAGGTCAGCGATAATACGGTTGCAGTGACAGTCAGATCGAGATTCAGACCACTTCTCTATTCGATTGATTTGCTTATAAGTAAGTCTGATGAATCATTGTCTCTTGGATCACCTGTTACCTAGTTCTTCACTGCGTGGCAACTTCTTCCTGAATTTCGCAAGCTTTTATCTCTAAATCAACATATTTTTGTCCAGACGTAGCAATGTCGAATATGGGCTCACCCATTCCTCACCATCCCAGGAAGTTTAATACTGCACTCACTGACTACTCGGTACTCCACAAGGAGAACACCGGTCCATATGCTCAAAACCTAGAGGTTGATGCCCTCATTGTGGGAGCTGGATTCGGTAAGTACGACATTCTTACCGTATTCAACGACCCGTCCGATATCAGTGTCTAATCAAGCCTTTTCGACCACAATTAGCTGGGATATTTATGCTTAAGACCCTCCGAGACCGTGGGTACAATGCTGTTATATTCGATGCAGGAAACGATCTCGGAGGCACTTGGCGATGGAACTGCTACCCAGGAGCAGGAGTCGACTCAGAGGTTCCCGAGTATGAGTTCTCCTGGCCTGAGGTATGGGCAACGTGGAATTGGCGTACCAACTATCCCAATTACGAGGATCTGCGAGCTTATTTCGACCACGTCGACAAAGTGGTGGGTATTAGGAAGGATTGCGCCTTTAACACTGTTGTCGTTGGGGCACACTTCGACACCAAATTAGGACGTTGGGTCATAAAGACTGAAGACGGTCGAACAGCTAAGGCGAAGTACCTCATACTTGGGACTGGATTTGTACGTGTTTTGCCCTATTGCTCGACTCCTTGATCTCGTCCTTGTCGCAGAGCCCCCTTCCGCGAAAGAAAAAAAGAAAAAAAGAAGAAAACGAAAACCAAAAGCAGCAATAGCTATTCAAAAATAACAGATAGTCAGCGAATGTAGTGTCTATCTTAACTAACGATCTATACTTATAGGCAGCCAGAAGATATGTTCCTGACTGGCCAGGAATGAATACATTTAGGGGTATTATCCATCATTCCTCCTTCTGGCCTGACGAGCACGTCGACGCTAAAAATAAGCGCTGTGCCGTTATCGGTACTGGTGCGTCAGGGGTCCAAATCGTGCAAGCATGGGGCCCTGAGGCCAGAGATCTGAAAGTGTTCCAGCGTACACCTAACTTAGCCATCCCTATGCGGAAACGAGATCTTTCTGTGAAGGAGCAGGAGGATGCTAAGAGGTTCTATCCCGAACTATTCAGATACCGCGAGAAGACCTTTGGTGGATTTCTGTATGATTGGTACGAGAAAAACACATTTGACGACACTCCAGAAGAGCGTGAGGCCTTCTACGAGAATGTTTGGAAGGACGGCGGGTTCCGATACTGGGTCTCGTCATACAAGGATAATCTCTACGACGCGGAATCCAATAAAGAATCATACAGATTCTGGGTTAAGAAGACGCGCGAGCGTATTAAGGACCAAAAAAAGAGGGATATCCTTGCCCCGTTGGAGATGCCACACTTCTTTGGTGTCAAGCGGTATGTATTCAGGTGTTCATTTTACCTCGTTTCCGACTTGTCCCGGGGGCTGTAATCTTTCTAATAGGTCCGTTTGAGAGCACTCTCTCCCCAGATGTGCGCTAGGTTAACCCTTTTTGTTATTAAAAATTGTGAACGTTATTTTAACTCCTGTTTGTGAAGTCCTTGCCTCGAATCCAGCTACTATGAGCAGTTCAACAGGCCCACCGTGGATGTTGTGGACATCCAGAATAACGCTATCAAAGCTTTTGACGAAACTGGAATCCTCCTCGAGGACGGAACTCATTACGACTTTGACGTGATTGCTGTCGCAACTGGCTTTGTGAGTCACGGACAAGTTCAAAGAAGCCTTAATGATGTGCTGACTTTATTACCTAGGACATCGTCACAGGAGGTACTTCACCACCATACCATCAACATACCCCAAAACAATATAGAAATCTAATAACTGCCTCATAGTTATGACTCAGCTCGGGCTCAAGAGCGTTAACAACACTAACCTGGAGGAGGAATGGGTGAACGGTGCTAAGACGTACCTTGGAACCACAGTCAGTGGCTACCCTAACATGTTTCACATCTACGGTGTGCATGGCCCTACGCTTCTTAGTAACGGACCATCAACGATCGAGGCCCAAGGTCGGTGGATTGCCGACTGCATTGACAAGATGAAGGCAAACAAGATCAAATACATCAACCCGAAGCCCGAGGCCGCCCAGGACTGGAAGAATCACGTGCTTGAACTAAATGACAAAACTCTCCTCCCAACTACCCGATCGACTTATATGGGCGGTTCTATCACTGGAAAGATTTATGAGCCTGTCTGCTACCCTGATGGTATCCCCAGGTATGTTAAAGAAATTAGGACGGCCCTCGACCACATGGAAGGATTTGAAAAGGTGACTACCTAGGTTTTTAACTTCGAAGTGCGTAATTTCAAAAGACGACTTAATTTCTACCTTGTATATTTGTTTTTATTATTCCTATCTCTTTTTACATCTTTAAGTAGTTATATGTTTATAATAAATTATTATTATTTTTATAAATTAATATAATTAAACAAAGTTATTAATATATTATATAAATAAGTAAATGAAATTTTATAGTTATTATACTTTTAACTATTAAAAATTATTTACACCGCATCGAAATTAATTAATAATTACTATTATTTAAATCGTTTTATTTAATTTTATACTTTAAAAACCGAATAACGTGTTTTATAAGCGAGTGGGCTATATAAGCAAGTGGGCCACTTAATTTCTTATATAAAATCGACTTTTTCAAAAATTTATAACTTTGCGCGTAAGAATCGTAAAAATCTCGGACTTTTTTTTTTAGTTATATAATTATACGATTTAACTAAAATTAAAATCGAAAAAAATAAAAGTGAAATATATAAAAAAATACGTAAAAAGGTTTATACGTTTTGTTTTAATTTTAGTTTTAGTTAAACCTTATAATTATATAATTAAAAAAAGGTCCGAGACTTTTACGATTTTTACGTGTAAAGTTATGAATTTTTGAAAAAGTCGATTTTATATGGGAAATTAAGTAGCCCACTCACTTATAAGATATATTACCTTTTTTATATTAAATATTTAGTTTTTTAAAGCGTAATTTATATTATTTAATTGAAAATTAATATACTTATTATTATTATTAAAACGCGTAAAATTATAATTATATATTTTATTTTTACTTTTTTAAGTTTTTTTATATTAATTAATTTAATTTAATAATCGAAAATATTATTTAAAACTCAAATTAATTATATTATTATTTATAAATAACGTTATTTAAATATTAATTTTTATTAGTTATTAAAAATTTTTAAAATTTTTAATATTATATTATAACGACGATTTAAAAATATATTTACGCGATTAATTATTATATTAAATTTCCGAAAATTTATATTTTATAAAGAAGTTATAATTATTTAACATATTATTAACTTAAATAATTAGTTATTTCTTTCTTATTTTTATTATATTATTAAAATAATAAATATTTTATTACGCGATCGCGACGTAAAACGTATTAAATAAAATTAAACCTTTAATTTTATATAGCGATAAAAAACTATGACGAACCTCCCTGTGTGTTCCTAGTTAGCTGACTTCACAGGTGAGTACGTACTAGGTTTTCTTGATTTGAAGGTAATAATGAATTAAGGGTGGTTCAAGAGATTTATAATGTCTTGTTCGTTAAAGAGATTTCAAGGTACTCTCATTATAATATTAAGGAGTAATTATAGTTTTAGATTAATAGCTAAAAAACTAAAATAAATAACTAAATATATAAGAAATCCCTTTTTTTATACTTGTTTATTTAATTCTTTATTCTTTATAATTAATATGTTAAATACCGTTAAATAAGTCTTATTTATATTTATTTATATTACGTAATAATAAGTTACTTTCCCTTTTAAGATTTATATCCGGTATAAATAAGAAAAAAGTAAAAATAATACCTTTATTACTTAATTATTTACCTTAATTAATTTATAATATTATTTCTCTTATTATTATTATATTTATTAATTATAATATTAAGTGTTATCATGATAATTAAAAGTAAAAGCGTAAAGAGCTTACTAATTAAATTAACTAAATAGGTTTTAATATCGATATTATGCTTTATTCTTATTATTTTAATTATAACCTAAAATGTGTAATATCGCTTAAAGTATCGAGGAAATATAATAAAGTGGAAATTCCTTTTAGCTCCTTTCGAAATTTAAACTATAAAGAAGAGCGGTTATCTTTATAAAAACGTTAAGCCGAGAAAGCTTTAAAACGACTTTATTAAGAAATAATTAAAACTATAACTTAAATAAACCGAAAAATGGCTAAAATTATAACTCGAATAAAATGATTTTATCATTAAAAAGAGTTATTAAAAGAGAAAAGTTTAAAAATGCTTTAACGTAATCTTTAAAACTTAAATAAATTAAAGAAATAAAAATGTTTAAAAAAAAGTAAAACCGTTTTTAAACTAAATAATAATCTTTAACCGAGTAAGTTAAAGTTGCTTTTAAGGTCGTTCTCTCTTTTAATTTGTCTTTTTTAAACTAAGATCTTAAATTCCAAGCCTTTCTAACTAATTCAAGTTTTATTAATAAAACTTATTAAACGCGTTTTTCGAGTTTATTAAGTATTTAAATAGTTCTTATATATATATTTTTTAATAGGTACCCTTTTTATTTAACTAAATATTATAATTAATTATTAATCCTTTTTAAATTTAATATCTTTTTTATTTTATATTTATTTGGTTTTTTCTTAATCTCGTTTTAGGTTTTTAACGAGGCGTTTTTTAGTATTAATTTTAATAACGATATATAAAAAACTAGATATATTTTAAATTTTTTAATAGTTTTAATTTATAATTAATATTTAAAATAACTTTTTTAATTTTATAAAGTCTTAATTTTTTAAACTTAAATTTTTTAAACTTAAATTTTTTAAACTTAAATTTTTTAAACTTAAATTTTTTAAACTTAAATTTTTTAAACTTAAATTTTTTAAACTTAAATTTTTT
>MU404120.1:14781-246327 GCA_022695795.1 Biscogniauxia marginata | reverse complement strand
ATAAAACAAAAAAACTATAAAACAAAAAAACTATAAAACAAAAAAACTATAAAACAAAAAAACTATAAAACAAAAAAACTATAAAACAAAAAAACTATAAAACAAAAAAACTTAATTTTAAAACAATTAAAATAAAGAAACACTTTATAACTAAAAAAGCGAATATAAGTAAATAAAGAATTACGGGATTTACGCTGGTTTTTATAAGGTTTCGTAATAAGCTTAAAAACACTAAATATGTTTATAAAAATAATAATAATAATAAAAACTTATTAAAGAAATTTTTAAGAACAAAGATTTTAAAAGGGGAGAAATAATATTACGAGTTAATCGAGTTAAAAGGGTTTTAATAAGGGTGCGGAAATATAAATTAAAAATATATACGATATTTAGGATTACTTTAAAAATATGATGTAATATCACGTAATAAGAATTTAAGCTGGTTTTAAAATTAAAATAAATTAAAAAAACGAATTTAAATTACTTTTTAGATTCGTTTAAATTTAATAAGTATTTAATATATTAAAATAAAAAATATAAGAAATAAAGAATAAATATAAATAAATTGGAATTTCCTTTGTATTTAGTTATTTATTTATTTTTTTTAGTTATTAATTTAAGATTATAATCACTTTTTAATATTATAATGAAAGTACCTTGAAATCTCTTTAACGAACAAGACATAGTAAATCTTTTGAATTAACTTTAACTTATTATTACTTTAAAAACAAAAAAAAAACTAGTACGTACTTACTTATAAAGTCAGCTAACTAGGAATACATAGGGAGGTTCGTTATATACTTCTTTTTTTATATTAAATAATTTTTTATTTATAATTACTTATTTTTAGTTTTACGTTATTTATTAAAAATGTAATTTATTTCTTAAAAATAAGTTATTTTATTTTATAATAAAAATATTTTATATATTAATATTAAAATAATTTTTATAATTTAATTATAAATATTTATAATACTTATAAAAAAACTTTTTTAATGTTTTTTAACTTTATTTATATAATGAACCTCCTTATGTGTTTCTAGTCAGCTAACTTCATAAGTAAGTACGTATTAAGTTTTCTTAATTTAAAAGTAATAATAAATCGAGATTAATTTAAGAAGTTTATAATGCTTTATTTATTAAAGAGATTTCAAGGTACTTTCATTATAATATTAAAAAGTAACTATAGTTTTAAATTAATAATTAAAGAACTCGAATAAATAACTAGATATAAAGGAAATTTTAATCTATTTATACTTTATTTCTAAAGAAATAATATCCCGCATTTTCTAACCTTCTTTATTATAGAGAATAGAGACAAACAAAGAATACTCTTGTTCTTTTCCTTTTTCTGTTGCTCTATAAAGAGAGCCACAAAGAATCTTGCTTCAGGTCACGGGACCCAAGGGTCACGTGACCTCTACTAACCATCATCCCTGTTGGTCGTAACAATTTATAATATAATTAAATTATAAAAACTTTTTATAAGTTATTATAAGTGTTTTAATTTTTTAAAACACTTAATTTATATTAAGGTTAAGAAAAAATATATATGTTATTTATATGTGACGAACCTCTTTATATATTCCTAGTTAACTAACTTTATAAGTAAGTATATACTAAGTTTTCTTGATTTAAAAGTAACAATGAATTAAGATTAGTTTAAGTGATTTATAATGTTTTATTTATTAAAGAGATTTCAAGGTATTTTCATTATAGAATTAAAGAGTAACTATAATCTTAAATTAATAACTAAAGAATTAAAATAAATAACTAAAAATAAAAGAAATTTTATTTTTTTATACTTATTTTTCTTTTTATATAAATGAAGTAAATAATAAATTACATATTCTTAATTCATTATTCATTATTTGTTAAATAATGAATCGCATATTCTTAATTCACTATTTATTATTCGTTAAATAGTGAATAATATATTCTTAATTTATTATTTATTATTTGTAATTACGTGATTCGCACATGTTTAATGTTTTAATAATTATAATATTCTTTTTCTTTTTCGAGAATCTTTGTCCTGAAAATAAAAAAAGGTTTATTAAACTTTTTTTTATTTATTAAAAACCTTAAATTTTCCTTATTTTATTTTATTATATTTTATCGTATTAATAAGAATCGCAAGGAAAATTCTCGCGTTTCGCGTCATGTTAAGAAATCGATTAAAAATAAACTTACTTTTATAAATTTTGTTATTTTTAACGATAAAAAGGAAATAACTTATTTATATTATAAGTATATTAAAAAGGAGTGTATTACTTTTAAGGATTTCGATCGTTATAACGAATATATTCGAATAAAGCGGTTTCGTTATAATGTTTTTAATATTATAAAGAAGGGTATTATTAAAATTACATAATAATTTTAATAAATAAAAACGAAATTAAAAAAAGCTAATGTTATTATTAAAATTGTTATGAATAAGGCTTATCGCTTTTGCATTTAGAGGCGTTTATAGTTCGAAAAGTTATAAAAAATGATTATTCGGGGTTTTAATTCTATCGAGGAACTAGAACGTGTGGAGCGTGAAGAGGCGGAATAAGGGCGCTTTATTATAAAATAGTAGCGCACGGAGGAACTGTTGTGCCGGTTCGAACTCGAGTAAGGTGTGTTTGCTTCGGAGGCTTTCCCCTTTTTCGACTGGTCTTAATTAGATTTTTAAGTCTTCCCGGCTGATCTAGGTTTTAGCGGTGAAATTTAGCAAGTTTAGTCGTTAGGTTTTTTAAACGCTTAAGTGGTTTTTACGTGTTTTTTTCGGGTGGGTAGCCTTCTTACTTAATAAAATATTATAATTAATTATTAACTTATTTTAAATTTAATATTTTTTTAACTTCATATTTATTAGGGGTTTTTTTTAAATTTTAATTGTTTTTTTAGTAAGACGTTTTTTAATATTAGTTTTAAAAGTAAAATATAAAATATAAAATGTATTTTAAATCTTTTTAATAATAAGAGTTTATAATTGATTTTTAAAATAATTTTCTCGATTTTATATAGTTTTAACTTTTTAAACTTAAGTTTTTTATTAAGCCGTTTTATTTTAATTTAAGGCGTTTTTATTATTACATTTTATTATTAACGAAGTAAGTAAATTATATCTCTTTTTTTAAGAATTAGTCCTTTAATTTTTTTTTGTTATAATATTTTATTATTTTATTTTAAATGAATTATAATTCTTTTTATAGTCGTTATTATATTATTTAGACTTTTTCGGATAATACTTCTATTTTCGGGGCTTTTATTTCGATTTTTAGTGTTTTTGTGAGTTCGATTAGTTATTTTTGGATTTTCGCTTTTTATTTGTATATTGCTTCGTGTGGTAATATCTTTATATTCTTGTTAATCGAAGTGTTATATATTATTTAAGTTATTAGTAGTAATTTTACTTAGTTGTTTATTTCTTAGTTAATATAGCTTTTTAGATATTATTTTATTATTTAGTTTAATCTTTTTATTTATTTGTTTATTTAAAGATAATATGTTATAAATAACTTTTATTTAACTTTTATTCGTTTTATTAAGTTAATTTAAAACTTTAAAGTAAATAATTTATTTCTATTTAAAATAATGCGTTTTAATAGTTTATGTTTATTAACGTATTTTCTTAGGAAATTAAAAATTAGTTATTTTGTTATGTTTAATTTGTTAAATAGTAAAAAGTAGGTATATTTTGTGAGTTTATTAATAATTATTTATATGTTATTATAAAGTACTTTTATAGTAAAATCTTTTAACTTAAAGAGTTTTATTATAAAATCCTATGTAATTATATGTCACGCTTTATTAAGTATTTAAGTTAGTTGTAATAATTTATATAATTTATATCGTGATGTTTTAGCTTTATTATAAACGTTATAATTCTTTATAATTTTTTTAATTGTTTATCGCATTTTTAGAAAGTCGAATTCTTTTTAAAGTCGTTTTATCGTTTTGAAAATTCTTTGGTAACTATATAGAGGATGTTCGTGGAATTCTTTAACGAATTTGTTTTATACTTATTTTAATATATAGACCTTTTTTTTATACAAGAGAAGTTCGTTATTAAATCCTTATTAAGATTGTAATTGTTTTTCTTTTTAATTATAACTTTTTTTAAAACGTTATTTTTAGTTTTTTATGTTAATTTATATATAAATTAATATAATTAATTTGTTATTTTGTTATTTAAATATTTAAATATCTTTTTTGTTAATTTTTGATTTATAATTTTTTTTTATTAAGAAGATTCGTTTAGATGTTTTTTTTAATGTAATAGATTTTAAAATTGAATTTGGATAAGAAAATTATTTAATGCTTATGTCTTTAATTAAGCGTTTATGTTGTTATGAATTTTATAAGGTTTTTATAGTTTAAATAAATATCGATAAGTTCTTTGGTTTTATTAAGTTATGGTTTTTATTTTTTTAATGTTTTAATAACTATTAATAGTTTCTTATTATAGATTTAATAGTTTAGTTTAGTATTATGTAGTGCTTTAAATAAGTACGTAACTAAGTATTATTTTTATTGTTTTTTAGTTGCTTTAAAATTGTTCCGATGGCGAAATTTAAGGTGTTTGTTTTTAGTCGTTTTTTCTTGTTTTCGTTTAAAAGTTTATATATAACTTTATTAGTTATAATTTCTTTTAGCTATTAAAAAGCTCGTTTAGTTTTTTTAGTAAAATAGAAAGCTTTTCTTGTTTTTGTTAAAGTAATTAGTTTTATTAATAGTTTAGCAATTCGTCCGAAATCTTAAATAAGTTATTTAACGTAATTAACAAAGCCAAGAAATGTGTGTATATTTATAACACTTTTAAGTTCTAGTTAATCTTTAATTATTACTTTTTTTTCTTTTTTAAATACGAATTTCTTTTAGATTTATTATAAACCTTAGGTAATTTAGTTTCTTAATATGTTATTTATTTTTAGTTGGATGAACAAGTAGGTTTGCTTTTTTTAGGGCTTTTAACACTTGTTTTACATGTTTTTTATGCTTTTTTTCGTTTTTTGAGTAAATTAATATATCGTTTAAATAAACGAATATAAATTTGTTTAAAAACTTATAAAGAATTATTATGATTATATGTTAAAATGTAGTGGGTGCGTTAATAAGTTTAAATAACATAACTTTATATTTATAATGTTTATATATCGTTTAAAAGGCGGTGTATTATTTATGTTTTTTAGTTATTTTAATTATATAATAATTATTATAAAGGTTTAATGTTATAAAGATTTAAGCCTTATTAATTTGCTTTTTTATAAGTTTTATTAGTGATAATAAGTATTCGTTTTTTTTTATTACTTTATTAAGGTGTTAGTAGTTAATTACTCGTCGTTATATTAAATTTCTTTTTTTATTAATATATTACTTTTCGTTTTTATTAACCTTTAGTATTATAATTACTAGGTATTTTGACAAGGACTTTAATTCTTAAATATATTTTTTATTAAGATTCTTTTAAATTCCTTTTTTATAGTGCTTTTTGTTTTTTTTTGATTTATAAAATATATTGGGAATAGTTTTAATTATTTTTCTTTTTTGAAGTAGATTTAATGATTTTATTAGCTATGTTTTAATAATTCTTTTTTTGTTTTATTTTTAAATAATTTATAGAAATGAAGGTATTTACGTGGTACTTTTTTCGTTAGATTTTTAGGTTTAATTACTTGAATTATATAAGCGATATATTTCGTTTTTATATTCGTTTTTTTGGTGTTACTTATAATACTTATTTTGTAACTTATAATAATTAACTCTTTTTAATCTTGATCTTAATAAAGCGTGTTTATCTCGAAATTTATTTGTAAATTGCTTTTTTTAAGTTAATTTATTTTTAAGATTATGTTATGACTTAATATATATATATAATATTAAAAATGACTTATTTGAGATGTTTTTAAATAGTTATTAAAAAAGGAATTATTTCTTTTAGTACTTTATTATTTTCGTAACTAAATATATATTTTTTAAAGTTTTGTAATTAGTATAAATTTTGTTTATATATTTATAATATTTTGTTTTTTTGAGTTATTTTAGTTAAAATATAGCTTTTATTTACTTTTAAGTTTATAAGGGCTTTATACTTTTTTTTATTGTACTTAATTTTGGTTATAATGGTATTATCGAGTCTTAATTAGACTTTATATAAGGACTTGTTATTTATAACTTCTCGCTGCTTTACTAGCGAGAGTTTTTGCCGTTTTTTGGTTTTTTATGTTTCTTCTTTTTTAGGTTTTTTTAAGTTGCTGCGGCTTAAATGTTTTTTTATTTTTAGGCTTTTATAAAAGCGTGTTTCTAGTAATTATTATTTAAATAGTTTCTTTAATTACCTTTTAAGTAGTAAGGGGTAAAAGGTTTATTTTTTATATAGAACTTTATATATTAAAACTTTAATTTTTTTTCGAGGGCTTTTTTGTAGCTTAAGTTTGTTTTTTTGTTGACTCAAAATCTTTTAAGGTTTTGGATTATTTTTAAATAAAAGGTATAATTTTCGAATTTGCTTGTTAAAGGTAACTCGATGTCTCTTTATAGGTTTATATAGATTTCTAGAAATTCTCTCTTTTTTTTAAAGTATGCCTTAACGATTTATTTATAGCTTAGTTTAGTTATACGTACTTTTGCTTATTATTTTGTTAAGTGCTTTTTTATAAAGTTAAATAAACTGGTATTATATTTAGCTCGTTTTTCGAGTTATTATAAAAGATATAATCCTTTTTATAATTCTTATAATTCTTTTTTAATTTCGTCTTTTTCGAAACCCGTTCTAAGTAAATCGTGTATATCGCATAATATTAAGGTATAATATATATAATCTTTAGTAATTGTTTCGTTGTTTTTTTTGGAACTTAGGTAAAGATAATATGCTTTAAAATAATGTGGCTATCGTAAGACGTTATTATAAATATACTTATTTTTTTTCGTATTATTATTTTCTGGTTTTTAAGGATAATAACCGGCTTTATTCTTAAAATTTTTATGTACTTAATAAGCGTTATTAATGTAAAAGCTTTAATGTAACGATATATATTTCTTTTTTTCTATTTTTAACTTTGTTTTAAGTTTTTTACTTAGTAACCTATTAAGTTAGCTAGCATTGTTTAAGCTTTAATGAATATCACAATTATTATTTATATAAAACCTCCGGTTTAAACTATTATAATGGCTTTAATGTAGTTTATTATAGTTTAATTTAATTCCTAAATCGTATTTTAGTTTATAGGTATTATACTTGTATAGTACTTCGCTTTTATTATATCCTTATTTAGTTTATTTTAATGTAAGGTATTTTAAATATAAGTAATTATACTTTAAATAATTTTTATAATTAACTTAATAATATTTATAACTTTTTTTTTACTTTGATAGTAGTAATAATAAATACTTAGTTTATTTCTTTATTATTTTCGAAATAAATTCTTACTTTAAAGGTTTTTTTCTCGGGTTAAAGAATCTTTTTTGTTTTTAGTTTTTGTTTCTTAGAACTTCGATATTTGTTTTTATAA
Source organism: Biscogniauxia marginata (assembly GCA_022695795.1). NCBI lineage: Eukaryota > Fungi > Ascomycota > Sordariomycetes > Xylariales > Xylariaceae > Biscogniauxia > Biscogniauxia marginata. The sequence goes on along the minus strand of MU404120.1, from coordinate 238,828 downwards.
TGTTTTTTCTTTTTATAGTTAAAACACTTAATAGTTGATTTATTTTGTTTTTTTTGCTCTTTTTAAGCGGCGTTGATTTTAATGGGGTTTAACTTAGTTTTAGTGCTTTTCTTTGTTTCGGTACCATTTTTGTGATTTCCTTTTTTCTGTTAATCGCCGTTCTTTTGTTATATTGTTTTTTTCTTTTTAAAGTACCGTTTAAAGTTTTTATTATTAATAGTAATTATTATTATAACGTAGTTATTGAATTTTTCTGCTTTTTTTTCTTTATATAGGTTTGTTTTATATAATTTATTTTTTATATAGTTTTTTAGTCCTTAATAAAACAAGTAGTATAAGCTTTTAATAAGTAGTTATAACTAGCTTGCGAGTTTTTTAAACTTAATAGCGTAATTCGAAGTCTTTTTATTTTGTCGTAGTTTATAAAGTCGAGCTTCGGCTTATTACTAAAGAATTAGGTTATTAAACATAAATCTAAGTTGTTTTTTAAACTTTTTATAATTTTTAAAGACCTTTTTTATGTTTTTTTAGGTGTTTAGTTTATTATTTAAATGATTTTTTAACATTAATTAAAACCAGGTTAAAGTAGTTTTAACAAGGAGTTAAAATATCGTAAAACCTTTTTATTTCTTAGTGGTAATTGTTTTGTGATAAAATTATAAGTAGGTTCCGGCCTAGATTAGAAATCCCTTTAAATCGCTCGACTTATTATACTTACTAAGTGTAATTAGTTTAAAATCCTTTATATCGAGGGTTATCATGTTGTTTTTATCGGTTAAGTTATTAAGGTTATTATTATTTAAAAGTGGTTTCGGTTATTTGTTTTTAGAAGGTAAAAGTTGTTTTACTTGTTTGTTTTTTTTTAGGTATTTTTTTTTAAATGATTTTTCTTGCTAAGCTTTAAAGGTGTCTTTTTAGGGCTCTTTTTTAATTATAATTATAATTAATTCTTATGTTAGTTCTTTTAAACCTTTTTGTTATATCGTAAAAGAATTTAAAGCTTTCGTTTAAGAGCTTGTTAATTATTGTTTTTTTATTTGTTTTTTTTCTTGTTACTCTCTAGTTTTAAGGGGTATATTTGTCTTGGGACGGTCCAACCGAGAGTCCTTTCTCCTAAATTAATGTTAAGTATTAATTAAAGAGCTATTAAAATGTGACAAACCTCTTTATATATTCCTAGTTAACTAACTTTATAAGTAAATACGTACTAGGTTTTCTTGATTTAAAGGTAATAATGAATTAAGATTAATTTAAGTAATTTATAATGTTTTATTCGTTAAAGAGATTTTAAGGTATTTTCACTATAGTATTAAAGAGTAACTATAGTCTTAAATTAATAACTAAAGAACTAAAATAAATAACTAGAAATAGGAAATTTTATTCTTTTTATACTTATTTTCCTTTTTATATAAATAGAGTGAATAGTAAATCGCATATTTTTAATCTATTATTCACTATTTGTTGAATAATAAATCACATATTCCTAATCCACTATTTATTATTCGTTAAATAGTGAATAACACATTTTTAATCCACTATTCACTATTCGTAATTACGTGATCCGCATGTGCTTAATGTTTCGATGGTCATAACATTATATAAATATAAATAATATAATAATAACTTTTTTTAAATTAAAAAGAATTAATTTAATTATATAAAATTAAATTTATATATTTAAAAAATTATTATAATAATAATTTATTAAACTTTATTAATAATTATTATGTATTTATTTTAAAATATTAAAATATATAAAGTTAAAAAGTTAAAACTTATATAACAAATAATTAAATATATAAAGTATAACGATATTTTTTTAATAATAATTTTCGTGATTATTTAAAATTAAGAAATACGTAATGTTATAAACTAACAATGTTAAAGGGGTTTTTAACAAGGATGTGAAGCATGGACTAAGAATGTAAAAAACGGATAACTCGAGTTAAAAGGGCAATATAACGTTACGTGGTATAAATTCCTGTCGATTTAAAAATTCATAAGAATAAAAAAATTTAACGATATTTAATATATTAAAATAAGAAATATAAAAAAAAGAAAGAAATATAAATAAATATAAATTTCTTTTATATTTATTTATTTATTTTTATTTCTTAGTTATTAATTTAAAATTATAATTATTTTTTAATATTATAATAAAGTACTTTAAAATCTCTTTAACGAATAAGGCATTATAAATCTCTTAAATTAATCTTAATCCTTTATTACCTTCAAATTAAGAAAAACCTAATACGTACTCACTTATAAAGTCAATTAACTAGGAACACATAGGGAGGTTCGTCACACCTTTTTTAATGTAGAGGAACCGTAAGATATGGCCTTGGCATTTCAGAACGTAGTACTGTGAACCTTAAAGTAAGATCATCAACGTGGTTATCACCTAAAGAATCAGGATCGAAAATACTTTAATCTATCTACTACATTTAAAAAGTTCCTGTTTGGCCAATCTACCTATAACCGATATTATCCCCTAATAGGAAGGCAAGGCTCTCCACGTGTGATTTTATGATACGGATATACACAGCCCCTTTCAATTCGGAAGTTGGCGAATATTATGAGGTGTGCTAGATGGAACACCTCGTTTTGCACTATGCAGCTCGTGGTTAGTATTACGCTGAGTAATACCTAGTAGAGGAAGACGGCCACAATAAGTGGCTGATGTCATTATTATGAGTTCATAGCACATATCTAAAGTAAGCCAGATGGGCAGGAAAATATTGAGGCGGGATCATTGTGTTTATGTGAGCCTGTGCCGCTGTGCCATATTCTTCTAAGTTGAGGTGCGCCACATAACGAGATTAGGCCTGGATAGCAACAGTTTGTATTATCCTAGACTAGGTAGTCAACACTGGCATTTAGTCGCGTAGACAATACAGTCTCGAATCAAGGAAGTATATATATATCGCAATATTCGAGGCTCTTACGTATCGGTAATTCGTCTTTCTAATATTTGGTATGTCGGGTATGAAATGCAGGAAACTAAGCTGGAAGATATACAACGCAAACTTCACGATGCGGCTGACAATGGTGGGAATTTCACCCCCTTGTAAGGTGAGAACTAAATAACAACCCAAACAACTTATGGTAATACTCCTTTTTATATATTAATAGGGTGGCCTCCAATGTTGTGTTTTTTTGTCATTCGGTCAACTTGGCATGACTTCATATCACTGTTCGCTGTCGAATGGAAATAAGAACGGATGATACTCATTCACATGGTTGACATTAGTTTGTCGCACTATATATACCAATACTCAATATAAATTGAGGACCAATGTTTGCCGGAGTATCATTCAAGAACCTTTCCATTTCTTCATGCCCCGTCCGCCAACCCAGTTTTCATCTATACCGTTTCACTTTATTCAATATTTGAAATAATTTTCAAAATATTATAACGCTATTAAACATGTTTCAGAGCATAGTATATATGCTGGCATTGTATATAGTCGGCTTTGTGGCGACTACACCTCACACCCTCATATCCTTGAATCAGCGTGCAGAAAAGGTTGTGATTGGATATAGAGATTGCAGTCAGGTGTGTCTAAAAGATAAACATCCATGTATCCGCGAAACGAATTTAAACTCACTATGATAAAGGACGAAGCAGAAAAGATAAAGAAAGCCAACGGACCTGTTTGGGATTTCGAGACAAGCCGTGGGAAACCAACGCAGCTAGGCTATGGTGTCTATACCGTACCCGCCCCGGGCGAATGGAGCAATCGGAGAGGCGATTGGTGAAGATGACTTCCAATGATTGAGGATGTCGCATTCGCTTGCTAACAATGGAACAGGCACTGCCTGTTCAAAATTAACTCGAAAGCGTTGAAGGACGTTCCTAAGATATGGATTCCGCAATGGTACGGAAAGGAGCAAACCTTTCTGTGGACGATACCGGACGAGGTCGAAAGGTATGTTGGTACGGTCAATGATGATTGGGACGTCGACACGAGTTTTCTTATGTCCAGGATCTGGAAAATGGAAGACAAGCTGCAGCTTCTGATACCCCCCGACCTAGTCGACGATGATGACATGGGGTGGGAAGCAGAGTGTCAGGATTCGATAAATAAGCTGTCTATAAGAACTCAGGTTAACTACGATGCATGGACTAATAATGTTGGCGGGACGAAGGACCCGGTAGTAGAAGATAGTAGTGACAGTGATGAGGAAGACTCCTCCGGAGATTCAGATATGGAGGATTAAGTGGACACGGATGATTAGTTTCTGGAAATTGAAGTGTATTGTTAAAGTCCTGGTTATACCAAGGAACACCCCTTAAGCCTGTGGTTGGCCGAGGGCTACAATTAGAGAGTTGAAAATGCTATGTTATCTACAACGAGACCTCCCCATGTATATTTTATGGCTACTAATACCATCTGCTATTACTGGTATCGGTTGATATTTACCATAGAAGCTCAAGGAATTATCAAATGTTATTCGTAGTAATACATGAGAGTATATATTTCACTCCCATACCAGCTACCGTATTGGTGATTTTAAGATATATAGGGCACACAACGAATGATGAAGATAAAGGTACAATTTGAATAATCGGGACCAATGTGCTTGTAACAATAGCATTGGAGGAGCCTGTTTAGGTAACTAAAGCTGAAACTAGGTATGGCGCTAAAATCCCCATTGCTTAGAAACGAGCAATACAGTATAGGTGCATACGGCCGCATAGATTGATATATATAGGTATATATATATATATCGCACAAAGCATATTCATTTCACTGACATCATTAATGGCGGGCCCGCCTCACTTGTCATTCCTCCAAGGTACTGCGCGTTTGATCCAAGTACCTGAGACAACGCGTCTAAATTATTGAATCCAGATTACGTGTGTCCCGACTACGGAAGCGATCGCCGAGCCTATTTTGTTGTGCTTCATTGCTCCTTACAATGCGCATAAATCCACAATGCCAAGCCCCGCGAAGAAGAGGAAGCTGAACGACTCGAAGTCTACTGGCCCGTCCTCCAAAGGACTGGAGTATTTTTTCTCTAAGCAGAGACAAAATGGATCCAGTACCAACGTATCCCCCGGGGCTACCCTGGATAATGGTTCCATGAGCCAGCATCGTGAGATGACCGACGAACAGCTGGCTAAGAAACTCCAGGCAGAGTGGGATCTTGAGGACGCAAGAGGCGGACTGCCCGATCAAGCTCAGGGTAGCTCTTCGCCGTCTAAGGTACACCAAGGATCACTTAATAAAATTTCATCGCGATCTAACTCACCCGTCCCAAGTGCTTCGGGGAAGGGAAAAGCCACTTTGTCTCTACAGTCTGTTGCCGCATCTGTCGACGCCGTTTCCGAGTCCATCCCTTTGGACGAAAGCCCGCTCACATTTGACCCTTCCAAATATGTACCAGAGCTCCAAAAACACTGGGCAGGCGAGGGGGGCGATGCATCATATGCTCTTCTTACGCGATGCTTTGTACTTGTGAGCAGTACAGCAAGCCGGATCAAGATCGTCGATACTCTGGTCAACTGCCTACGTATACTCATAGAAGCAGACCCTGAAAGCTTGCTACCTGCGGTAAACCTCTCATCCCGTCGGACTAATCTACCCCTCCTGATTTATCTCTGAATATCTCCAGCTGACTGATATATAGGTATGGCTAGCCACGAACTCTATCTCACCGTCGTACATCTCGCTCGAGCTTGGTCTCGGCGGCTCTGCTATTTCCAAGGCTCTAAAGCAAGTCTGTGGTCTTGACAACCGGTCGCTGAAGGCGATTTATGACAAGCACGGCGACGCAGGCGATGTGGCCTTCGAGGCAAAGAAAAAGCAGAGCTTTACGCTGCGTCGGCCTAAGCCCCTGACTATTAAGGGGGTGTACCAGTCGCTTGTGAAGGTCGCCAACAGCCAAGGCCAAGGTAGCGCTGAGGCGAAGCAACGCATCATCGATCGGCTCCTGCAGGACGCTCGTGGGGGAGAGGAGAGCCGCTATATTGTGCGTACCTTGTGCCAGCATCTTCGGATTGGCGCCGTGAAGACCACGATGCTTATTGCGCTTTCACGGGCATTTATACTTTCACGACCCCCAGGCACAGAGTTCCACCTCAGATCCGTCGATGAGCTGAGAGCGCTAAAGAAAGAAGAGCTGGCTGAGGTGTGGAGTAGGGCAGAGGAGATTGTTAAGGCGTGTTTCGCGAGGCGGCCGAATTACAACGACCTCATACCCGTAATGCTTGAAATCGGCATCTGCGAGGAGTTGCTGATACGTTGTGATATCACCTTACATATCCCGCTGCGGCCTATGCTGGGGAGCATCACACGCGATCTGTCCGAGATGCTCACCAAACTCCAGGGGCGAGACTTTGCATGTGAATTCAAATATGACGGCCAGCGAGCGCAGGTACACTGCGACGAGAACGGCAAAGTGTCCATCTTCTCGCGACATCTCGAGCTGATGACGGACAAGTATCCGGATCTGGTCGAGCTGGTGCCACGGATTCGCGGCGAGGGTGTTGGTAGCTTCATCATGGAGGGGGAGGTCGTCGCTGTGGATCGGCCGACAGGCGAGCTGAAAAATTTCCAGACTTTGACAAACCGCGCTCGCAAGGACGTGGCCATCGGGAGCATCACAATTGACGTGTGCCTCTTTGCCTTTGATCTCATGTACCTCAATGGCCAGCCACTGCTCAACCGACCCTTTCGCGAGCGTAGGGAGCTACTACACTCACTATTCGTTGAGGTACCGCACCATTTTACGTGGGTCCGAAGCCTGGATGCAACATCCCAAGACTCGGAGGCGGTACTGGACTTTTTCAAGCAGGCTACAGATATCAAGTGTGAAGGCATCATGGTCAAAATCTTGGATAATCTACCTGCCAATGTATCAGCTCTGGGTATAGCAGAAGCAGGCGAAGATCCCAATTCTGATCAAGCACCACCGGAAGACAATGATGGCAACTCAACCTCCATCCTCACTAGATCCAAACCGAAATTCAAAGCCAAACCTAGAAAATCTAAAAACCCCTCTCCGGTAAACGGCGAACCTTCAGAAGCGAAACCTTCTTCATCCCGGCGCAAACCACTTCTAGCAACCTACGAGCCAGACAAGCGGCTCGACTCATGGCTAAAGGTGAAGAAGGACTACAACGCTGCTTTTGACACACTAGATCTAGTTCCTGTGGCGGGGTGGCACGGGCAAGGGCGCAAGGCGCGCTGGTGGTCCCCGATCCTCCTAGCTGTGCGTAATCCCGAGACGGGCGCCCTCGAGGCGGTCTGTAAGTGCATGTCCGGCTTTACGGACGCCTTCTACAAGGCGAACAGGCTGTTCTACGACGACGGTTCCGGTGAGCCTGACATCAACGAGGGAGAGTGCGGGGGAAAAGAGGATACTGCGGAAGGGAGAGGTAGCAATGGCGATAAAGACGATGTGGACGAGCAAGACGACGGCGATACCAACGAAGAAAGAGAACAAACATATAAAAACATTCGCAAGACAAAGCCGGGCTTCGTAGAGTACGCAGGGGGAAACCCGGATGTCTGGTTCGAGCCCCAGGAAGTCTGGGAGGTGGCCTTCGCGGACATCACGCTCTCGCCGACGTACACGGCGGCCATCGGGCTGGCAAGCCTGGACCGCGGCCTGAGCCTGCGGTTCCCGCGGTTCTTGCGCAAGAGGGAGGACAAGGGCATCGAGGAGGCGAGCACGAGCGAGTTCCTGGCCGGCCTGTGGCAGAAGCAAGAGGTCAAGGTACCGCCCGTCGCTCCCACGAAGCGGAACGAGGGCGACGATGGGGATGTAGAGTATGGGGGGATGGAGGACGAATACTAGGTTAAAAATCATAAAAATTTTCTTTTTCATCTAACTGTCTACGTTATCCTAGAGATATGTGTGGCGTGTATTGGGCTGTGATAATGCAAATACCATTTTTCTCTCTCCCTACCATCCATCCCCTGTCCAGAAAAAGGGGTCAAGTCAGATTTCATCTCTCTTATGTTACAAACTTCCTACCCAACCCTCCCCAACCCCTAAATCCTGGCGAAACGGCTCTGCCTACTTGCTATCCCTCCACGCCTTGTACACGGTCCGGGCGCCGTAATTCTCGCCCTTCCTCAGCAGGACCTGGCCGCGCCACTCGTCGACGTTGCAGGCGTTGACGAAGCGGCTGGGCTCGACGCAGAAGGCGCTGCGGGGGCCGCGGGCGGGGGCGCCCTCGACGGCGGGCACGTCGATGTACTTGCCCGTGTAGTACTGGAAGGCGGGCTCGGTGCTCCAGACCTCGAGGTGGACGCCCGAGGCCGGGTGCCGCGCGGCGGCGAGCCGGACCAGCGGCCGCGCGCGCGTGTCGATCGGCACGGAGCCCGGCGCGGACGCGTCCCCACCGACCACGAAGCAGTCGTCGATGTCGGGCTCAGTCGCACCCAGCGTGAAGGGCGCGTCCGTGGCGACCTTGGGGAAGGGCGCGGGCCCTCCCGTCGGGATCCCGGTAGCGTCAACGGGGAGGTAAGTCGGCGTGCATAGCTGGACTACGGTGCCCTCGATGGTGGGGCCGCCGGTGAGGTTGAAGTATCTGATGTGCGTCTCTTGTCAGCTCTTCTCTCCTTTTCTCATTTTCTTCGGGGGATGGGATAAGACAGCGCAGCACAAAAATAGGAAGTAACATACGAATGGTTAGTCATGTTGATGAAGGTCTCGTCCGCGCCCCCCACGAGCTCGGCCTCGTACTCGATGCCGAGGAGCGTGACCTCCTGGCCGCCTTCCTCTACCGCCTTGCTCGCGGTGTAGACGACGCGGGCGACGACCTCGCCGGGGAAGCCCTCGTCGCCGTCCTCGCTCGTTAGCACGAACTCGACGCTCTCGCCGCCCTGGGTGTCGGCCGGCGGCAGGCCGGGGATCTTGCGCACGCCGACGGGCCGGGGGCCGCTCCACACGCGCTTGCCCCAGCCGCGGACGCCGCCGTGCAGCGTGTTGGGCCCGTCGTTGGCGGCGAGGCTGTAGGCGCGGGCGCCGTTGAGCGGGCCGACGCGGGCGCCAGCGATGCGGTTCGCGACGCGGCCGATAGTCTCCCCGAAGTAGGGCGCGTTGTGCGACACGTACTGCGCCTGCGTCGGGAACCCCTGCACAATGTTGACCCCGCCCACGGTGAAGCTCTGGATGATGGCGCCCAGGGGCAGGAAGGAAATCTCGTCCGTCATGGTTCTACGTGATGTAGGTAGCTTTGCTAATTCTCCCTGTCTCTATATATGTATATATATTTGGTATTTTATTTCGTAGTTTTCTCTCTTTTTCTCTAATATGTATGTCCCCGGTCTGTCTGTTGGGCGTGACGGAAGCTGGGAGTTTGGTTCGGCGAAGGTATTCCCGGGATTGGGACGCTGTACCCAAGTCAAGTAGATAGTTGAAGGTAGGATAACCGAGATAGTTCCTAGATTTTGGAACTGGAAGGGAGTAATAGATCTGGATATATATATATATATATATATATATATTGTTGGCTAACCTATAAAAATCGGGAGACAAATATCAACCCACAAGACGAAGCACGAGATGAGGGATTCAGGCTATATAGGACCCTAGCAGCTCTCCGAGGGCATAGTAACTCCGGCGAACTACTTACCTCACGATGGCGGGGTTGCGTCGGCGGGGTAATTTGAGGGGCGCTATTAGTGACCCCGGGACCGCCTCGATGGTATCACGATCATTCCACCGAGGATCTTGATCCTGTTACTTTGGACTAGGTGAATAAAGCTGGAAGCGTGTGACATACTTGCACGGAACTGGTATTCTCCGTCGGAATTGAAGACGGCGCGGGATTCGTGCAGCCCAAGTTGAAAAGGCTAGGTTAGGTATCCTCTGCTGCTGCCCATGACGTAGCAACTCCAACCTACCTACCATAAAATAATCAGGTAGTAGGTAGTAGGTAGTAGGTAGTACTGAAGGTAGGTTCTTAAGTACGGCTAGCCAGAAGATAGAGTTTCTGGTACGGTTGGGTGGGTCCTCAAATGTACAGCAACAAGAATGATGCGATGAGCAAATCAAGGGAAGCCATTTCCCATGCTCATGCCCATGCCGGATTTGAAAAAGTCATAAAAGGAAGCATGGCAATTAGGCAGGAAGCTAAGGGCCACTGATAAGGAATTGCGCTTCATTGTACATAGTTACATCAATTTGACTAGGTACATATGTATGTATGTACTTAAAAGTAGGGGTTGTTTCAAATGCAAGCAAGGTACCATGTCTCATAACTCCTATAGTAAAGAAACATGCCTATTGGAAGTTGGCAATACTAAGTGCTTTCTTGCCGGACGCATTGCATGCTATGCTCCTTAGCATTGAATGCATGTACCTAACTCGAACTGTAGACCTACATGTAGCCAGCTGCCAACTCGTCTAGCTTAGGTAGCCTTACATCACAGTAAATTAGACGTGTCACAGCAATCCGCCAGTCAATCAATTCGGTCAATCAAATCACATCCGTCCACAAGGCCAACTTCGCTCCCAGCTTGCACCATTCAACACCATCCAACACCGCAATACACAACGACAACCCTCGACGACAACTTCGGTTGGTAAAATAAAAACCCCAAAATTTTACTATATCAATCAATCTAGTTCCTTGCTCATGGCGTTCCGAAATTTATAAAAACTCTAGCTTTTGACGAGCATTAGAAGGAAAGACAAGATTAGCACTTTACACATTCATTTCCCTTACTGGAACATGGCCGAGTTCCCTTCACCGAAAGGCACCCCTAAGCGGAAGCGTGATGACTTAGCCACGGAGCAGCGATTATCCGCTACCGCACTCTCGCCTAGCCGCCCATCCACGTCCAGCTTCTCCTTCCAACCGCCGAGTCTTCACCCAGTCAAGTACTGCAACGAACTTGTTGAGGACGGGAACAGCAGCCCACGGACCAGGGTCGCCCAGAAGTTCGGAGACCTGGCACTGGAGAACAATGGCTACTATGGCGAGAGCGGGGGCGGGGCAACTTCAAGCAGCAATCACCAACTCGAACGCCAACACCAACAACAATACCAGTACCAATACCGTCACCCCTTCGCCAATCCCAAATTCTCGCCCCAACTGCCCGTCTTCGATTTTGACGGTGCCACCGGCAGCAGCGGTAGTGGGGAAATGCAGCTGGACGACGACGATGACGGTGCTACACGAAAACGCATCAAGTTCCCTGAAGCCAACTCTGATGCCCACGCTCAGGTAGAGCCGATTGTTCATACAAACGGAGAGACAAGCGCCAATGCCACAGGTCTTGTTCCAATCGACACGTCTGGGCATCTGACCCTGCAGACAGCCGTGGATCCCGCCATTGTGCGGACGTCAAAGAGTAGCGCAAACGGCCGTCTGCAGAAGTCATACCCATCTATCAATCGTTTGTCCGATTCCAAGTCGCGCAGTCGAAAGCGGGCCGGCACGCCTCCCGTACCGAAACGGAAGACGGCCTCCGAATCCATCGCCGAGGAGGATGCCCCCATTGTTGACCCTGTTCGTGCAGCGCTCACATGGCACGAGGACGAGATTACCATATACGACCCCGAGGACAAAGACGACGACGGTACGGGTATCAATGGCATTGGCTTCAAGCCCACGCCAGCCATAGCCTATGCACGGGCCCAGAAGCGGAGACAGCAGCTTGCCGAGTATAAGAAGCGTGAGGAGAGCGAGGCTAGGGCTAAGAGAAACCAGCGTCGAAGGGAACAACTCGGTGCAGGCGCAGAGATGGAGAGGAACCACCCGATTGTACGAGTGCATTTCTCGGACACAGAGCCCACGACTGTCGTCATGACTTGATACTACCTACTTCCTAACCCCCTTTATTACTTCGGATACCATTTAGAACGTTTTGGCGTTGCTAGGTTCGGCCAAGTTGGCGTTTGGAGAGCGAGGCAGAGCTCATGAATGGTGCCAACTCAACTTTCGTTACTGGAAATTTGCTTTTTCAGGGGTTCGCGGTCCATCTTCTTATATGCTATATTTGAATGACACAATATTGGTCTTTTGCTTGATAGAGGATGGTGCTCCGCAGTGAACATTTGACGAGCCCCTTTGATTATGATAGATAGACATATACACAACGCATTGGCGTAAGGATAGGACTTTATTATAGCCCCTACCCCATAACCATATTGATACAATGGCAGTCGTTTTGCTCCAATAAATATGCAAAATTATACTTTGTAGTAGTCACCAAAATCTGTACCAGCTCTTTTTCGCTTGCCGGGCCTTCTCGTCCGCCTCTTCTTTTAACCGCAGAGCTTCTGCCACCTTCTCCTTCTTCTCGGCTTGTTTCCGGTCGATGACCTCGACGACTCGCGCCATCGCGGTACGCTCCTTAAACCGTTGCGCCTGGCAATACTCCCACTGTATTATGCTGCCCAAGAGAAAGGAGCCGAACGCCCAGTTGGCAGCTTTCGGTATTCTAGCTAGAGACGGGGGGAGAAGAGACGTGACCGATTAGCCCCAGAGAGAATGTTTTCATTCAAATACAGAAACGCCCTCACCATGCCCAGCCAAAGACAAGACACGTGAAACGGACTTGGAGAGCGGGAAAGGAGAGGGAAAAAAAGAACATACCACCCAAGACAAACCGCCCCGCGCCGATCACGGCGCCAGCCCCGATGCCCGTGAGGAAGCCCTCCCGTGCACACGGCATCTTATGTACGGTGAAGAAGTCCTCCGACTTGATCGTGTTCAGGGCCTCGGAGAGGGACGGCATCGGGGGGTTCTTCTGCGCAACTCCCTCCTCGCCCGAGCTCGACTCCCCGCCATCATTTTTATTCTGCTGCTGTTGCTGCTCGTCCGGTTTCGGACTGTGGAATACCTCGTACACCTGCGGCTTCGGGACGTGGTCGGGCGGCGCTGTGGCCCCCGGCGGGGGACCGCGAAGCTTGGCCGCGGACGGCTCGCGGTCGTCTCGGGCCATTGGTCGCCGGGTGCCGAACGTTTAAATATAGATATGTTCAGTTCTTTTTGTGGTTTGCAAAGCGCAATTGAGCTCGCCGGTTGGGTGGGCGGGAGCTTGGACAGCTTCCTTCGCTGAGGGGGGTGTTGGACTTGTGATATGCAGAAAATCACAATTGGAGCTTTCAAGCTATGACCTACACTTCACTCGTTACATATGCATCTTAGCCAGCTCGGGGCGGGGCGGGCTGAATATATGCATGTATCCGCATGTAAGGCCGGGCTCTTTGAGCTAGCTACCTATCGAGAAATAGGTGGGCCCCTTAAACACATCGACCGGGGTACGCGTTAAAAGGTACGGTCTCAGATCGCGTTGTCGCGCGTTGCTGTAAGTGGATTTTGTCCTGTCCACTAGGAGAAGGGAAATTCCAAAATCGATCCAAGCAACCAAACTCCTCGAATAACAAGCCACTGAAACGTTTCTGATTGTGGTCAATCCTTATAGCACTGCATTGGATCGGTTTCCATGCTTCGCTTTCTGTCTGGCATTTTCCCCAATGCCGTGTTAGCAATCCTCCGAGTCCTAAATATCTGACCGATAATCCGCCCTCCTATCCCACCCTTTCTCGAGCGAGGCGGATTTCTCTCGCACCCTCTCTTCCTCCTTTCTCGGCCCACTTCTCACCGTCGATAACTAAAGGGAAAATATGCCTAACACATCTCTTCGCCGCCCGCAGAAGGGCTACGTTCGCCGCGGGGGCAAGCAGGCCTACCATGGCCCCGGCTCGCGAACCCGCACCTTCGCCGCCTCGACCACCCGCACCGAGGCCACGTCCGCCGACGAGAAGGCTGAACGGTCACGGCTCGCCCAGCAGATCGACGAGTCTATGGGATTCACGCGGTACGAGTCCGGCCGGCGGAAGGAAGGGTGGCTCGTCAACGTGCAGCCGACGACGGTGGCGCTCGACGACGACCGCGTGCCGGGAGGCCGCGCCGCGCTCGACTGCTACTTTATCGAGGAGGACGGCCAGACTTTCAAGGCTACGGTTGAGTACGAGCCGTACTTCCTGATCGCCGTGCGCAAGGGCCGCGAGAGCGAGGTCGAGGAGTGGCTGAAGCGCGTGCCCGGCGGCGGCGTTGTGCGCACCGTCAAGAGGGTCGACAAGGAGGATCTGTCCATGCCGAACCACCTACTTGGCTACCGGAGGACCTTCCTCGAGCTACGGTTCGGTAACGTAGCCGACCTAATGGCCGCGAGGAGAGATATCATGCCCGTCGCCGAGAAGAACCGCAAGGCCATGGGCACGGTGGATGTTTATGCAGAGGTTGCCTCGTAAGACCTCTCCCCTTCTGAGAGACTGCTTGGTTGTTCTGGAGACTAATGGACATGAAACAGCGAACAGGCAGGGTTCGACCTCTTTGATGATTCACGAGATGACGATAGACGACATAATACTTCCCTTTCAGACGCTAGCGACTACATAGTCGATATTAGAGAGTACGACGTACCGTACCATGTAAGAGTAATGATAGATATGGGTCAGTTACAGACCAATTCATCATCTGGCGGGTCTCTACTAACACCATTACTAGGTATCCGGGCCGGAAGGTGGTATTACGTAGAAGCGAAGCATGGAGTAACCACCATGACGCTCAACGAGGAGCGTCTCGTCCAAGCAGACCCGGTGGTAATGGCCTTCGATATCGAAACAACCAAGCTCCCCCTGAAATTCCCCGACGCCGCCATAGATCAGATTATGATGATATCGTACATGATAGACGGACAGGGTTTCCTAATCACGAACCGAGAGATTGTGTCAGAGGACATTGCAGATTTCGAATACACGCCGAAACCGGAATATACCGGTCCATTCATGATCTTTAACGAACCTGACGAGAAGGCCTTAATTGAGCGATTTTTTCTACATATCAAGGAGGCAAGGCCGACAGTTATCGCCACGTACAACGGAGACTTTTTCGATTGGCCCTTCGTGGAGGCGAGAGCGGGTATCAACGGGATCGACATGTACCACGAGATTGGATGGAGGAAAGACAAGGAGGATATCTACAAGTGCACATATGGCGTTCATATGGATTGTTTCGCCTGGGTCAACCGAGATTCGTACCTGCCACAGGGAAGTCGTGGTTTGAAGGCTGTCACGGTAGCCAAACTCGGTTATGACCCCGACGAGCTCGACCCGGAACTGATGACACCGTATGCTAGCGAGAGACCGCAGACTCTGGCAGAGTATTCGGTTTCAGATGCCGTCGCGACATATTACTTGTATATGAAGTACATCCATCCCTTTATCTTTTCGCTCTGTACGATTTTGCCCCTGGGAGGCGATGACGTCTTGCGGAAGGGTACCGGCACTCTCTGCGAGATGTTGTTGATGGTGCAGGCGTACCAACAGGAGATCGTGCTGCCGAATAAGCATGTCTCGCCAAAGGAGTCATTTTACGACGGGCATTTGCTAGAAGCAGAGACGTACGTTGGTGGGCACGTCGAAAGTATCGAGGCGGGTGTATTCCGGGCCGATATACCCGTAAACTTTGCCGTGGACCCTGGTGCCGTTGACGAGCTTCTTCGCGATCTCGACGCAGCGTTGAAATTCGTTGTCGAGATTGAAGAAAAGAAATCCCTAGACGACGTCACAAACTACGATGAAGTCAAAAAAGAGATTGCTGCGCGGTTGACGCAGCTGAAGGAGACGCCAAACCGAAATGAGCGGCCGCTGATTTACCACTTAGATGTTGCTTCTATGTATCCGAACATTATGACGACCAATCGGTTACAACCAGATTCCATGATCCAGGAATCGGACTGTGCTGCATGTGACTTTAATAGGCCCGGAAAGACGTGTGACCGGAGAATGCCCTGGGCTTGGAGAGGCGAATACCTGCCGGCGAAACGGGACGAGTACAACATGATCCGGCACGCTCTCGAAGGCGAAAAGTTCCCCGGGAAATGGCCCAATTCTCCTATGCAGACATTTCAAGAGCTCACTGAAGACGAGCAATCCGGTCTCGTCAGAAAACGACTCCAGATGTACAGCCAGAAGGTGTACCATAAGATGCGCGACTCAACAACCACTGTTAGAGAGGCAATCATCTGCCAACGAGAGAATCCATTCTACATTAATACTGTTAGAGATTTCCGAGATCGGCGGTATGATTACAAGGGGAAAGCAAAGGTCTGGAAAGGCAAGACTGAATCACTAAGGTCTTCCGGGGCAGGTAACCAAGAGGTGGAATCCGCAAAGAAGATGATCGTTCTGTATGACTCGCTACAACTCGCACATAAAGTCATTCTAAATTCGTTCTATGGCTACGTCATGAGAAAAGGTTCCAGATGGTACTCTATGGAAATGGCTGGCGTTACCTGTTTGACCGGCGCAACAATCATTCAGTTGGCTAGATCACTAGTGGAACGGCTCGGTCGACCCCTAGAACTGGACACTGACGGTATCTGGTGTATGCTGCCGGCAACGTTTCCTGAGAACTTCTCCTTCAAACTCAAGAACGGGAAGAAGCTAACAATATCGTATCCTTGCGTCATGTTGAACCACCTTGTCCACGACAAGTTTACAAACCACCAATACCAGACTCTCGTTGACCCAAAAACGTTCAAGTACGAAACACATAGCGACAACTCCATCTTCTTCGAAGTTGACGGCCCTTACAAGGCCATGGTCTTGCCTACATCGAAAGAAGAAGACAAGAACTTGAAGAAGCGATACGCCGTATTTAACGACGATGGTAGTCTTGCTGAGCTCAAGGGTTTCGAAGTCAAGCGGCGAGGTGAATTAAAACTCATCAAAATCTTCCAGCAACAAATTTTCAAGTTTTTCTTGGAAGGGAACACGTTGGCCGAATGTTACGCTGCTGTAGCTAAGGTAGCGAACAAGTGGCTTGATGTCCTATACAGCAAGGGGTCGACGCTTGCTGATGAGGAGTTCATCGATCTTCTTTGCGAGAATCGAAGCATGAGCAAGACACTTGAGGAATACGGCAGTCAGAAATCAACGTCTATTACCACTGCGAAACGTTTAGCCGAGTTCTTGGGAGAGCAAATGGTCAAAGATAAAGGTCTGAATTGCAAGTACATCATCTGTGCCAGGCCTCGCAATGCCCCGGTTACCGATCGTGCTGTGCCGGTTGCTATCTTCTCCGCCGAACCAGAGATCAAGCGAAGATTCTTGACCAAATGGCTGAAGGAGGAACCTAGTGACACAGACCCCCGGGCTCTGCTTGACTGGGACTACTACATTGAGCGTCTGGGCTCTGTCATCCAGAAACTGATTACTATCCCCGCTGCGCTACAGAAAATCCGCAACCCCGTCCCACGAGTTGCGCATCCGGACTGGCTTCAGCGGAGGATCAACATCAAGGATGACAAGATGAAGCAGAAGAAACTCACGGATCTATTCACAAAGGGGCCTTTAGAAGACATAACGAACCGTGCCGGCCCCAGGCTGGACGATCTTGAGGATTTCGGGTCAAAGTTACTGAAGCCAAAAAGCACAACTGCTATGATCAATGCGTCACAACCAGCTCCAACGCCGACTGCAACGAAGCGCAAATCCCCTGAACCAGATAAGGAGAACTTCGATCCTTTCTCTGCGTTGCCTAAAATCATGCCGGATCCCTCTGAAGACTATCCGGCATTCTTGGAATACCAGAAGAAGAAGTGGAAAATCCAGAAACAGGCTCGGATTCGTCGCCGTCATCTATTTGGAGATCGGCGCGGAAACATTGGTAACAATATTCAGCAGACGTTCCGCAACCAAGCCGAGGTCATGTTCAGAAATACGTGGCAGCTTCTGCAACTAAGGGCGACTGATAGCCCTGGTGTAGTGACTGCATATGTTCTCATCGATGCAAAGGTCCACGCGCTTAAAGTCAAAGTGCCTCGACAAGTTTTCTTGAACCTGAAAGGGAAGGACCTGCCAGACATTGATGTCGAGGGCTGTGAAGTAGAGCAAGTCTATCATACGCTTCCAAATGGACATTCATCGACTCACTTGTTTAAGATCACTGTCTCTGAGGATATCTATTTTGCTGAGGCAGAAAAGTTCTCGATGTTGTTCAACCATCCCAGTGTCGAAGGAGTGTATGAGAAGCAGGTCCCTCTCAATATGCGAGCAGTACTGCAGTTGGGGAATCTATGCACCATCGACGAGAGTCAGCCTGGAGTCTTAGGAAAGGGCTTGGAACAAGGATTCGATCTTGCTGGCTTGATGAGACCACTAAAGCCAAAGCCGTATCTTGACTCGAACCCGCTTGCATATCTCTACATCTCACACATCACAGCGGGCGAGCGCCAGATATTCGGTTTATTCTCCACAATTAGTGATGAGGCTCACATTGTTATTCTCCAGAAGAGCAAGGATGCCAACCAAGATCTGCCAAACGTAACCAGGATCTACAGCGAATTGCTTACTCGGAAGAAGCTAGAGGAAGAGGGCACTGCCTGGCGAGAATGCTTCGAATACCAGGACAAACTAGCTTTCAAGATCATCCCGGTAACCACCCGACGGAAAGCTCACCTCGAAATTGGTGACCTCATCAAGAAGATGAAGAAGGATCAGTCGAAACCACTCATGCTGGTCATCCAATCTTCCCAGCGCAACCTGCTCGTCCACGATGTTCCCATTCTTGCCGACTTCCCTATTCTGCCCCTGAGATACGACCAGGCTGACAGTGCACTACCGCCCCTAGGTTGGCAATCTGTAGTTGCTAGGCGCCTGGTTGGACACTATCTCAACCTCGGATCCTGGATTTTGCATTTGATGGCTCTTGCGCGATACGGAGACATTCCGTTGTGTAACTTGGAACGTGATGATCCCAGGTTCCTCATCGATATCGCATATGCCCGACGGCTACAGATGAACAATGTGGTTTTATGGTGGTCACCTAGCCCTAGACCCGATCATGCTGGTTATGAACAAGATGATGTAACAGGCCCACTTGATACTGTCTTGATGCCTTCCATCAACACCCCGGGAACATACGCTTCGGTCTGTATTGATCTTGAAGTCCGAAATCTTGCCATCAATACAATTCTCACATCATCACTCATCAACGAGCTTGAAGGTTCAGAATCGATCTCGTTCAACCCTGCCTCCGATGCTGCACCTTCAGATGGCTCCGAGATGATCCACTCGGAGTCAGCATTCGCCAACGCCGGCGTCCTAGTATTGCGTGAGATGGTTAAGTCCTGGTGGGCTGAGGCCTGTAAGGGAAGCCCCATGGCCGACGTATTGGTACAGCATTTGGTCCGCTGGGTTGAGTCTCCGGACTCGTTCATGTACGACCGAGCTCTCCATTACTACGTCCAGATGATGAGCCGCAAAGCCTTGTTGCAGTTGATGGCCGACTTCCGCCGTGTGGGCTCTCAGGTCATTTTTGCAAATTCGAACAGATTGCTTCTCCAGACGACGAAGTCAGAAGTGGGAAATGCCTACGCCTATAGTCAATACATCCTTAAGAGCATCAAGAGCAAGCCGCTGTTCCACTTCATTGATCTAGAGATCAAGGAGTATTGGGATTACCTCGTATGGTATGACGAATTCAACTACGGCGGCAAGGCATGCCAAGAAGTCGTCGAGGCAGAACAACAGAACCTCGAAACTGTTATGTGTTGGCAGATGAAGACGTTCCTGCCACTTCGGCTGCAAGATATCTTCCAACACTGGGTAGTTGAATTCATCCAACTTATGCACGGGCTCAAACGCCCTCACAATGGCGACCCCAACTCGACGCCACGCCTGACGCAGCTGCCCTTCCGCAACCTTACGCAAATAGAGGATACCAGTGAGAAGACAGATATCATCCTCACAAAGACATTCGAGCGCCCACTGAAGAAGGAAATCCAATCTCTCATCTCCCTACAAACCCGCGAACTCCTACATCCAGAACTTGCCTCGGATTGGTCGTTCCCTATCCTGCCTGGGAACAGTCACCAGTACCTCAGCAAGCAAAAGAACAACATCAACAACCGCAACGCCGTGCTCGAACTAGTCAAGAGCCTCATGCAGGTGCTATCGCTCGACAAGAACATCACGATAGAGGCGCGGCTGCTGCGCAAGGAGCTCCTGGCGCTCTTCGAGGTGCGCGAATTCAGCAAGGAGGGCGCGTTCGCGAACCCGAGCGAGTCGCTTCGGATCCCGCAGCTCAGCTGCGCCGAGTGCACGCTCGCGCGCGACTGGGACCTCTGCCGCGACGAGGCGCTGCTCCCGGACCCGAACCAGGTCTCAGCCGCCGTCACCGCCGCCAACGCCAACGCCGACGCCGACGTCACGATGGCGGCGGCGGCGGCGGCGGCAGCGGACCAGATGCAGGCGGAGCTCCGCAGGCAGGCGGCGGCCAAGCCGTGGAGCTGCGGCTTCTGCGGCGCCGAGGTCGACCGCCTGCGCGTCGAGGAGCGCCTCGTGGCCGAGGTCCAGGCCCTGCTCGTCGAGTGGTGCACCCAGGACGTCAAGTGCACGCGCTGCGGCGGCGTGCGGCTCAACGAGTTCATGGAGCACTGCACTTGCTCCGGACCCTGGAGCGAGAGCGTCGCGAGGGCCGAGGCGCTGCGCCGGCTGCGCGTGTACGCGGGTGTGGCGGAGTTCTTGGGGCTGAGGATGCTGGGGGGGGTGGTGGGGGAGGTGATGGGGGGGTTGTGATTTTTTTTGGGGGGGGGTTCGGAATTGGGGATTGGTGTGTATATGTGTATGTCTGTTTGGGGACGGGTGAAGGGGAGTAATGGGATATTGATATTGCTGGTTGGTTGGTTGTTTTATAGAGGCTAATTGGGTTAACCGTGTTGGGGTACCTGGCTCAGAGCACGGGGTGAAATATCTCGGGTTGGGAAACTCGGGTTTGCTGTTTGCATTTATAATACGGGATCAATATTATAGGATTGATTGGGTTGTATGAGAAATAAATTATACACCGTTGTGATGAAGAATTGTTACGTGTAATATAAGCCGTAAATGATCCTTGAGCTCATTGCAAATGTATTACCATATTAAACTAAGTTGTGGTGACTTAGCTGCCGATTTTAGTAAGTGCTGGGTGCCATTTTTCATAGCTCAGTTGCCAAAAAATCTACGCTTTGGCTTTGCAGAGCACTTCGCTTCCTGCATGAAGGGATGATTCGTCGTTACCGCTCCTCATCACCCAGAATTATGTTCTCGAAGCGACTTATTCGGCTCTCTATAATCCATCAAGCGTCTTTTCTTCGCTCCACTACTCCAGCATCGACTCCAATGATCGTAGCCTCCCAGGGCCGCGCTGCCTCCTCGGCACCGAGACGGCCACTGGCGCCCCGTAAATATCCATCCAGCGGGTTCGAGATCATTGACGCGTCGGTCAAGGTCGAGGAGGAGACGTTGCCATTCTACAACCCGAGGCTGTTTTATCCCGTTCGTATCGGCGAAGTCTTCGGCAACCGATATCAGGTCGTCGCCAAGCTTGGCTACGGCACGACCTCGACGACGTGGCTCTGTCACGATCTCTTGTAGGCTTCCACCTCCACCTTGAGAATCCGTGCCGACAGTCTTTTTTTTTTTTCAAGGGATCACCGATACGTGACGTTGAAGGTGCATGTTAACGCTCTGACTTCGAACCGAGAGCTGGAGGTCTATCAGTACCTGAAGGGTGTCGAGTCAGATCACCCAGGTCGTGAAATGATCCGAATGCTCGAAGATTCTTTCAGGCTGCAAGGACCATGTGGTACACATGAAACTTTTGTCTTGCCCCCACTTGGCCTGAGTCTGAGGGCTTTCCAAGAGATGATGCCGCGTCACGTCTTCGCTCGGCCAATCGTGGTGATAGCTCTTCAGCGAGTCATAGCTGCTCTTGACTTCCTCCACGGCCCTGCAAATCTTACTCATACCGGTAAGGCATCTCTTACATAATTATGCTTTCTATATCCGTTCCTGTCTAAGCTCGAATCAAAGATGTCCATGCGGGCAATCTCCTCATCGGCATCGATGATGAGTCGCAGCTTGCAGAATTTGAGGAGGCCGAACTCGTTAGACCATCATCGAGGAAAACGGTCGACGGTATCACGATTCATGTTTCTCAGTTCTTATTGGAAAATTTTGGCCCACTCTATCTCTGCGACTTCGGTGAGGCTCGTGCTGGTAGCCAGCACGAGGGGATTACTATGCCTATTCAGTATCGAGTGCCGGAAGTCATTCTCGGCATGTCCTGGGGTCACTCGGTAGATATGTGGAGTGTCGGACTCCTAGTATGGCTCCCTCCCCTCTGTCCTCTACCTTTGCCTTCCAATATCTAATGTATTGCTTATTTACCAGGCCTGGGACCTCCTCGAGCCAGAAAGTCTATTCCATCTCTATGATGCTAATGATCCAGCACGGAACGAAGCGCATCATCTAGCCAATATGATTGCCCTCCTCGGTCCCCCGCCGGTGGAATTCCTGAAGAGGAGCTCGAAAGCACGAGAATACTGGGACGAGAATGGTAAGGCTAATAACCTATCTTGTCTCTGTGAATGATGCCGACAACTTACCGCTCTTTTAGGCAATTGGAAAGGTATCGTCCCTATACCTACGGTGAGGACTCTAGACTCTCTCGCAACATCATTGGAAGAAGGTGAAGATAGGAACGAATTTCTAGATCTTGTTCGAGGATTGCTCCGCTGGCTTCCAGAGGAGCGACTCAACTCCTACGAGGCGTTCTCGCATCCCTGGGTCTCGGGGTCTTGAAATGTTTAAAGGAGGAGACTCTTACATCAAGTAATGCTATTTATTAGAGCCGTAATGTTTACCTTCGCGGATTGTGAGCATTGTTGATTGACTTGATTCACTAAGACCAAGCGCAAGAACATGGCTTCTTTTACCAATAGCGAAGATTAAGAAAACCGTCCGTCCGGTTGAGAGAGGTTAGACTCAATAGATATGGCACGTATCTAGTCCTTTCTACGTCCCCGGTTAGCCAGATAATCATCTCTGCCGTAAACGAGGATGGGATGGGAAACCAGAAAGTACAGCTCTGCATCACTCCATAACAAGGCACAGTCCGCATCGAACTGGAAGTACGCCACACGGGATGCTGGGGATGGGGGAGAGGCGCGAATCCAGGCCGAGGATCCAGGGTGGGAGGAGGGCCAGGAGGATGAGGGATACGGAGAGGATACGGGCCACGGGACATCCGCTGCCTCGAGCGGCCTCCACACCGCGGCGCCCGAGTTCTGGCTCCTCTTGTTGTAGAGGACATAATGTACAATAGCACCCAATCACCTCACCTAGCAGTATTATCTTGCCATTATCAAACTCATATATTCACTGCCTTAATACTCCTCCTAGGCTTCGCATCCGCTCGTCCCCCTCCATTAGGCCACTACTATTCAGTGGGCAGTGAAGTATTCTCGCCGTTCGAGGGCCACGCTTTCGGTATCGGTCAACACTGGTTAATACTTAAAGGATTGGTTTCTCTCCGCCCGGACTTCAGGTATGCACGCCTTCGTCCGGCTCACCCGTCAACGGCGGAGAACGTTGTGATTCTTGCACTTCCGCTTTTGCTTGGGTTTCTTGATCTTGACTAGAAGCGCCGACGAGCTCAGCCAAGTCTATCGTCATTGTTCGGCGTTTGCCCTTGTCTGCCTCATCGGCAGTCTATTAATCCGTCTACGGTTCTGTAGGTACTAATTTCCTAAGGCCATGGATCTCATTGAATCTCTTCTCCGTCCAGTCGAATATGTTATCGTATTTGAACCCCCTAAACCTTGAATCGTGACGGAAAAGCCGCCGAAGATATCCGTAATCCGGCTTGTCCTCGAAACGTAAGGATCGAGTGTAGTCGATGTACTTGGTAAATCCATCGAGGAGGTCGTCGCAAAGTTCCTTTACAAACAGGCTTATCTTCTTCTTCTTAACCAGCTCCTATTTCTCCTCCTTTGTCGTCGCCTTTAAGCCCTGCCACGGCAACGGTCACAAAGCAAAATATAGTAAGACAATACCAAGAAACTCAAGGTCATCTCCCCACGACTATTCTGCGTCACGTTAGTAAAAGAAAAGAAAAAAGAGCAGCCATGATAAAGCACCTACCCCGTCCGTTGTCGATGTTGATGCTTGCGTACCGCGTCGTGCCGCAAAACGGAGGTTTCCCATATCGGCCGTCTTTCTTGGCAAGCCAATGTTCCTTAGCCAGGCCGAAGTCGATAACATAAATTATATTCCCCTTCTTGCTAACCCCTATTAAGAAATTGTCTGGCTTGATATCGCGATGGAAGATGCCCTTGGAATGGATATACTCAATCCGCGAGACGGTTTGGTCGGCAATGAGCAAAATGGTCTTGAGTGAGAATTTTCGCTCGCAGTAGTTGAACAGATCCTCGAGTGACGGGCCGAGTAACTCGTGGACTGGCACGTAGAAATCGCACTCCCCTCCAAACCACTAGACATACGGTATTCCCACTCCCCTAGACAGCGCTTCATACGTATCTTTTTCGTCTTCGAGAGCTAAGAGACAGCGAGCAGAAGACCGCTCAAAAGAGGACCCGCCGCAGAAGAAGATCAGATCATCAAGAGAACGCCGTACGCCTTGGAACTATCCTCTAAGATTTTACGATAATATCTCCAAGGTCTGGCTCATGCGTCTCGCCTTGAGAGAGCTCGATCGCCGAAACTCCATTCAAATTCAACCCGAGTCGTCTGTTCCCGCTGGCAAGTACTCTAGAGACCTTGCGCGGTTTGCAAGACGAGGTGGTCCAGATCTTTGCCATCTCCGAGGGGTAAGATCTCATGACTAAGGTTTGTGTTTGTTGACTGATGGATTGTATAGTAAGGCGGTGCTAAAACGATGGCTAGCCGTTCCTCCGCATCATTCTCTAGCCGAAACACGATCTACGAAAGCGACGACTCTTACTTCGAAAAAGACATCCGCCAAGGACAATAATTTCGAACAGCACCTTATCGATCACAATGTCTTTCCCAAGGGTCATGAATAACCAGATGATCGTTCGACGCCGCAACCTACCGATTTTGACAGTATCAAACGAAGATTAAACGTCCCTAGGGCGTCTCTCCCGCCATCGCAGTTTTCCGAGTCGGCATTTCGTGATTTCAAGCGGAAAAACTTACAAGTAGTCCTTGAAGACGATGTCACAACCAAAGTGATTCCCATTATATGTGGCAATGCCGACATCCCTAGCCAGCAGAACCTTCTGTTTACCGAGATCCACCCCATGACGACCGAGGACACGCCTAAACCCCAACCTGATCTCTTCGACGGGGCTCGCGTCAATGATCTTGACAAGGTTCTTCGAGACGACAACCAGCTCCGTCCGATGATCATTCCCAAGAAGCACAAGAATGTCCCGGTGGCTTGCAACTTCTTCTTGGAGGCTAAGGGTCAAGATGGAAGCGCCATAGTCATGAAACGTCAGGTCTTCTACGACGGAGCGTACGGAGCCCGCGCCATGCATAGCCTGCAGAACTACGGCGAGGGGGAACTGGTATATGACGGAAGCGCCTTCACGTTCAGCTCGACGTACCACGCGGGGACTGAAACGCTCCAGCTGTACTCACACCACGTTACCATGCCGGCGACACCCGGAGGGCGGCCGGAGTATCATATGAACCAGCTGGATGCTTATGCTCTAACGGTAAGCGTGAAGGCTTCATCGAAGGAGCCACCGCGCTCAAGAACGCCAGAGATCTGGCAAAAGAACACCGTGATCGGTTCATCCAGAGAGCAAATGCAAGAGCGCGAGGAGAGGCTCTTGCCGCGTCAGACACCTTCGCAAGCATGCAGCGGTACAAAAAACGGCCCTAAGCCCTAGTGAATTTAAATAATTCCCCGGATCATGGGATGTGTATGATGACATATCCTTCCCATCGTTTCGTTAAGATTCTGACGACTTGGCCACATCCCATAATAGGAATACTGTTCTTCCTAGCTGTCTCTACGAAGATTACCAGGATGACAAAAGTCTAGACATATTATCATTTGGTGCCACCGAGCGAGATGCAAACTTAACGTCGAGCTTTATGTCAGGCAATGACATTGAAAGTCACCGCAGGCAGTCCAAACGAAACAGGATTTCGAATAGTCCTCCGGGGAGGTCCCAAAAAAAACTGTATCATGCGACAGAGCCGACAGGTGAGAGTGGGTGTGGTCACAAGGCCCGTAGAGGCGAGGAGGGGACGTCGATGGATTCCGCCAAAAGCAAGGGTAAGGCCGTTGCGTCTGATGTGCTGGACGGCAATGATTGGAAATGGGATAGTGAAATGGATATGTACAAGTCTCAAACAAGGGTCGGTGGGAATACTGGAACGCAGAGTACAAGACTATGAAGTACTAGGATGGCAAGGAATGGCGATGGTTAACCTGAAGCCATTAATTGAAGCATTTGAGGCTCTGTATGTTCGGCACGCAAGCTGTCTCGGAAAGACGTACTTCTCCATGCATGCCTCATTCGCCGACTCTAATGCCAACCTACATACTCAAATACCGCTTCAGCCTTTCATTTTCAATCTTCTCATACAGATGTCCGCAACGTGACCAGGTACAATACTGTAAATGCCCTTGGCATATCTTTATGTCACGTTTCCTCTGTCGCCGCTCCCTTACATGACTAAGAAGGGCTCTCGGGATTTTAATTCATCCATGCTGTGTAAGTAATGTCCAAGTTAATGTATCACAATGAATCCGGCGGTGAACCCCACCGCAAGAAACCTTCGTCGATGCTGAACAATTCCTCGCCCCGTCTGACTTACATCCTTGCATGAATCACACCCACACAGAGTACAGGACTGCCGGGTACCTCTTATAAGGCCAGTTGACAGTTATCTCAACATCTATCAAATAAGCAGCAGTTTTGTTCCCTATGGTCGCGCGTTTTTACGGTAGCGTGTGGCACAGTACATCAACGCTGCTTTAAACAACCCAATATAATGCCCCTTTGTCTGCTTCAGGCTCACGTCATCTTCACCATCCTCCCTAAAGTCTTTAGTATTATTGTGGTTTTTTCCCTGTCATTATTAGTATACTCTCGTCTCCCTTCAATATTATGATGGATTCAATTGGTTTACCTGTTGAATATGGGGTATACGACCCTGGTCTCTTGTATATATATAGGTTGGCGAAGCCCACCTACCTATCTAGACTCACCTTGAACTAATACACTTGATCCTATCCTCATAGCTTCGTCTCATCTCAAAATTACCATCTCATTCAAGGATGAACAGCCCAATTGCCACCGCCTGCGATCTCCTGGCTAGCATCATTCCAAAGGGGGTTACGGTTCCAGACAATAGCTCGCGATACCAATCTGAGCAAGAAAAGTCTTGGTATGCTCTATGAAAGACTCTGCTTCAAATAATCAAACTAATTCCTCATTATTATCAGGTCTCAGACATGCTGGCTTCCTGCGTCCTGCTTTGTACGGCCTAGCAATACAACGGACGTCGCCGCAGTGCTAGATGTTGTCAAGAAGACAGGATGCAAATTCGCTATCAGATCTGGTGGACATAACGCTAACCCCAACTTCAGCAGCGTTGGTGAGTACAAATCCCTGATTTAGAGACTCTGAAGCTTCATTTTCTTTTGGGGTTATCTGCAAGTTCTAGATATAAGTGTTGATGACTTAGTTTTATATAGTAAGTATTGCTTTCTTTGCGCGCTCTCAATGCGTGATAACAAACCGTGACCTGGAAACCCCATAAAGAACTTTTGGGTTTTGGAAAGAAATACTAAAGTGTCATAGGATGAATCCGGAGTCGTCATTGACCTGTGCGATCTCAAATCCTTGTCTTTGGATGATGATAGGATTCTGCATGCTGGGGCCGGAAATAGATGGGGTGAGGTGTACACGTACCTCGAGGAGAAGAACCTTTCCGTGGTTGGTGGTCGCCAAAGGGACGTTGGTATTTCGGGTTATCTCCTAGGAGGTATGTTCACAGTCTTCCTGTTTTAATAACCCTGCAAGACGCCTCAATCGTTACTTACATGTTGTAGGTGGCATGTCAGCCTTCCCTAACCTATACGGTCTAGCCGTAGACAGCGTCAAGAACTTTGAGGTATGGTATTGACCCTCTACTGGCGACAACACGCCAACGGTGATTATTAGGCTTACAATCATCGTTTGTTTCATAGGTTGTCTTATCTGACTCGACAATTGTCAACGCCAACGCCGAGACAAATCCAGACCTCTTTCTTGCTTTGAAGGGAGGCAATGCTAATTTTGGTATGTTTTTGTCTCTTCATATCCGTAACGTTTCGCGTGACAGGGAATTCAACAAGAAGCAGGTATCGTAACCCGATTTGATATCCAGACGCACCCTAATACCAATGCCCAGTTCACCGTCAACTTGTACGACCCATCTGACTATGCCAATATTCTTCGTGCAACTGTCGAAGTACAAGAGGCTATGGAGCGGGATCCCAAGTATGGAATATTCGTCAACTTCAACCCTACCTTTGTCGCCGTCGGACTCTTCTACGCTGCTGCCGCAGACGAAAAGCCGGAAGCTTTTAATTCCTTCTTTAACCTGGGAAGCCTTATTACCACCGTAGCTTCCAATACCCACGGTACTATCAAGTCTCTTGTGGAGGCTCTAGGTCCTACAGCTGACCCAGCTAGGTCAATCCATTCCGACCTAACAAATGAGAGAATGTGTAGGCTGATTTGTTTCAGACGTCAAGTCGCTACCGCGACCTCTAAGATCTCCTATAGTATGTATCTCGATATACACAAGCACTGGTAAGAAGTTGTGAGCAAATATCCCGTAATTAAAACGCTGTTTTATGCTATCCAGCCCGTATCAACGACCATGGTAAAGGCTGGAGAAGATAGAGGAGGGAATATAATGGGGATCAAAAGAACCCCACAGACTTGTAAGCATCTGTATTCTAGTTCTATCATTACATATGACTTACAAGTATACAGGGTGGGCATTGTTCGCCGAGTGGGCCGATCCAGCTCACGACGCTACTGCCCAACAGGCTCTCGACGAGCTCCTCGACGGTATAGAGCGGATTGCTAGGGAGCATGGACAATTCCTGGAATTTGTTTTCCCCAACGACGCCAAGTTCTCGCAGAACGTACTAGAGAGCTATGGACCAGAAAACGTCAAGAAACTACGTGACGCGGCAGCAAAATACGACCCTGAACAAGTTTTCCAGAGGTTGCAAAACGGTGGCTTCCTGCTACGAGATGTTTGATTACGACCGAGTCCATTGTCAGAGAGAAGAAGACATCGGGGCCGAGAATAATCTTCCTCCAATAGGAGCGGTAAGACGGAGTATCGCAGGCTCTAGGAAACAGAGGGTCGTACATCGAGCAGACACATATGCTCCACGGTCGTTGTCATTTTATTCTACAGTAGAGAAAGTTATTCCATGTTCAACTATGTTAAGAGCTGTCAACTGGAACCATTCTTTTAACTCCAATACGATGCTCAATTTTGATTACTCATTTGATATCTCGCAAATCTACAAACCGCACAGCAAAAATTACCCACCTCCAAAGCGTATACAGATCCACTCCATACTTGCCTAGGTACTTATCAATCCTATGATACGAGGGGACGATGCGTTCACATTATTAAGAAATATTCAAATAACATTTGGCTCCATGATGGTGGTGATAGTAGGGGCCATAGCTAGGGGAAGGCAGAAGGTGCAGTTATATAAAAAGAGGTGCACGGCCTACATTAAAGTCTAAGTGTGAATATGTAGGTAAGTAGGTACCATCCCTTAAAAGCCCATGTAACATAGTACCTACCTGTTAAGTAATATATCTACTTTTGACTTTCTTCCCGGTTTTACGTCTCAAGTGTCACAGCAGTGATCAGCCAACTCCCTTGATCACGCCGCTCCCGCAAAAGGGTAACAGAATATCAAGGCTGCACTATAATAATCACAGGTTGAGCTATATGCAGACACGGAATGGGTGACGAAGCTAGGCCGTGACATCAAATCAGTAATATATTAGGCATCGAACGTCGATCTTCGTCATTATAAACCGTAACAGTGCATACTGTGACGAACCTCCCTGTGTATTCCTAGTCAGCTGACTTCGCAGGTGAGTACGTACTGGGTTTTCTTGTTTTGAAGGTAACAGTGGATTGAGATTGGTTTAAGTGATTCATAATGTCTTGTCCGTTAGAGAGATTTCAAGGTACTCTCACTATAGTATCAAGGAGTGATTGTAGTCTTAGATTGATAGCTAAAGAACTGGAATGAATAACTAGACACATGAGAGACACCGTTCCTTTTATACTTGTTCATTTTATCTTTCATTCCCCACAATTGGTATGTTGGATACCTTTGGATGTGTTCATCCACACACATCCATATCACGTGACAATAGGTTGCTTTCCCTTCCAGGATCTATGTCCGGTGCAGAACCAAGAACAGTGGGAACAGTACCCCTGTCATTTGATTGCTTACCCTGGTTGGTTCGTAACACATACAGAAAGGAGGATCGCCAGCTCAGGGCTTTGTCCATTGAAATGTTAGGCCTTAACTAATACATTAATATTTATCTATCTTCCCAGATGCGTACTTTTCGCAGCTCGTCGGTAGCGAAGGATAACTATTTGTTTTCCTGCACTTGAAACGCAGATTTCCATAATGCTTTAGATGTAAGCCCATTCTTACTACTATTAGTCAATAAGTCAAGCGTTTAATTTGACATTCAACTCAAAACAAACTTTTTATAATTCTCATCGGAGAGCGCAAATTGCCAGATTCTCCAGTGATTTATGTATGTTGGCTACTTCGGCTCCGCGTCAGCGGTTACACGGTTCAAGCTCCCTCCGCTGTGAAAGGCCTGCCATATGTTTAGATTGATAAGAGCTCACTGCCAATATTCCCCTAACAGAACCGCTATACATCATGGATAATAGCTCCTCTTACCAATGAAATATATGATGGGGTGACTTTTCGATATTTTTCGGTTTATTGGTTTGTAGATTATATGTTGTCCCAGCCTTACGGATACGGACGAGGATTGCTGAGAACCTGACTACCTAGTCACTTCAGTCCTGTACAACCATGGCGTCCACTTAGAAGTGAACATTCCACACGAATATGCATAATTAGATGCCCATTACTGTAGCCTACTATCCCTTTTGTCAAACTCAGAATCGGTACTCCGACATCTAAGACTTTATTTACTCTCTACCCCGCTCGACTCAACGTTCAGCCAAGATCACCGCTGCTACTTTACCTACGAAATGGATGTTAACGGCGTTGTTCTGGTTGTTGGTGCTGGTAAGTAGTATCTCTACGGGAGCTTTTTACGTCAGCATAAATAATAAATTATGTGTATGTAGTGGGATTGGCCTTGAGACTGCTCTCACCTTTGCAGAAAGGGGTGCTCGAGCAGTGGCCTTCGCAGACTAGGCTCTTGACGGGGCTTCCGAGGCTTCGGAAAAGAGCAAGTCTATTGCAACGGCGAAAAAAGAATCGGACCATTGCAATTTCTGTCGATGTCAGAGACAGAGAATCTGTGAAAGTAATGGTTGAAGAGGTCAAAAAGCAATTTGGCAGGCTAGACTACGCAGTGAACAGTGCTGGTGTAAGTGGGTGCGATGATGCGATTGACGTTTTGCTGATCAATGTCTATTAGCTTCCACGCCAAACAGAAGCCGAAACTTCAAGTGTAAATGAAACGGAATACGATCTATTGCACGATGTCAATGCAAAGGGCATTCTTCATTGCCTTCAAGAGGAGATCTCTGTGATGAAGGGTCAAGAGCCTTTGTACGTCGAAGGACGTAGTGGTCGTCGCAGTGTAGGGCCTGGCTCTATAATCAATGTTACTTCTCTGTCCGCTGTTATCGGCACAGCCAAATCAATCACATACACGGCAAGTAAATTTGCCGCGAGAGGAATAGTCAAGTGTGCTGGTAAGACTTAGCCCCCTTGCCGAGATTGTAATGGTTCTAATATCTCTAATCGCATTGCCTTCGGCTCTGGAAAATCGAAACAGTGGTCTCCGGATAAACGAGGTGTGTCCAGGCTTCACGGATACACCAATGCTACGACGAGGCATTGAGAAACAACCTGGAATTGGAGAGATTTTAAACAGATCGATGCCTCTCGGTCGTATTGCAACGCCAGAAGAAATTGCAAATGTAGTCCATTTTCTGGCGAGTCCTGGGGCAAGTTTTGTCAATGGACAATCGTTAGTAGTGGATTCCGGAGTGTCAGTCAATGTCCTTGCATGAGATTCACCCCCATACATTGCTAGTTGTTCGACTAAAATCTGCTCTACGTCCAGATCAGGGTCCAAGTATGGCTAGCCTATTGGCACGTCTTAGGATAATGACACCCTCCTCCATGGGGCTTATAGTAACTGGATCGCCGCCACAGTGTAACTTGTTTACATGAAACCATTCATACTTGCCTATGTTGCGGGATTCGTTGGCAACACCTATCAAGAGTGTTATAAGGTGAATATAACTTATTAGTGATCCATCATATATGATTTATGTTTTACGTGGATGAAAGTTAGTCGTAGTTATCCCACAGCATAGAGGCCAAATACCGTGATGACACTAAGTTGTAAAAGATAAAGTTCGATGAATATCCTGGCACTGGATTCTACAGAAACATTGTTATTATGCTATTACGCTATATACCTTTCGGCCGGAAGTGTTAGACGAACCGTGGTATTTCAAAGGCAATAGGTAGTCTTTCACATGTAACCTTGTATATTCATTTTCTTGGTTTGCTACTACAGGGAAGTCATATACCTGTCTTATGTAGCATAAAGACTTTCAACGACTGTAAGCGTACCTATCTCCCAGCTACACAGCAATTGACGCAGATTTGATATCGCTAGTGAGGGAACTCAGTCTCCTGAGAATGATGCTCGTCCGATTTCATTTCATAATCCGAGCGATGCATACAATATAAGGCTCACAGTGACGCGAGGTGAAGGGCATAAAAGACTCAGTCGGTTCTCCATCATCCTTCCAACCTACAACTGCTTTCTACAAGAGGATATATAATCCAGTCAGAGGAACTATCGGAATTACTCGTCCGAATTCGGCAGGGTGAGGCGGTAAGGGACTCTTTCATATCTTTTGGCAAACAATTTTACTGTATGCTTGCCGGTCGTATGTAAAGGCACAGAAATACCCTTGACTAACCCCCAACGAGATCAAGCTATGCATTAGGTACTGCAAGCACTTTATCCCCCTCGAATTCAACCCGGAGCTATTTACGGAGCTACCTAGCCTAAGGTAGATAGTAATATAAACCTTTCCATATTAAGCCTTTTTTTATCTCTTTAATATCTATTTGCCCTCATTTTTAACTAGCAAGGAACTAACGAATAAAACGAGGGTTATTATATCGAAAACCTTTCTAAGATGCTCGGCCTAATTAAGAAAGTAAAGCATAGGCCATGAGAGCCACGAGATCCGTGAGTATATTGGTGTTAGCGACAGAATTTGATATATAGCCTTTATTATGACACGGAGTATCCTCTTGTTTCAGTAATGTTATAACTAACTGAGAATATTCTTACCTATGCATTATGCATGTTCCGGGTATGTTTTATCATTGAATCCATCCCTATTTTGTAATTCGCTTTAGGTACCTATGTTATAATAAACAGCTTGTTTGTGACTTTGAATGTTGACAGCCGCCACTACCGTTATGGACGGCAATGCAGCCTGCCTTCCTGCCATCCCGTAAGCACGAATGGGTGATATGTCTTTAACGCCTACTCCAACTACAAAGTAAAAGCGACAGGTAGTTTATCAGAACCTGAAGCGAGCCCCCGTGTTGCATAACATCGCGCGGGTGCCGACACGAAGTAGACAGGGAAAACATCCAATCGAAAACCAAATGGTTATCCTCGCGCAGTCATTGGCGCCACTTGGAAGACACATGCATTTTTCTTAGTTGCTATATCACAAATGATGAGTAGCACGTTCGTATATTGATATCACAAACATTACATTGAAGAAGCCCCTCACTAGGTACTTAACTTTATAAAGACCCTCGATTATTGATACAACCTACACTCCTTACCAACCCTGATCTGGAACTTTGTAACGTGTTGAAGCATCGGGTGTTTGACGGCGAAAATTTATTTCTCATCGTTAGACTTCACACCTCACATTATTAGGCCACGAAGTATCTTTCTGGGAAAATCTAGTGACGGAATTTTATTGCATCATACCTCTGTTAAGTAACAAAATCACCTACCCTCCACACCATGCCACCGACCTGCAGCATCGAGTTTCTAGAGGCGAAGGACAGAGAAATAGCTAGCATGGATGTCAAGATTGCATGGGCAAAGTGTATTATCGAGAGTGCAAACGACACATTCTCGGGTGACCAAGTCACAGCATCCTTGACTTCCCTCCCAGACCTTACGGTTCGCGTCAAAGACAGCAAGAATGCTGAACTCTCAATTCAACACAACTTGATTCCCTACAGCATCTCCGATCCAGATTCGCAATACCCGGCCCACTTCCGCATCCCAACGACTACTTTGCGCGATCTTCCTGAAAAGGAGTGCATGAAGCGTGCCCTGCACTTCGCCCTAGGATCTTTGATTTATACGATCATGGCCGGCAAACCGCCGTTTGTGGATTTCGACGAAGACGTCGTGCAGCAGCTCTTTGAAAGTGGAGTTTATCCCGACGAAACGAAAATGTTTCCATTACAGATCGTTGTTCCTATTCTAGCGATGTGGAGCGAGGAATTTGCGCAACAGATTAGCCAGCAGAGTAAGTTAATATAGCTATCTGTCAACCTCATCTTTCCCTCTTCTCACGCTATAATGCATACTTATTAATTTATAACCTAATAGAAAACAATGGCCGAAGCACAATGCTGGCAGTTGGCCTTGGAGTCGCCGCCGCCGCTACCCTTGTCTTCCCAGTTCTCGGCATTGCCGGCTTCTCGGTGCTAGGTCCTACAGCTGGCAGTATAGCCGCGGCGTGGCAGTCGAGTATTGGACTCGTACAGTCAGGGAGTTTATTTGCTTGGTGTCAGAGTGTAGCGATGGGAGGTGCAGCGGCCGGGCAAATCGCAGCTGTCCAGGGTGTAGGTTTAGGTGTGGCTGCTTTAGGTGGTTATGCAGATAAAAAGTTGGAAATGGGAACTGTTTGGAGCCTGTTTACGGAGAACGTGAGGAAGATGTAAAGGGGGGGGTGCTAATGAAGGAGAGGAAGAAAAGGAGAAAAGTGACATCCTAAAAGACGCGTTGTTCAAGTACTTCCCGTGTGTATTAACCTTGGAACTGACTGAAGAAAACAACTAAGAGTGGCTTGTATGTGTTACTAATTTCTTGTGGCTTAAAAGCTTGAACTACCTAGTAACTTATTTGTTGGTAATAATACCTTGCATGGGCTCCGGTTTGCCCACTAATCTGATTTATGTGCTCGGGACGCGGACTACCCAATTAGCTGCGCCTTGCTTTTCCCTTGCACGCCCTTTCTATACCTTCGATGGAAAGTTTCGCTCAGCAGCTATTTAATTAATAAGAATAATTGACTAAAGTATTGTTCTTACTTTTGTAGTGCTGCTTATCTTGACCTTTGCTTGCCGAGGCAGACACAATGGTTATAGAGTCAGCATTGATTTTGCATACTGCATCTACAACATGTGCTGCTATATTCCTTTCCAGTCTCCCTTTCAGACTCTGGAGGCTTCGTCATTCACGCCTTAGAAGTACTCGAGGCTGGCAAGGACCTTTCAA
The DNA here is from genome assembly GCA_022695795.1 of Biscogniauxia marginata. Classification (NCBI taxonomy): domain Eukaryota; kingdom Fungi; phylum Ascomycota; class Sordariomycetes; order Xylariales; family Xylariaceae; genus Biscogniauxia; species Biscogniauxia marginata. The sequence continues at coordinate 203,252 of MU404120.1, read as the reverse complement.
GGCCGTCAATATCTCGGTCCATTCTCTTCAAGGTTCTGAATTCTATATCTAACACCAGTAACGGGCCTAGGTTCTTGGGATTTTGCTCTCCGTCATATTAACGTTATACTGGACCAAAACCTTAGTCTTGGATGTTGAGGATAAGACCAGTTTTTTGGTCGCGCTGTTCGCCTCTATACTTGCTGCTCTAGGCCTGGGTTTGCTTCTATCCCAGGAACAACAGCGGTTTCATGGAGCTTCGGAATTAGCTAACCTGTATCTTCTCGGATCCATAATATGCGATACCGTCTACCTCACTATGCCTTCCAAGGCCTCTGCACGTGCGCGTACCTCACATCCTGTGCTTCTTCGTTGTTGTATTCACTCGGTCTTTTTCGTGCTTGAGTGTTTCGCCGAGAGTCCGGAATTTAGTACTTCCAATAAGCACGAATCTCCTGAGGAACTCCACGGCATCTTAAGTAGGGTCTTGTTCATATGGATAAATCCGATAATCCGTCATGGCTACAAGAATATACTCGTCAACCAAGATCTACCACCTCTTAGTCGAGACATCAAACCAGAGGTCACAAGAAAGGCAATGCTTCAAACATGGTCTCAGCGAGGTTAGTCTAGAACCTTGAAACATTTCTCTTCATGCTTCTCATCACAAGATTAGCCAAGCCCGAAACGAAGAGGACTTTGCCGCTAGCTTTAATGAAATGCCTGAAAGGAGCCTTTTTCGCGCCTGCTATGCCTTGACTATTCTTGATCGTCTTTCACTATTCTCAGCCTACTCTGATCAAAGAGTCTATCAGATATGTTGTGGCATACCCTTCTGGAGCGGAGAACGATCATGGATTTTGGCTTGTTATATCCGCCGTGACCGTTTATTTTGGCCTTGCCATAAGATTCAAGCCTCATTCTCTTGGAATTTGCACTAAAATACAACTTCAGTTATCAAACTCTATGTACCAACACAGCATAAACAAATCTAGGCTTGTGACTAGGAGTTCTCTCGTTGGGCTTATCCATGACAAGACTATGAAGTTACCTAGCATCGCTTATGACAACGGCGAGGCCACTACGCTCATGAGTACAGATGCAGATAGTCTCGATGGGATTGCCGAAATGGTCCACGAAACATGGGCACAAATCATCGAAGTACTGATTGGTATCATTCTTCTAGCAATTGAAGTCGGCTGGATTTGGCCTCTCCCGCTCTTTCTGATCTACTGTAAGCATGTCACCATGGCTCTTTGATTTGATGTTAAGAAGGGTAGTGTGTTCACATATGAGTCGATTCGTTGCAAAGCATTTACAGCCTCGCCAAAAGGCATGGAATAACGCAACTCAAAATCGCATAGCTGCCACAAGCTCTGTGCTAAGCGCTATGAAAGTCGTCAAAATGCTTGGATATCAAGATAGTCTTACCTGGCGAATTCAAGAACTTCGGGAGCTGGAGCTCTGGGAAGCCTCGAAACTAAGGTGGATCATGGTATATAATAATGCGTCTGGTTTGTTATAGCCCCAAATGAATCTGAAATTTGCTACGTATAAGCTAATATTATGATAGCCAATGCGCTTGGGATATTCTCTCCAGCTGTCACACTGGCCATTTTTGCTGTATTATCAAGTGCTCGTGGCCGCGACCTAGACACAGAAACGGCATTCACCACCGTCGCCATCTTAAGTATGATCACGCACCCTGCAAACATGATCATGACTATTGTGCCGCGCGCAGTGGCAGCACTTGCTGGATTGGGAAGAATCCAGGCGTTTTTACTTCGACCATCTTTACAAGCTAGTCGCGGAACACTACCAAGGAGCACTTCGAACAAATTGTCCAGGAACCCGACATCCGGCCACTTGATAAAGCCTACCCTTGCTATTGAAATCCGAGAACTCAGAATTGGTCATGACCAGCCTGTCTTGGAGAATATAAACATTGAAGTAACTGCTAGCTCATTGTGACGAACCTCCCTGTGTGTTCCTAGTCAGCTGACTTCACAGGTGAGTACGTACTAGGTTTTCTTGATTTGAAGGTAATAGTGGATTGAGGTTGGTTCAAGAAATTCATAATGTCTTGTTCGTCAGAGAGATTTCAAGGTACTTTCACTATAGTATTAAGGAGTAATTATAGTTTTAAATTAATAGCTAAAAAACTAGAATGAATAACTAGATATATAAGAAATTCTAGGTTATTTATATAACTTTTCCTTAAGAGCAAAGTCTATTATTCTCCTTAACTGTTTTGTATGGATTTATCGTGATCTAGTCATACCTAGATCACAATAAATCTTATCCTTGGTCTGCTCGAGTGATTACCCGAAGTTACTCCGTCATTGGTTCACGGACCCCTCACAAAAGACCCCTTTGGTCTTGGGTAGGTCGTAACACTCATTCGCTATAATCTCGGGTCCTATTGGGAGCGGCAAATCGACTTTATTGCGCGCTATTCTTGGAGAAGTGGTCTCGGCCTTTGGCTCAATTAGTCTGTCGACACGACGACTGGCATACTGTGCTCAGAGGACTTAACTTGTCAGGAGGACAGAGACAGAGAGTGGTATGTTTCACAGGATTTCTAGCTATAGACCGAGTATATACCGAGTTAACAATTCCAGGCACTCGCACGTGCATTGTTCGCGAGATGCGACATTCTTCTATTGGATGACATTTTCAGTGGATTGGATGGCGAGACGGAGCAAACAATTTTTGATAATCTGTTTGGGTCCACAGGTCTAATCCGGCGGATGAAGACTACCGTGATTCTCGTTTCTAATGCTTGTAAACTCCCCTTGCGTATTCGTCGTTTTACTGGCTTACTCTGGGATAGGTCAATATTTTCAAGCTACCGATCACATCGTGGTCCTAGGGGGCCATGAGATAATAGATCAAGGGAATTGGCAGGATATCAAAGTTAAAGGTGCATCTATCTCCAAATTCTCTTCCAGCCATTACATCAAGGACAACGCCATCTTGTCGGCCAACTTTAACAAACTCACCGCCCAAGTTTAGGCGAAAGACGAAACTGAAGTAGACCTTGCAAGACAGACTGGAGATCCTACTCTATATGGTAAACATCTCCTCGAAAATTCAGGGATGAGACTGATAGAGGCATAGGTTACTATTTCGGTTTCGTTAGTTTCATGAACCTTTCCCTCCTAATCACCAGCACTGCATTATGTGCTTTCTTCATTACCATCCCCCAATACTGGCTTCAGTTATGGACCGAAGAAGGTGGCAGAAATACCGGATTCTACATTGGTGGATATCGATTTCTGTCAACCATGTCATGGGTCTCAATTAATGCCCAGATGTGGTAGGTTCTTCCGGAGACATCCCACCTAGTCATTATTACTAAGAGCCCAATAGGTCCATTGTTATCCGACTTGCTCCGCGGTCTGGGTCGCGGCTACATGAACGTCTTCTAAGTATTGTGATGAGGTTAATATGTCTTATTTTCAGCATTCTGGTCAGATGATCCAGACAATAGCTAATCATAAAATAGTGCGCCTTTGTCGTACTTCTCTTCAACCGATAATGGCTCGACCTTGAACAGGTAAGTGCATCGTTCGTACAATAAGAGCGATGCTGATATCTTCTAGATTTAGTCAAGACATCCAGCTCATTGACAAGCAGTTGCCATCAGCACTTCAAACTGTTGTAACTCGTAGGTTCTCAATTTCCTATGTCGAAGAGTTTTCAAGATATTAAAACGGTCAGAAATCTTCAAACTTCTCATGCAAATCATACTTCTTTGTATGGCCCAAAAATGGCTCGCTGTGTCTTTACCGGCCTGTGCGCTGTTAGTCTACGCTGTCCAGAAGGTGTATCTTCAAACGTCAAGACAACTCCGATTTCTGGAGCTGCAGTCCCGTGCAGGGGTCTTCTCGAGTTTCTTGGAAACGGTGTGTGTTCAAATATTCAATGCTCGACAACTATAAGCAGCAGCTGATCTGAATTTACCAGATCGAGGGTCTGGAAACAATACGGTCGTTTGGCTGGTCTAGGGCCGTAGTACAGGACAACATCCTATGTGTCGATAACTCTCAACGCCCTGAATTTCTCCTTTTATGTCTCCAGAGCTGGCTCAACGTTGTCCTAGATCTCTTGGCTGCGGCTATCGCAACAAGTGTTGTTGCTATCGCTGTAGCATCAAGAGGGCATATCAGCGGTACGCAAGTCGGAATTACACTCAATATCATGCTCGTAGCAAACACAACGCTGCTAAAATTTGTGGAAAGCTGGACTACGCTAGAGACTTCTCTCGGTGCCATTTCTCGCTTGAAAATGCTCGAGACAATGACTCCGCTCGAGGGCGGAGAGGCCCGAACATTGGAACCCGCTGAAAACTGGCCTTCTAGAGGACATGTTGAATTCAAGAATATCACAGCGTCGTACCAGTAAGTGTCCGGACCAGAGCCTATCTTACTGATCACTTGCAAGTGCAAACTTTAGACCCGATTCCGTTGCTCTGCGGAATCTGAGTCTGAACATCAGCGCAGGTCAGAAAATTGTCATTTGCGGGCGTACAGGCAGGTGAGTCTCTACGTAGGTACGCTCCAAATTTTATTCTGGTCGCTCACTGGTCATGAAGCGGTAAAAGCACTTTGCTGTTAATGCTCCTACGGATACTGGAGCTGAAATCTGGCAAGATCGAGCTGGATGGCATTGATATCAAGCAAGTGAGACTAGATGTGTTGCGTCAAAGGTGCTTCGTGGCGGTATCTCAAGACCCTCTGCTTTTGTCCAACGAGACCTTGCGCTTCAACTTAGACCCAGGCACCTCCGTATCAGATGAGACTATCGTCGATGCATTAACCAAAGCGGGGTTGTGGTTACATTTCTTCGCCGGCACCACGCACTTTGAGGGAGACACAGCCACGGCCATCGATAATCTAGGCTTTAGGGAATACGATATCCTTTACCAGAAGATCTCGATGTTCCAGGAGCTGTCTATAGGCCAGTGTCAGCTGTTCGCGGTGTGCCGAGCACTCATCAAAGTAATCTCACTACGGCGTTCTGGACTCCAGCCCGTGATCGTCTTGGATGAAGTCACGTCCTCGCTTGATTCAACGACTGAATCAACTATCTATCGCATCACTGACGAGGAGTTCACCCGGCAAGGCTACACCGTCATCATTGTCGCTCATAGACTTGGTGCGCTGAAGGGGCACACGAAAATAGGGAGAGATGCGGTGGTGTTGATGACGGATGGTAGATTACAGGAAGACTTAGGACCGGCGATTTTTCAACGGCTGGAGCAAATAGAATAGAGGTGTACTGTCGTTATGTAGAAACTATGTCAAGGGTGTGTCCGCGATAAGTATTCAATACATATCGCGGATGAAGGTATTCAAAGAGGAACTGACGCTCCCTGATAGTTTGCGAGTGACCTAGGCGCTTGGCCGCAGGGGTCTGATGCTCCTATATAAAGGGTGCTTAGCAATATATGAAACTTTCTCACGCTCCATTTTCTCTGCATTATTACAACTGCGTAAAGCCTTGACTCCTTGTGTAAACTACCTCACTATTGATAGTCATCTCCTATTTTGGTAGCATTGAAATATGACAAAAGACATAGTATGATAACAAACAGTGAATCTATAAATAATGGATCACTATACTATTGAGATGGGACGAAGATATAAAGATAAAAGATCAAGTGTATTAATGTAAGTATGATTCTACCTAGGTAAATAGAGCTTATCTTTATATATATAGGAGACCATGAATCGTATAAGGGTATAGCGCCACATTTCAACACATACAGTACCTACACTGCCCAGAACATTTGTATAGGTAACTACAGCGTTGCTGAGCTTATGCTGTGATGCAGATCCCAATGCACTGAAGTATAGAGCCACAGCTTCAAGCTCGATTCTCGTACTTCAATACTCAACCCCTAGGAGTTACAGCATTTTCCATGATTTCTTCCTGAATATAGACATGCCAAGTACAAGCTTCTCAGGTCCCCGTTATTCTAGTCCGTTCGCGTTATCAAATACTCATCTATTATTAAAATGGTTTAAAGGCTCGTGAGGCATTTAGTCGAGATAGAGCCCTCTGGGGCGTCCTGGCTGGAGTCACAAAGAGGCAGCAACTGCACATTAGCACAGCCCGCAAGGGTACTCTGTCCGCCCTGTTTGAATATTAGAACGACGAAGTCGCCATCCTCCGAGGGACACTCCATCCAGACACAGCTTTGATGCTCCAGACCCGCGACCCCTGACCCGTCATCGTACGCGACTTGCACGCCCTCGGTCCCGTTTTCGTACTGCACCTGCACGGTTTTTAGACTCGGCACCGTCGCAGTGCATCCGGGAGTGCCGATGATGCCTACGCCGATGTATTCACCCACAGTGTTGGTTAATTCGGTGATGCGAACAGTGTTGCCGGTCTCGTAGAATATGGCGCCCTCCTCTGGGTTTGACAGCACGAGGTTGGCCAGACACTCCCCGGCCGTGTTGTAACCGACTTCCATACCTTGGACTGTGGGTGTCAGGTCGAGCCTTGTCACGTTGACCGAAAGGCGGAAAGTGTTGCTGATGTCCATGCCCGGCATCCATTGGAGGAGCGCGGCACTTGCGGAGGCAGAGATGATAGAGGCGAGAAAGTTCCGAATGGGCATTTTTCGTGTCGTTGCGGTCATTGCTATTCCACGGCAAAAGTAAAGGTTAATTGATAATAAAACGAGTGTACACCAACGGATAGGGTTCAGGAACTCCTTGTAGCCGTGCAATATGTTTTTTTTCTATTCTCTAGATGGGAAATAGAAATTTAATTTGAAGGTCACTTCGGGTAGTAAGCAGACTAAACAACATTTCTTTCAACACGTGTTTACGTAGATACGTCCATGCGTAACATAGGGACCTCTTATGTGGAAATCCGTCGCAATGACAATTCATCCCATTGTATGTGTAAATGTCACTCCAGTTTCGCCTACTTCAACCTCCTAGTTGCCCCGCAAAGCTTTTCTGCGAGTACATCTCATATCCACTATACTGCCCCACGCATTGCCTCCTGTATATGTATGGGCTATTCCCATCTATCGACACTCGCCTTTGACTAATACATTTCATCCCCTATCCTCATATCTTCGTCCCATCCCAATACACTCCGCTTCAAGATATTTCTGGTTTCGAAATTTATAGTTCAAGGGACAAGGACAGCAATTGTCGTTTATCTTTACCCATGGTCTCACTCTAAAAAGTAAAACCCGCGGCTCGTGGTTACAACGAAGTTAAATGTCCTTCTTCGAAGACAACCTTATCCATTACAGCGGACTGCGGAGGGCTATCAGGGTCCATTCCGTGGATTTTTTTCTTATGCAGTAGTTATGGAAAGACGAAATTTTATGTAACTACTGTTACAGATCATGACATTTGCCCATTCTGTGAGCATGTTAAGTGCGGAGACTGTATTGCTTTTACTACTCCTCAACAACGGGATCCTGAAAAAACGGATGCCGTCCATTTTGCCGGCCTTGTGTGCCGCGCATTCAACATACACACTCGCATTCATTATCAGTCGTTTTTCAAGTCCATAGAAGATGACCACTTCACGACACGCGTTAAATATTTTCTACTCTTTCTGTCGAGGAACCTGTACCGAGAACTTTGAGAACCAGAATATACAGAGATATGCGAACTCTTCGATTTAACCTCCCTTCAAACTCTTCGAGCTATCGACAAGTCTGTGAGATTAAGCACTTGGAATAAGTCTTCCCTAAATACGGAGTATCCCGAGGATTCCGATATTGAAACAAGCAACTCAAACCCTAGTATCTGAAAGGTGCATCAACCTACTAAAGTTGATCGCCTCTTAGTAGTAATCGAGTCAAGCCTAGCGTTACGTGCATTCCGGCATCAAGTGATCAATTCATTTTATCCATCTTTTGAAATCGGGCTCAGGTGGGTCATCGAATCAGAAAAATCGAAACACGACAACCCATAAATCCTCGTTTTGCTTCAAGATATTGCATCAGAACTCTTGTACCCGAAGCCTGCGGTCATAAGCATCTCCTTTCTATGGATACTAATACCTCGACGTCTAAGCATGAGTTGACAGGTTCTACGGAAAAGTCCCTTCTATATGTGGGTTGGAGAGCGAATGCTCCCGTAGTATGTGGTATTGTTGTTGAAATCTGGGGCTATACGACCCCTAGCCACCTGTATCTACATATATAGGATTAGCTTCGCCCTTCTATCTAGAGTTACCTTGAACTAATACACATGATCCTATCCTCACATCTTCGTCTCATCTCAACAGGTATGATGTTGAGAGAATTCCGCCAAATACGTGTTTGCTCGACTTTCCACCAGTAACGAACCGACTACTACTGACACTGCTGTATGTTGCGCAGCTGTCTCAATATTAATATGAACTGTATTGACACGAAGCGCTAGATTTCAGTATGTATTGTAATCAACTCTTGTTCAGGAATATATGATCAATGTGTATTGAACTTAGTTTCCAACCCTAAAATGGGTGAGAAGCTCTCATATATAGGGTATTCTCCAGCCCTGGTGGGAAGCTCTATATCTATTGTATTTTAAGCTGAACCATATGTTAAAGGGAAGAAAGTTCTTCTAACAGTGACGACGGGTGCGGTATATACCTATAGAAAGCCCATTAAATGCTACAAGATTACATAATATCCCTTTATAAAGACATATGAACTTCAAGAGACTTGCACGCCTGATCAAGTGCTACACGCTATGTATTCGGTGGCCAAAGTCGCTGATTATTGTGAGGCATAGTGGGAGCGGCAGGCTTACTTTGGTTAATCAACCATTGGATGCTAAGTACTCACCACCTCGTTCTATTGAGGAGTAATGTGATGTACTGTCTAAAGGGTCGAAATCAATGTAGTTGACCAACAATACAGTTCATCGATTTTTCCCTATTAACTAGTCTCTTGTCCTTCTGTGTGCTCCTATCAACAATAGGAGATTAGTCAAATGATGACTATCTATAGCTATAGACAGTAACCAAACATTCAACACAAAATTCACACTTAGCAAATGTGATTCACGAATAGGCCACTGTATTGACCAGGTCATATATGTTCATAAGAAATCCAGAGGGCTTGAGCCTCATCTTCTCAGTCACATTAACCTCTTTGATTCACTTTTAGGAGAAGACTATCGTCATTGTGTCACGAAGCAACTCATCCATGCCACCTCCGGCAGCAAACTCTAGAAACTATATAAACGAGCAAATCCTTCAATAGAGGTTTCCTTCTTCCCCAGGCAATATCCAAAAGCAACTCAAGACACGCCCATACGCCCATTACTACTCCAGCGAGAGGGAACCTTTCCAACGATCAACACTCAAAAAAAAATCTCTAGATATATTATCACCGGGGCCTCCCACAGCTGCCACCGCCAATATGTGCGAAGACAAGCGTATCTTCTTTGCCTGTGGACACGAGTTAGAACATCCTGTGAAGCGGGAAATCAAATACTGCACTGAAGCGCGGAAGAGGTACGAACTTCCGCACGAGAATCGGATACGTAAGCAACATTCCAAAATCACCCATCTTAATTAATACCTACCTATCTAGCTCTTTGCCCCTTGCCTTTACTCTCCATGGCCCGCCACATGTCTCCTGCAAGATGTGTGACTTAGCTAGCCTAGGCCCCTGTCTCTAGGACCACACTGAAGACTGAACATGGTTGATCCCCTGGTATCCCGGGTTTCATAACATCTCTCTTAGATGATTAGCGAAGGGACGCTGGGGGATATAGGCGACTGGAGTTTTAAGGGGGCAACATTACATACGGCTCATGGACATACTAGCTAACAGCAAGACGTTTAAAAAGTGACGCCCGCAAACGATTACCACGCGGGACAAATGCTGCCCAATCATTGCCAATATTGCAGGGGCTCGCGAGGCACCTGGATATAACAGCGCGATTCGAAAACCGACTGCGAGAGCTAAGCTGACACGCGAAGCACGAAAGCTTGTCTGGTCCGAGTTGATAGGTGCGGCGAATTGGGACATGATTGATGGCGGGATAGGAGTGGGAAAGCAAAAGTCTGGGATCTCGACCTGCGAGATCACATGGAGCAGCGGTGGATTTTTGGGTGTATCTGAACGGCAGACTAGTTGATAGTCTGAGAATGGTACATGACTTGGCACAACACCTCCTTCAGCATTCTTCTGAGCACGTTAAGCATCGGTCCGACGCGGCTGTCCTACAACGCGCAGACTTTAATGTTCCAATGCAGGTCCTGCTCCAGCCCCTCAGGGCAGAAGGCGACGCTCGTACTATCTAGGATGGCCAATGTCCTAGACAGCCTTGCCGGCGTCAGCGGCGTAGGGTCGTAGTACAATGGGTAGTATGATGGACATACGTCCCCTCTTCCACACGAATCCTTGCTGATCCCACAGCCGTTTTGCAACCCACGCTGCAGCAGAGATCAAGCCAAGGGATGGGTTACGAGGAAAGACTCTTGTTGAATACGTTATTCTGTTCAAGTGGTTGATTCTGGTTATTCTAGTGTCCAATTCAGACACTGAGAAAACTCTGTAAATGAAACCATATGGAAATCCAAGCAATCACAAGATCGGATAACATCAGCCCTCGTACGGGGTGACATGGGCAAAAACCCTGAACTGGAGCGGCGAGAAGCAGGTCCACTACATCTCAGTCCAGGCTAGACTAATTTGCGGTCCGTCACATCAGCAAAGAAAGATGGAAAGCATAAAAGCGTTGATACAGATAGGGGTAGAATGTAACCTACTGCATGCCGAGGTATATTTTCGTTCCACCGTAGCCCTTCGAGTTGTGTCATGCTGCCACCTCAGTGAAATATATGTCACGGACTACCTGGTCACGTGACTATATGGGAATCAAGAACGATTCCCTCGATTCCACGAATATATAGGTATACACACTCATTTCCCTAGATAGTTTCCTAGGTAGTGATCAGCCTATGTATGTATACACTCTTTGTATGGAGAACACTGTTACGGCCACGGCCTAGTCGTAACAATATACCTGGCAACTCGGTCTAGGTACTTTAATAGCTGATGGTTTGTTTTCGACCGTTGATCAGGAGTATTGGCATCTCGTTTCAAATGATGGTCACATTACAGTCCTGGTTGGATATGATTGTTTCCAAGTGCACGCCTTGTTAGGGACTCGGATGTTTTCTGATTGAACCGATATGCGTGCTAAGAAGTACCAACCTAGGCGAGGTGGCTGAGGTTAGCAGACGCGCGGCTAAGCCACCATAGCCACACAACTGAGGGGGCAGGTATCTTTTGTACACTAGGTACCTCCGTACCTACTTACACTAGTGACGCATCAGCCAACATCATTGGTCAGGTATCCAACGGGAATACCCCATTAGGTATGGACAAGGTAGCCCGTGCCTCCATTCAACGTCATCCCTGGAGCTCTAGCTCTGACAACCGTAGGTACCTGTCAGAAATGTCAAGATGCGTCAACTTGAAATCCAATGAAATAAAGGAAGCTTGCCCTGCTTGTCACAAGCAACTCATGTGATGTGTCCTTCTCCGCAATTAAACAACGTCTACGTCCGTACTTACTTGCAGATACTTGTAGGAGTAAAGTGACAAAGAGACCTAAGCTGAGTGCATGAAGCTACTGCATCGCCACATGTACACACGAGCTCCCCCTCCCAGCCACGCCACCCGGCCTGAACTTCCAAGCATCAACCTGATGGAACCAGGTTCTGGGTCCGGGTCGTCGGGACTCAACTCAATGCGATAACAACTGAGGCAACAACTCAGCATTGGCGCTGTCGTAATCTGGAGGGTATAAAGCCCGGCCTGCATTTACACATGCCCGCCCTGAGATCCATCCCCCTCTTCATCGTCTCCGCGACCGTATTATTAGTCGCCCTTCTTCTCGTCCCCTCTCTATCCTTTGTTCGCCCCCCGCTAAGCGTGCTATACCAGCGTCTCCAGCATCTCCATCGCCATCTGCATCTCCCTAGCCCCCCTACTCCGAGCTTCCTCCACAGCTACTTCCACCCGACAACCGCAGACATGGGAGGCGGACCGCACCAGTACCGCACCGTCGCCTACTTCGTCAACTGGGCCATCTACGGGCGCAAGCACCGGCCGCAGGACCTCCCCGTCGAGAACCTGACCCACGTCCTGTACGCCTTCGCCAACGTGCGGCCCGACACGGGCGAGGTCTACCTGAGCGACTCGTGGGCCGATACGGACATCCACTGGGAGGGCGACAGCTGGAACGACGCGGGCACGAACCTGTACGGCTGCATGAAGCAGCTGAACCTGCTGAAGCGGCGCAACCGCAACCTCAAGGTCCTGCTCTCGGTCGGCGGCTGGACCTACAGCTCCAACTTCCGGCAGCCGGCCTCGACGCCGCAGGGCCGCGCCGCCTTCGCCGCCTCGTGCGTCGAGCTGCTCAAGAACCTCGGCTTCGACGGCATCGACGTCGACTGGGAGTACCCGCAGTCGGCCGCCGAGGCCGCCGACCTCGTCGCGCTGCTGCAGGCCGTCCGCGACGCCATGGACGCCTACAGCCGCACGCTGCGCGCGCCGCACCACTTCGAGCTGACGGTCGCCTGCCCCGCCGGCGCGCAGAACCACGAGAAGCTCGACCTGCCCGCGATGGACCGGCTGCTGGACTTCTGGAACCTCATGGCCTACGACTACGCCGGGTCCTGGGACGCGACGGCCGGCCACCAGGCGAACCTGTTCCCGTGCGCGCAGAACCCGCGCTCCACCCCCTTCAGCACCGCCGCCGCGCTCAACGCCTACACGGCCCGCGGCGTCGCCCCCTACAAGATCGTGCTCGGCATGCCGCTCTACGGCCGCGCCTTCCAGAACACCGACGGGCCCGGCGCCCCCTACTCGGGCGTCGGCGAGGGCACCTGGGAGAACGGCGTGCACGACTACAAGCGGCTCCCCCTGCCGGGCGCCTCGGAGCGCGTCGACCTCGACGCCGGCGCGAGCTACTGCTACGCGCCCGGGACGCGGACCATGGTCAGCTACGACACGGTGCCCATGGCGCGCACCAAGGCGCAGTTCCTCAAGGACCGCGGGCTCGGCGGCGCCATGTGGTGGGAGAGCAGCGCCGACAAGGAGGGTCCCGACAGCCTCATATCCAACGTCGTCGATATGCTCGGCGGGCCCCGCGCCCTCGACCGGACGCCCAACTGCATCGACTATCCGCATTCCAAGTACGACAACCTCAGGGCTGGGTTCCCGACGAATTGAGTGGGAACGAGCGGGGTAAGAAAAGAGGAAGAAAGAAAATAAAGCGAATAAATAAAATAAAGCCTACTTCATGTCTTATAGAGAGATTGTGGGCGGAATGAAAAAACTTACCCCTATCATGAGAAAAAGGGGGGGTTAGGGGTTTTCCTTTTTAATAGTATTTTATTACGAGGAAAGCCATAAAATAAGAATGGGCATTGGGACCACCGGTTAGGGAACGGAATGGGCATTACTACTAGGTTAAACAGATTCAAATGACAAGTCAATGAACATAGCGTTCATAAATGCAAAATTGACAAATTGGCAGGCTTCAGAGCTACGACATCACATTTCTCATCATGATGGGTCTAAAAACTTAGTGTTTAGTCATGAATCCGTATGCATTGGGAACCGGCAAAGTGAGCTATGTCACACCATGCTAACTCCATGAAACCTGTTCCAGTGTTTTCCGAATCCCTTCATCCCATGAAAACCGGTCCGACTTGTGTGCAAGGCGTTTATTTGTCGAAGACGTAGGTCAGGTGGCAACGACCGCAGTATTGTCGGTCCTGCATGGCGGCCATGAAGATACCAGCACCGCACTGTTCGGATGTCATTAGCGCCAATGTTTGAAAAAAGAAAAAGGTGACATAAGGGCGTCACTTACGGTATCAGCAGGGCACTCTCGTCGCAGGCGCTCGATCTTGCCGTCGCCGTCAACCTTATAGTACTTGAGGACGGCTAGCTTGGTCTTCTTGCGCTTGTGCTTGATCTTCTTGGGGGTGGTGTAGACCTTCTTCTTGCGCTTCTTGGCACCACCACGCAGGCGCAGGACCAGGTGCAGGGTGCTCTCCTTCTGGATGTTGTAGTCGGAGAGGGTCCGGCCGTCCTCGAGCTGCTTGCCGGCGAAGATCAATCGCTGCTGGTCGGGGGGGATGCCCTCCTTGTCCTGGATCTTGGACTTGACATTGTCGATAGTGTCGCTCGACTCCACCTCGAGGGTGATAGTCTTGCCCGTCAGGGTCTTGACGAAGATCTGCATGATTGCCTGTTGGGTGGGAGGACAGTTAGATTAACCGTAGAAATGAAGCAGTGAGACTCGGTAGTTCCAAGGTGTTGATGCTAGGAGTGAGTGTAGGCGTGGGAGAGTCGCTATAGAATGATGCAGCATGGCAGATGCAGTCAACCCATGCGAAATGCAGGGTGCCATGACATTGTGAGGAGGAATACGGTCTCATATTTTCTCAGGGGGGTATAGGGGATCGTTCAGACGTACCTAGACAATATGACTATTGCCGTCCTAAGCAACCTGAGATGTTGGTGTTTGGTGTGGAAGGAAAGTAGAAAAAAAAAAAACGTCGAGATCGGAAGAGCCTCAATTTACGGACTACAAGGTGGGATGTTTGCTGCGGGTCGTGGGCACTGGCGAAAGTTCGGGTAATTAAGCTGGAGCCACATTTCAGCCACGTGATAGGGCTTCTACCAGTTCTTGCCCTCCATCATTGAATTTCTCACTAAATCAGCAGTGCAGCCTGCCCCTCATTGGTTCCTTCTGTGTGCGCGAGCGTTACTGTGGGGCCATCAACTTCCTAAGCCCCAGAATAATTTCAATCCCTTTCTGCGATTTCTTGCTTTGCACCATTTCTCTCCCCAAAAATAATCCTACTCACCCAGCAGCAACTTTCTCGACAACCTTTTGCCAGAAAGTCCTCGTGCGTACTTCCCTTCACCTTCCTGCTCTCCTCCCTGCTATATCGCAAGTCTAACAAGTCACAGAACCACCGCAATCATGGTCAAGAAGAGAAAGAACAAGTACGTACCTTAGGTACAGATGTGCCTTGCAAGAGTGAGGGCCATAGGCAAGCCACACCAGCCACGTACTAGCCACAGAGACATCCGTGATGGGAGAGTGACCTCCTGTCAGCTGGTGCTTTACTTGCCGCCCGTTGATACCTTTGCAAGGCACATCTGTACAAATATCCCCTCCGACAAGGCCTGAGATCTAACGGTGCATTCTTCGCAGCGGCCGCAACAAGAAGGGCCGTGGCCACGTCAAGCCCATCCGATGCAGCAACTGCTCGCGATGCACTCCCAAGGACAAGGCCATCAAGAGATTCACCATCCGCAACATGGTCGAGTCTGCCGCCATCCGTACGGCCCAATCCCTTCCCCTCCCCCCGTCTAGCCTGCTACTCATGCCTACCATTTAATCTGCTACTGTAGATGGCAATGTATTCGGTGCATAAATTCAGGGTGGGCGGGCTGGACCAGAACTATGAATTGCAAGCTGACATGTAAATCTTTCTCTGCGCAGGTGATATCTCGGACGCTTCCGTCTTCACCGAGTACACGGTTCCCAAGATGTACCTGAAGCTGCAGTACTGTGTCTCTTGTGCCATTCACGGCAAGATTGTCCGGTACGTCATCCCGCCAGGGAAAGACTACGCGCTTGTGCCTGAGCTGCGTATGCGCTTGAGAAGAGCCTTGGTCGAGCCTCGATACCCCCCTTCACCCCGGTCCGCCACGAGAACATCCCCTGCTGACAGGCTTTCGCAGTGTCCGATCGAGAGTGGGCCGACGCAACCGTGCTCCTCCCCCGCGTGTGCGGTACAACAAGGATGGCAAGAAGGTGGCCCCGACCCAGGCCCCCAAGGTCGTTTAAGTGCTTCGTTAGGTGTACGGCAGAGGATTAGGAAGGACAAATTGGTCCAAGGGAATGGGCTCGCTTGCATGACAACGGCTTTACGGCATTATATCACAGATAATGACATCCATGAATCGAGTCATATTGCCATGATCCCTCTACTTGTCCACTCCGATTAATAATATGTGTCATTGTACGTCCAGAGGTCGTTCTACTGCCCCCCAAAAGAAAAAGAGAAAAAACCCCCAAAAATTATCCCCTCGATTTTGTTCATATGAACTTCCGAGGCTCCTAACTTGATTATGTTCCCCTTATCACCAATACCCCCATTAGAAACTATGTAACACATATTCACAAACCCCTGAAGTCTTGATTGATCGGGAATTCCTTAGGTACTGGTCTGGACAACCGCTTATCCCGAATACTGCTGGCTATTTACAGCAAAATGAAACGTAGTAACTCTTATTTGTATCTTGCTCGAGGTCGAACAGAATTCCCCCTCCTTATTGGATATGAGGTACACTTAGTGTAGAGTTTGGGACTGATACCAGAGGATGAATAGGGGCTATATTATTCCACTGTTAAATCACCCAGGTTTCCGTTTTTGGATCACCAGCTCTCAAATCGACCGTACAGTTATAAGTCACCACTTTGCATCTCGTCTGAATCTCGAAATCTTTTGCTTAGGTCTCATAATGAGAAATAAGACTCACGGTTTGGTTTAAATAGCAACATAGCAATTTGATAAAACTATATGCATTTATTTATGCGCCTAGGTTTTCGTATGTTCTAGATATATCATCTACGATTTCCTATGTATAGAAGTTTTGGAATATATATGTAACAGGTAGACAGTATTACTACACCTCCCGTATGTTCAGATTTCCGAACAACACAGTGCGGAGTATACTGTCACTTAACTGAACGGTTTAAATACATTGCCCGATATGAAGCTTTTAGCGGTGACACATCTTCAAACCGAATTCTCCCTGATGGCATACTCTACACATATTGATCCTAATTACTTAATAGTAACTAGGTACTCTCCATATTTTCAAGGTAGGCGTAAGATTGCCATACAAGTGAGTCCCATCCATGCACCACAGCAGCAGTAGCGCTGCCAGGAGCTGTGACGGCAGCAAGGGATTCAAAATATGGAAAATTCGCTCAATCATTGACCAACCCTGTTCAGTAGTCCATTCTGACTAACGGGGCTTTCGAGAAAAAGACTACCCTCTCCCCCCTTTTCCCCCGGTCCGCATTATGGTCTGTCCAGACCCTAGCTCATGCGAGCCATTGGTCTTGCAGCTCCTTGTGGCTGCCGGCCTCCTCTACGGGGACCTTGTTTGGGTTCGAGGAGAGCACGACAGCAAGCGCTCTGACCCACTCGCCGGTGCGGTTGGACAGCCTAGAAAGATATCACATTAGCCCCCAGCTAGGTCACGATTGAAGGACGACCTCGAGGCCGCACGCCGTGTTGGCGAACGGTGCGGAACTTGAACCTACGCATGTATCATGCCACGCTGGGCCACGACGTCACCGGGGTGGCACACCGTCTCGACGGGCTCCCCACAGGCGGCCTTGCCGTCCTCGATGTGGTACGCTTCGGGTTTGGGCGTCAGGAGGCTAAGCTTGCCAGAGACGACGACGAGGTAGTCCGTCGAGGTCGTACGGTGCTAACCTAGTCAGCTCGTGCCGTCCTGGCTGGCAGCTGGGGCCTGTGGGACGACGATTCTTAATGGAAAGTCAGGCACTTACCAGGGTGCCCTCGGTGTTGGGAGCGAGGTCGATGAAGTACATGTTTAGCCCGCCCGGGAGGACGATCCCCATGCCTGGGACCTCGTCGAGGGGAAGTTCGCCACTGGAAGGGAGGTGAGCTACACCATACAGGGAAATGGACATTGTGCGGTCGTGACTCACTGCCCGTCGTTACTTGTTGGGATCTGCTTGCTGGTGGCCACGACGGCGCGCATTAGAGTCCCGCCGAGCAGGGGCTGGCACTCCAGGCTATCGACCTTGACCTCGACGCCGGGCTCCGCGTGCTCATCGTTGACGTGGTGGGAAGGCAGAGGCAGGTTGGAGGCGGTAATTCTGCGGGGAGCAGGCAAGGTGTAGGAAGACATTATGATATGGGGTATTTCTGTTGCTGTTGCTATTGCTGTTGTTGTTAGATGTTGGCTGCCTGAGAAGTCAAGAGAGGGTTCCCGAGTTGCTAAAGATTAGTGTGACGGAGTCTTGTTTTGAGTACCTTTATTGTTAGTATCTTCTCAGGGGCTATCTTGACGTAAAAGTAGGCTTTGACTCGACTTATATAACAAGTTTTGAGCGAAGGACTGCCTGCTTTCGATTACAAATGAGGCATGGAAGTCAATTATTAAGGCACTCTGCTTGTATAAGACAACACCTGAAGAGGATCTAGCGGTGACTAGGGCTGAAGGACTAGTTTGACAGTATCGGCCGTATGTTTACTAATAATGGTGCCTTTCTGACCTCGGGACCGTGGTGAGACACCTTGTGTACGGTTTCATTCTGATATGCGGAGGCTGTTGGAGGAGAAAAGTCATGATGTAGTCAGCGTCCTTCGAGGTACGACCTGACTGCATATATTCCAGTAGTTTCATGTCACACTACAATATATTGTAATACTGTATTTGCCCTATTTGACTTAGTTTTTCCTCGTTCTATTGGTAGCCTTTATAGCGTGATCACTTTGGTAGATATGAACTCGGGAGACTGCTTATAAATCATAGTAGGAAATGGATGAAATGAAGGCACTAGTAATTCCCCGATTTTTGACAGGAATATTACCCCCTATAAAGATAGCCTTAAAATATTTTGTGTTTTTAGTTGAAATTATACGTAGCAAGTTTGGATCTTTTAATCTTCCTTTTGAAAAAAAGTTTCGGATTTTTATACGAAATATCTATATATTCAAATTCATCTTTTAATTCGAGTAGACTAGTACTCTGTTGGATTTGGGGCCTAGGTACTACACGTAAGAATGTGTATTAAGTTAGACGTGGTCAACCTACATGGTAAATCCAGGAAAGCCACCCGGCTTAGCCGCTTAGATGTGGAAACTGTATGCTTATCCCAGGGACAAGTTCCGTCTTTCTGAAACCTAAATGATCCACCATAACCTTCTGGGAATTTCCTTTCTTAGGGAGCTCTCAAGTTCTCATTAGGGAATTTAGTAAAAGCGGTATCTCCAAGGCTGACCCTAGCCTCAGCCACCCTTAAGTCCCAGGACACGTCGTGCGTAGCCTAACTAGTACTTAGATAGTGAACTGCCGCTTGTCTTCCAAGTCCATGTATCTAACTCGCAGCGTGTAACTGCTCTCTGCTATCCGTAGCCTAGTTTCGTTAGACTTGTAAATAACCCGGAGGAACCATTAATAATTGCCCTTTCCGCCTCGCTATAGTCGCAGCATCGACTTGTAATTCTTATTTAGTCAACATATGGTGATGGAAGGAAAACTACACGCAGCTCCCAGTTCGAGTTTTCCCCAGCACTGTAACATTTCATTCGATTCGTATGTAAATACGTACATAATGTATTTATATACAATCTCGAATGTAATGACGCCTTTTCTATACATGTAATAACACACGACATTAATAGCGGCACGTAACATTTTATAATTAAAATAGATAACTACAACATAAAGAAGTATGAAATTATTTACTAGCCCGCGCTGGTATAGTAATTAGCCAGGTCCGGACCAGCCAAGTCAAATTTGACTTTGGTGATGCCCCCAACACCTACCAGCCACAAAGTCTTGAAGTCATCCCCAGACCATTGGATATTCTCGACCGGATGGCTCGTCTGGATCCTAGCAATCTGGTTCCCAAGTTCATCCGTGATGTCGACGCCCGGAGCTAGTCCTCCCGCGATGAGTAAGTATCCATTAGCAGCGATCTTGAGCCCATCAGGTGCGCCCTCGAGCGCTTGGAATATAACACGCTTGCCGGTGATAACAGGATGTGTGCCGTCATAGCCCTTACGTTCCACGTCCCACGCGAACACGTTGCGTGCCCCCGTGCTGTTGAACTGAAGTTTGATAGGGTAATTGTAAAAATCGCCGGCGCCACGGGTCAGCACGGGACTGTAGCTCTCGAGGCCAGAGTCGGTGACGTATAACGTCCGGCCATCGCGCGAGAACTGAATGCCGTTTGGGTACGCTAGGCTAGTGTCCATGACCTGCACCTGGCCCGTTGAGGGTCGGAAACGCCACGTAGCGAGTTGCAGCTGCTTGGGCGACTCAGACACGCCGAGGACGTAGCCGTAGTCGGTGTCAGTAAACCAGATGTCGCCCACGGGATCGATGGTCAGGTCGTTGGGGCCCGCGAGGTTGAAGCCGTAGTAGTTGTTAACAAGCCACTCAGCCTTGAGCGTTTTGGGGTCGAAACGCGCAAGTCCAGCGTGCTGTTTTTGTCCGTCGGGCAGCGAACCGTTATTTCCGTGTACAGCGTAGTATATCATGCCGTCATTAGCATTGTAAAGACCCCCCGTGGGCTGATATATGAGTGGGTCCGTTTCGACAAGCGAAACTGTAGGCGGGTCGTTGTTCAGGTCAAGTTCCAGAATCGACAGGTTTCCAGGCGGACCGTCCTGCGTCACGAAGAGCTTGTTGATCTCAGGCACGAAGACGGGCGCCTCGTGTATAACGTTGAGGACCGGGATAAGTCCACGCCAAATCTTGGGTTCTGATCCAAGAATCTCCAAGCCGCGCTTTTTATCGAACAGCACAAAGTCTGCTTGCTGCACCAATGCCCACGACGAGTCGTCTGGAACCTCGGCACCAGTGTAGGCAATGGACGGATCCGGATCACGGGAAAAAGATGGCGGTAGGAGAGAGCCGTAGCGGTTCACGCAGGTAACGTTGGCAGTCTTTGGGCCGCATAAATGTGCTATAGGATCTACTACAGACGAGTTGGTTACAAACCTCGTATCAATACCACCTGGCATGGCATGTGCCATGTGTGATGCCGACGACACGGCATTGACGAGTAAGGCAGTGAGGAATGAAGCCAAAGGTGACATAATTGAGTATGAGCTAGCGCCGAGAGATACAGGAGAAATAGTTAATGAAGGTGTCCTATTTTCGAGAAACAGGCAGATTCTAACCCCTTTTTGTACATCGATTTCCAATACACAACAAGGCAGAGCTAGAACTTCGGAAAAGTTCCATTTATTCTTAGGCAGCTTGCTACATCTATCGACTGTGATTACACTGTGTCTTACGGGTCGAAATCCAGTAATTTCATATCATGCATGCGCTCGCTCCTCCTCGGGACCGCATGTTAGGATATAGGCCGCCTTGTCCCACTGCCCCAAATTACACAAGCGGTCTTCTTCGTGTTAGCCACAAAATACAGGTAGGCTTAGCCGATATATGGGAGAACTAAGCCAATAAGCACTGTACAGTAATCCGGGAAAATTGTTTCTCGATTTAGTGTAACTAAGTGTTAGAGTGTCAAAATTCATGTCGCCCAGAGTTGCGGTGTGGGATACAAGGCAAGTACAAGTAGCCAGATAACAAAGAGGTGTGTTGTATATGAAAGGCATGGATCCCTAGATAGCTGGCTATAGTTATGGCTTCTCGCGCAAAGACTACGTGGTTACCTTGATTCATAATGAGTAGATCGTGGGACTAACTCAGGGAACACCACTCACTACTTCGGGGGAAATATTTCCCAATCTGGTGTAACCTGAGCTAGATGTGTGATAGGTATGCCATCCGTACCTATGAGGCTCTCAATACAGAGACCCAAGACTGGGGATTGTTGCCTCAAACGAGTGTAAGTGATGCGACATGAAATATAGATATGTCTAGAAACTTGCCGCCCCAGAATAACGTTTCCTCTGACGTTCTGATATTAACGACTCTGTCTAGCTTCTGACAATGAGGGATCCGTTTAAAGGAGTGTATCAAGCGGTTATCTGTATTAAATATTTGCAGCATATGCTCTAGATATATGATTAGGATAGTCTGCGATATAGACAACTTAATATAAACACGACTAAGTACCCTAAAATACATTATAACTATGCTGCCAAAAGGGGAGTATTTATGACACATACACCCTATTTAATATTTAATTAACGGGTACATATACAATGTTATCTGATCTGAAAATAGAGGCAGCTATCTTGCACCCTTTTCGCTCCTAGATAGACCAGCTTGGTGTTGAAAGCTATAGGTAAGATGTACTGCTTGTCTGCAATCCCTGTTCTCCTACAGTCCCCTAATCTGACAAAAACGGGATATCCCCAAAAAGACGAAGCCTACCATAACTGAAAGCCCACCATATAGCTGCATGTACCTGTAGCTACCACTTCCGACCCCTATCAGCACTCCCGCCAGCGGCGGGCCTGTTAGACACGCCAGGCTACCGACACCAAAGACCATGCCAACGCGTTGACCGACCTTGCTCGGGTTTGTCTCGAAACTCGACAGTGTCGAGGGGAACAACGTCTGGACAGCGTTGGCGCATATGCCATAGAGCGAGACGAAGGCGTAGAAAGCCCCTGTGGACTCGACACGCATCCATACTAGTAGCAAGATGCTCGAGCCAAGGACGAAAGGCAGCATTGTGTTGAAGGGACCAAAAAAGCGGTCGGCGACGAGAGCTGGAATTAGGCGCCCAGGCACGCCGACAGCATTGAGCACCACAAGGAGCGTTAGCGAGTCCGACTCGGAGATCCTGATGACAGTTCGGCCATACGTTGATGTCTGCACAAGACGATGCAGTGCTCTGGTCAGTAAAGCACATGCTAGAAAAGATTGGCCGGGGATAAAAAGGGATTCAACAAGAGAAAACTCACGTAAAAGTAGGCAATGTATATACCCCAGAGCGTGAAGAAAATTCCGATGGCGTAAAACAGGTAAGCTGGCTCCTTGAACGCCGCAGGCTCTATCAGTGGCCGTTTGTCCTTCTCAAACTTCCGCGGTCGGCCGAAGGTGAATATAAGGATCATATTGAACAGCATGATGAAGCCCATGATCCTAATCGTCCAGGGGTAACCGATATGGCCTGAAAGTTGGCGGGAAATCTGTAAGTGGCTAGTTACGAATGGGTTCAAACATTGCAAATGTGTGCGAGATATGTTCTTACCACAGGGAAAATTATCCCGCCAATGGGAGCTCCGCAGGCAGCCAGACTGAGCGCGAACGCTCTATTCTTGGTGAAATATACGGAAACTAGAGCGACGCACGGAGTGAACAGTAGACCGTTCCCTATGCCCTGGACTAGACCTTGAGCCAGTATGAGTTGCCAGTATCGAGACACGGCCGACGTCGAGAAAACTCCGAGTAACTGAAACGAGCAGCCAATGAAGACTATGGAGTGGAAATGACCCCTATCCATGAGTGGTCCTGAGAGGGTGCCCAGGAAGAAGAGAAGGAAAAGCGATAGTGAGCCAACCCAGGCAATATCTGAAGGCTTTGCATGTAGAACCTCGGTCCAGTGTGACTGGAACAGACCAAAAGCTGAAAAGTAACCAAAGCCGTTTAAGACGAGCAAGAAACTGACAAAGACCTGCGACCATGCGGTGAAACCGCCATTGAGCCGCACTTCGTCGTTTGCTGGCTTTTCTTGTTGCGAGAGAAGAGCAAGGCTTTTATCCGGGAGTTTTGATTTTTCGGACATGGTGCTCTCTGAAAGGTTGGGCTGGTGCATATGTACCTGGGAATCATACGGGGTTTCCAAGGATTGCCGGAGACCAGGTACCGATAATTCTTGGGAATGAGGTACGCAGAACGAATTTGACGGAGCCATCTTCGGCGAAGAAGAGGGCTGGTACGTGAAATTCGAATTAGAACTCGAACAGCAGTGTGGCTATCAAATAACACTCAGTAAAGAGTACAAGAATCTCTTTATATAATGTATTCAAGCACTTGGCGGAGTCTAAGACTTAGGAATCTTCCAAGAAAAGAATGGGGATAAATAAAACAAGTTGCAGAACGTAAAAACAAAGTCCAAAATCTGGATGCTGAGATGCGAAGCCTTGCTTAAAGCAGCTTTGGATATTGAGGATGAAATGAGGAGAATGACATGTACTAAAATACAGCATCCTCCTTCTTTCGGTGTCCCCGAGTCAAGTCTGGGTTACAAATCAACAGAAAACAATGCCTCCATAAGCAGTGGAACACATATTTTCGCCTTAAATCTTTTGTACTAGCTACATATGGATAATCATAGAGAAATTTGAATATATAAGTAAATACCTAGGTAGGTACCTAATATAAACTATATATTATATCTAACTAGTTTAAAAGGTACTAGGTGAGAAGAACCATTTCGATGAATATCTCAAAGAGTATTTTTGATAATTTGGAATGCTTAGTAGCTTGTAAAACCTAATGAATACGTAGGTGCTGCCTCAGTAGCACCGCTTGGGTCGTACGGGCCGAGCTCGTGAAATTTCAGTGGGTGTGATTTTGAAAACTTAGCGGCTGCTCAGGTATATGTTTTGTGAAATAGTTCTTCATTAATCCAATTTTATCATTACTGTCATAATACACTAAGTACACATAGGGGTATTAACGTAGTTGTTGCGTGAAGGACTATAACCACGGTTACCTGGAAGATAGTGCTAATCACATGCTAACGGCCCCTTTGTTCCTCCAGGTTACGTGTACCTACCTTATAACTCTTATTCTATCTATACCGCGTCCCTATGTCTACTCTAGAAAAATAATATGCTATGTAAGTCCCTATGACTACGTTATTCTTTCACTCCTATCTACGTTAGGTATATCCTTTTGAGCCCTCTGGTACTGTCAGGGTCTGAAAGGCTAAACTTGAGACTAGTTTGCCTAAGAGATGAGATCCACAGTAAACTAGGTACATCAAAGTCGTGTAAGACTGTGGATAGTTCTATAGCGATTATTCTCGGTCTAATAGTGACCCTATAAACTCTTCGCCCTCGGTTTGTTGTACACCTAACCAGTTCTCTGACAGGTTCCCTACAAGCCTATGACGCCTCAGATACACCAAAGTTTCATATGCAATGATATTTTTCCTACTCTTTCATCCTATGGATGCTGACGTGTATTCTGTGGGATCGTGAATCGCCGAGTCAGTAAAGCCAAGAGGCTAGCGGTAGGGTATTATAAGGAAAGATCGTGAAGATTACACGAATTCCGAGACTTGATATGATCCTAAAACCTTGGCCACTCATCTTCCGTACGGCCTTATTAGCCTATCGGGCACTCAGGTGGTGTCCTTTGTGCGTCTTCGTAGTGTCTCTCGAGTAAATCGGCAATGTGGTCGGCCTCACGATATATAAGTACGTAATAAGAACCACAACACTGGAGAAGAGTTTGTATTGCTCATTACCATCATCTCTCATCTAGAAACAAGAGAAAAAAGCCCCTCCTCAGAACTCTGTCCATCTATTTCCATATTATTCAGATACTCAAAGTGACTCCCCTACCGTCGTTCAACAGATTTCTTCGTCTCATTCAAACCGATCATTTGCATCAACATCGCAGTATAGTTCCAATTACTATGGAGCAGCAGTGCCAGCAACTTGTCCAGCAGCATAACATCCCGGCGGTGATGCTCAGAAAGCACCCCTATATTACTCCCTCTGTAGCTTGGGATACTGAAAAGCTTCTCAGAAACTGGAACAACGGTGCTATCGATTTCGGGAATTCATTGGCAAGTTTTGAGCTTGGACGTGATGAAAAGGGAAAGATTCATGAAGAGACCCACGAGATCGAGCTCACGATTCCTGCCACACCCCCTCGATCAGCTACTCCCATTCAAGGCCTTGAACAGCTAGCTAGCGACATCTTGGACATCATCCATTGCTACGGGCAACATCTTCTCCCAAATAACGGCAAAGAGCACTTGAGGGAGTGGCTTGGCAAGCCCCTTTTCATGAATAAGGTCAAGGCGCAGCTAGAAAAGAGCCAGGCCATCCGCCTGGTTTTGCCGGCATTCCCCTGGAAGAGCATTAATAACGTGGATAAGGTCACTGGAATCCTTCCCGACTTAGGTGAGGAGCTTGCTCTCTGCCGCCTCAACCAGATGTGTGAGGATATCAAGACCATTTATCCCCACGGTGGTCAAGTCTTCATCGCCACCGATGGTCTTGTCTTCGACGATGTCGTAGGAATCTCCGATGAGAACACCTGGGCATACGGAGAAGGTCTCGTAGCCATGGCGCGAGAGCGTGGCCTCGAGAACGTGAAGCTCATGCGGGTCATGGACATCCTTGGCCTCACCAATGGCAAGACGCTCGATAAGGCACTCTACCTCTCCCTCGTTCAGGAATGTCGCGAGAAACTTGTCGCCAGCTACGGGCGCTCCGAAGTAGAGGTCCGCCAGATGATGAAAGACGATCCGGACACGTTGCTGACCTACTGCGGCTTTATCCGCTTCCTCGAGGGCGACTTGAAATTTAGCCCTATCACAGCGGGCTCAAAGGCCGTCAGCGGTCACCAGTACCGCAAGACGGTCAAGAGAGTGGCTATCCAGATGATGATACGCGCCGAGTCCTTCACCAAGCTACTGCAAGCGTGCTGCCCGGACTACGTGCGCCTGTCGATCCACCCTTCAACCGGGTCCGTTAAGCTCTCGATCCCTCTCATCGTCCAGGAATCAGGCAAATTTCCGCGCTCGCCCTGGCACTCCAGTCTGGCCCTCGCTGTGAATGGCTCCTACAGCACTGTACACATCAAAGACGTGCGGGAGTCGCACGACTTGGTTACTAAGGACGGCGGCGGCTACTACTTCCGCGAGAAATCGGACCTCTGGGATTCGGACGATGAGATCGTCTACGAGCCACGCTATCCCAACCAGCTATTCGTCAAGCCTTCCAGGCCAGAGCTGAACGGCACCAAAATACTATCGGCGAGGCAGCTAGGAAAGCTAGCAACGCTGAGGGCAGTACACATTGCAGGGCCTGTTATAGTCACGGGTTTCGCGAACATTCTTAACTCGCGAATGTAAATATAAATAAAAAGGTAGGAGAAAAGATCTTTATAAGAATGTTACAAAAAAGGTTAATATAAATCGTTTAAAACGTATTATTATTAAAACTATAATAATAATATATAAAATACCTAAACTTATTAAATAAATTAGTTTTATTAATTAATTACGAAGTACTTAAAATAAGATAACTATATTATTATGTAAAACTTAAGTATATATTATAAAGGTATTTTGAATATGAGATAACAAGAGGTATGACATACACAAGATTAGATAAGGGATTAGGTCTATAGAAGAGCCCTGGCCATGGCTCTCCATCATTAATGCACCTTCTCTCTCACCCCATATGCATTCGCATCAAATTCTGATGAAAGACAACAGAGGGATCCATGGTTAGGTTTCCCATATTCTATCTGGGTATCATGTTTAAAAACTTATTAGACCCGATTATACATGAGCTGTGACTGATGTGGCATTCAAGATTACGCTGAACCCGCCAAGGCTCCATCGTCCATTACTTTGTCAATTAGTAATGGTCTCGTACCAAAAGGGTGCACAAATCTATTTGGAATTGGTAGTGTAACGGCTTGTTTCCCTTTTGTGTTGCAATAGTACGGACGTAGGTAAAGATATGCTTGTTACAACCCAACAGCCAAAAGGGGAAGGGGAACTACACCGATATAGCAATACCTACCACCAGGGTAGGCCTCGGAAAGCAGAGGTAATCTGTCGTAGGGCGGAATATCCAACCATCCGGTATAAGTGGTTGAACTGATCAATCAGGACAACACTCAACTACGTTCGACCACGGGAAACCCCATTTATATATATCTTTATTTATTTTCACACTACCTAGACAGCTAACTAGCTTGCAATACAACTTGGTTTCTTAAGACTACCATTAACATCACCAAATATGACTTAGTTACCACTGCCCAGATCTCCTAGCACTCCTACTAACATAGACCGACGATAGGGCTCATAGTTGGGAAACCAACACATCTATCACAACTCTCTAGTGGAATGTACGTATAAGAGTTTCTGGTGAGTGTAACAACAGTTTGGGGGCTCTTATAATGTGCGGTGCCCCTATAAAGTCCGGTGTCGAAGACGCCACTCCTGGAATCCTTCTCATGTCACGTCGACTTTCCTAGTAACTGACAAAGCCATGTGGTATTACAAAAAGGAGCTACAAGTGTATTGCCACCCAGACGCCAGAAGGGAATTCTCTCAAGATCTGGCGTCCAGATCCAAGTTATTCTTGCAGCTTTGTAGCTCATCTCACTCTCATTCCTAATATAGGTACCTAGGTTAGACCGATTGTTCCCCTAATAAGTTTATGTGCAAAATCACCCTGTAAGTCATTTTATTCAAATCATTAGTATATGTTCTTGGTTAATTGAAATTCGGAAGGCCGAGATGGCCTACCTTCTGGCTTCTTCGCCAGTTATTGCAAACAAAAAGAACATCCTTTTTGTGTCACTTTGGATTTTCTGACAGATCTTGGACAGTTAGAAAACCCATGTTACGATACACTCAGTATGGACCAAGGGGACAACATAACTTTTGCGCTAAAAATTATAACTATAGCTACCTAGAGATCCATACTATTTACATAAAAATATATATCTTTTGTTCTATCAGGCCACACGTACCTAGCTTGTATCCCACACCGCAGCTCTCGGTAGTATACATCCTGACAGTCTTCAGCTGAGAAAAACGGCGATATTCATCTGACCGGCTGACAATGCTACCTAGTATCTACGAAGGGAAGTTTCAGCTATACTACCACAGGGGGGTTCGGAACAAATCCTTATGGCTTTGTTTAGTAAGTCTTGATTTCAACCTACAGCCATATTTCGCTTTCACTCCAACTTCATACCAGGAGAAAATGTGCCATTGATAGCTGATCTTGCGAAACCTTCTAATAAGCTGACACGTTTGAGTTCCTGTTGGGCATTATACGAGTCCTATGATTCATGGCGACGCCTTTCTACGTACGGCGCGCTTAGATGAGCCTACTAGCTTCCCAAACCTAGTTCAAACTATAGCATCCTTTGAAGGAGGCGTGTAATAGACAGTACAGTCATCTCGGCTCATTGTGGGTATGGCTTCTTGAAGATATGTTAATTATAATATTCGCGGATGGCTTTCGACGCTGATCGCAGGAAGGAAGTAAAATAGATATATGATGGAAGATCTTTATAATGAGAACTTAAGAGTACCAGAACAGCATCGAGCATCAAGGGAGCTCGTGGCATAACGAATATTTCCTGTCTATATTTCATTTCAAAACTCGTCTATCTTTAATAACTTACAAATATCGATTTCCCCTCCTCGTTCCGCATGCCTACCAGGAACTACACGGCTGCTGTCGTGGCCTACATAGCCAACGTGGTTGGCGGCGTCTGCAGCGTGATGTTGGCATCTCGCATGCCACAGAACGTGACAAATGGGTGCGTCTCTATAGAAAATGTCATTATATTTACCTACAAGGGCCCAAACTGATTTGATTACAGCAACTCCAAATGGGGTACGTTTGACGCTGCTACCTTTCCCGACTATCTCACAGACAATGTAAGTTAATTCACACCAAAGCTCTTAATAGCCATAACTAACGACCTAAAGCCGTTACCAGACGGTAAGCCATGGGGCTTTAGAGAAGGCCGGGACAACAATCCATATGTCAACATCCCAGTTACTGGAGTAACCCGCTACTATGACTTCGACGTCCGCCGGGCCATCCTTACCCCAGACGGATATGAAAAAAAGGGTATCTTTGTTAATGGCCAATTCCCCGGCCCGGCCATTGAGGCTAATTGGGGTGACTGGATCGAAGTCCGTGTGCACAATAACATTGAGGATATCCACAAAGGCAATGGGGAGGGTACGGCGGTGCACTTTCACGGCATTACCCAAAAGGGAACGCAGTGGTTCGATGGTGTCCCCGGCGTGACCCAGTGTCCCATCGCTCCCAGCTCCTCTTTCACCTATCGATTCCGCGCTGATGTATACGGCACCTCCTGGTGGCACTCGCACTACTCGGCCCAGTACACTGCAGGTGTATGGGGGCCGATGATCATCTACGGGCCAAAGCACGTCAGCTACGATGTTGATCTCGGGCCTGTTATGTTAGGAGATTACTACCACAGCGACTATCACGATGTCGTCGATGCAGCTGTTAGCAACTCGACTGACTTCAACGTCTATGTCCCATGGTCTGACAACAGTCTGATCAACGGTAAGAACAACTACAACTGCTCCATGGCCGCGAAGAACTCGACATGTTATTCGCACTCCGGTCTTGCGCAGTTCCTCTTCCAGCCTGGCAAGACTCATCGACTTCGTCTCATGAATACTGGTGCTGCTGCTCTTGTTCACTTCAGCATCGATGGACACAAGATGGAGGTCATTACCAATGACTTTGAGCCTGTCGTTCCTTACGAGGCAGATTTCATTACCTTGGGTGTCGGTCAGCGAACCGATATCCTAGTCACGGCCGATGCTAACCCCAGGGCGACCTACTGGATGCGCTCGACCATATCACTCAACTGCTCTGTCACTCATAACACCGAAGCAAAGGCCATCGTTGCCTATCAGGGTAACTCCAACATCCAACTCCCCAAGAGTACTATCAGCACCGTCGCCGCTCTGGCAGATCAAAAGACCTTCCTTTGCAAGAACGACGATCTTGAGAAGACGGTACCCTTCTTCCCGCAGGCGGTTGAGCCTATCCCGGACACAGTCGAAACCATTACGGTGGACCTCTTAACTAACGCGACAGGCAACAATGTCTGGATCATGAATAACGTGACGCAGTATACCGATTACAACCACCCGCTTATGCTCGAGGCATACCGGGGCAACTTCAGCTTTCCGGACCCAAGGGCCAATGTGTACGACTTCGGCTCTAATAAGACGGTCCGCATCGTGCTCAACACCGTCTACCAGAGCGCTCACCCCATGCACCTGCACGGCCACAATTTCCAAGTGCTAGCTGAGGGGTCTGGTGCCTGGAATGGGAACACTATCATCAACCCCCAGAACCCGCTCAGGCGCGACACTCACATACAGCGCCGTTACGGGCATCTAGTGATCCAGTTCACGACAGACAACCCTGGGGTCTGGTCGTACCACTGCCACATTGCCTGGCATGCGTCCATGGGATACAACATTGTGATTCTGGAGAGACCGACTGAGCTGGCCAAGACTCAGATTCCATTTGTCTTGGACCAGACTTGCGACGACTGGAGCCGGTGGACTAGCTCCCACGTGGTAGATCAGACTGATTCTGGGATATAATGTGTATAGAACTAGGTGATAGGGTCTCTTTCCCTCATTAGCTTTCTTCGCTCTTTCGTTTTCCCACGGGTAGATCAAATGAAGATTATAATATATCTGTACCTGGTTAGTGCTGCTAATTTTACGTCAAGACCGACAATAAGCTAATAAAAGTCGTACACTTTTGCCACCTTGATATATGACACACGTTTATATTAATAATAGATTTCCTTGTTGATTGGACCACTATCTCTGCTGTTAGGTGATTCAGTATAGCCTGTAACTTATAGAATTGAAAGAGTCCATATTCGAGTTTATAGGGCATATCTATCGAACTCGAGGACACCCACGCGAACTCCCGGGATTACATGCAAGAAAACCCCTGCCTCTACCTACTTAGGTATAATATGTCACGCTCGATGAAGCGCACCATCAATTACTCGGTCCCTCAGTTACTGATGTTGTTATTGGTATATTTAATGTCAAGAGTCTTATCACATAACGATCGATATACTCTATGCCTCTCTTGGACCGTAAGGGCGTAATAGGCTAGGAGCTAAACTTAAACTACCTATATATATTTAGACAAACTTAGGTACGTAGTCAACTTTACTTCGTTTCCCGTAATAACCCATTTCTTAAATCTGGTCCGTAGGCGTGCAGCTTTCGCCGTTCCTGTTATATTCTCTCTCGGTCGGTTAAGGACGGTTCTTAGCTAGTTTCGTATAACTTCTCTCGTGATTATCCGAGTCTTGTTTAAATGTAACTCGGTTCAACATCTGTATTTTAGGAGGATGGTTACAGCGTAATAATAGTTAATTCTCCTTTTGCCGTAATAGTCTTTTTCACTTCCTCATCCCAATACCAAAAACGCCAAAGTGATCCCTTAAACGCCCTCTTTGCAATCTATCGCCACACTTACTAATTCAAGCAAGTAAAAATACCAGTTTTCTGTGTATCTAGGGGAAATATCCCGGTAAAAGCCAATAGCTCCGAGGTAATCCCAGAAACCCTCCGAGCCCATCAGCTTCCACCTGTCCGTAGTCGCCGGCTGAACTATTTACTTAAAAAGGCAAGTGTCTCCCAGCATCGTACAACATGGAGCGGCTCTTTCGTTCAACCACATGTAAATTCGAGTCTAGTGCCGTGGTTTTGAAACTTCCGGTGGTATATGCAGGATCCGCGTACCACGTTCGGGCAGCTCATAGTGGTGTGGAAGTACTGATCTAGGTGGGACAGTATCTCCAGCTCCTCGGGGCACCAGATGTGATACTCCAGGTTCCACAGTTTATACCTTTGTGATAGTTCCGTAGACACCGCTAGCTACCATAACACACGCTTAGCCTCTCTTTGGCTTGTTCGCAACACTTAACTGATTTATCTTCAGCAATATTTTCATGACAAATTCCTTCCAGTATTTTTGTTTCGTGTAGTACGGTGTAACAAGATTATCTTGCAGTCAGCTTACCGAATCTTCATCCTGCTTTCGCCAGGAGATAGTAGAACTTGTGCCACTAGGTTTAATTCTAGCTCACTGCGTACACGCTCGATTTGGAATTCGAGATGGTGTTCACTCTCTCGATTTCCGACTCTTATTTAATTCTACTATTTTGCAACTGTCTTGCCACAAAGGTAGAGCAGAATTGCGACGCAAGAACTCGTTTTTTGCATGTTCCGCAGGCCTTCCTTCGGTCAAACTCGTTACAATTTTTAACCTATAGGCGATAACTCCGACGGAGCCAACTATCAAGAACTATGGCTGAATTCATGCGAGCTGTGAGTCCCCCATGGCTTCCCACGCCTCTGGTCAAGTCGCCGCTAACTCGTTTTCTCCTAGGTCGATGTCAAGGACGGAGCTGGACCAGCTTCGGCTCTCTTTATAAATGAATTCACTCCAATTCCGGTCGTGAGCTCCGGAGAGTGCCTCATAAAAGTCAAGGCCTTTGGTGTGAATCGCGGTGATATCTTGCAGCGTGACGGTAAATATCCGGGGATCTCTCATCTGACCAAAATCATGGGTCTAGAGTTCAGTGGCGTCATATCTCGGCTGGGTGAGGACGATACGGCCGAAAAGGATGAGTGGAAGGTTGGTGACGAGGTGTTTGGGCTGCTCTATGGGGGTGGATATGCAGAATACGTCAACGTCAACAAGAGAATGCTCATTAAGAAGCCAAAGGAGCTCTCTTTCGAACAGGCCGGTGGACTCTGCGAGGTACACTAACCGGCCTTCATTCACTGATTTTACAATTTGAATTTTGCTGATGGACTGTTACTAAACACAGACATGGTTCACTGCCATGCAAGCCCTTCACTTCATCGGTCAGTACAGTGCCGAGACCACACGCTCCATCCTATGGCACGCGGGCGCGTCAGCTGTAGCTGTTGCGGGCATTCAGCTCTCCAAACATGCCCATCTGATCGATTCGCCAGACTCACCCGCGCCCAGAGTCTTCGCCACTGCCCGCAAGCAAGACAAGTGTGCATTTATCATGGACAAGCTCGGGGCCACAGGTGCCGTGGACATGTCGCAGCACCCCGACAAGCGTAGCTGGGCAAACGAGATCAAGGCCATAAACGACGGCCACGGCATCGATCTCGTCATCGACTTCCTAGGTGGCCCGTACCTAGAGTCAAACCTTGATGTGCTAGCCCTTGATGGCCGCGTTGTGCAACTTGGCTGGCTAGACGGGCCTATCACGTCGGCCAACGTCAACATTGCCGGCTTCCTGACCAAGCGCGCTCGAGTCCAGGGGAGTCAACTCAGATCTCGCAGCTTGGAGTATCAAGCCCAACTCCGTGACTTTTTCGAGGCGGATGTGTTGCCTGGGCTCGTGAATGGGCGATTCCAGCACGTTGTTGAGCGCGTGGTGCCCTGGGACCGTGTAAACGAGGCGCACGAGCTTCTCGAGAACAATCAGACGAAGGGCAAGGTCGTGTGTGTCATTAGCTAATGGGCGTGGCAATCGGGGAGACTATATATTGAGAGATTTACAGCTTTCACAAAACCTATCGCGCTATAGTTACGGGCTAGTTATGCAGTAACGGAACAAAGGGGCAAGAACATGAAACCATGCTCGCATCAGCGGCCTACGAGTATCCCCTATCTCAACAAGATTCATGGGTGCTTGGGACATTCGAACCTGCTCCCTTGCAGACATTCTCCTCTGGACGGTCACTCTTGCAAGTGCATCCTTCGTAACGAGCGTATAGCAGCTGCACCTAACCCTGGCTCTAGATTTCGGCTAGGGTGTCGGCTTTGTTCTCAACTCCAGCCAGAACGTCACACCCCAGTAGTTTAACAAGAAGCCAGGACTCGCAAACGTAATCGGCGCACTGGATACCTGTATATGAGAATTTCTATATGTGCTTGTCGCTGGTGAAATGATTTAGCATACGGCCTTCGGCTAGGTTCTCCGTATCATTGGCAACCATTCAAGCACACTTGCTATCATCAACAGCCGTCATTGATGGTCGCCTTCATATATTCCACCAACAGTCATCGCACCGCTAGCTTCGGAATGCTACAACTGTCCAAATGGAGTTCGCACACAATCACCGGCATCTCGTACCTGTCTCCCGCGTTGTGCGATATGGCCGAGGTGTGCCCACCTATCACCTAATAAGCCAGTCATCCAGATCGGCTTCGTCTGAGTAGCCTTCGGTGTATTAATGGTATTAGACCTCACGGAGTGAAACAAATCGTGGCTCCCCTCCGGCTGCAGATGGGCGAGCTCAATCACAAACTCTCGGCACCGCTTCGTACTTTACATTCGCTGTCACAGTGGATACCGCCGTCACATCTAAGAGGACTGGGCAAGCCTCTCTCTCTTAGAGTTTGAGGCACGAAAACCTGCTCGCCATAGGAACAGTGCAATGTGTGGTGGGGGCGTATAAAAGCACCCGAGCATGTGTAACTCAGAGAGTCTATTTCTTGCAACCTTGATTCATGTCCTTCGAGCACCAGTGAGGGAGTATAACGGTAGGGGCCAATATATCGAGTGGAACCACTCGCCCAGTACGTCACAACCATGGACGACAAATCCACGAAGACCTTGTCCTCGTTAAACACCAAGGTAGACCGGGAAGTTTGGTGGTATGGCCAGCTACCATGCGTTTGCCATTCCCTTTGCGTTTGTCATTCCCACAGCGTCGGCCCTTTCCACCGAGGCTGCCACCGACATAACCCATCGCAGTCACCAATCTACCGGAATCCACTTCTCCCTCCGAAGGCGCAGGAGCCGGGCTGCTTCGGTCGCATCTTCTCCTGGCTGCGGGATGCATTTTCCCCAGAAGCGGCATTAGGAATATTTTCCTCCCTGTCGGTTGTGTACAGCCCCGAAACGGCGTCAGAACATACATCTGAGCCGTTTCTTCTATTTAGCGATTCTTGGGCCAAGGAACATGGGCCCGAACCTGAACCTCCATCCCTGTTCTACACGGAACTGCCGTTCGACTCACGATCGTTCAACACTCTCGTGCCTATACACCCGACAATGCCCTACCACCTTGCCTTCTACCACCTAGATTGCGTCCGTCGCCGGCTCGATCCCGACGTCAAGGTTGCCTTTATCCCGGAATTATCGTGTAGCGGTAATACTAGCTTTTGCCATAACGGTCCCGGGTATGCATGGTCGAGCGAGATATACTTCGACAAGGGAGCTTTCTTGCAGAAGCAAGAAATCAGCTACAGTACGGATCGAGAGACTTGTTCGCTAAGGCTCACTGGCTGCCCCCATATGAGCTTAACTATTAAGGGACCATGGTTTGAGGACGACGACGGATTTCCTAAGGTACAACTATGTTTATTTTTTAGGTCAAGCCGTCACGAGGGGTCTCGGGGGGTACGGTGGAGTAGTACGATGGGTCGTAAAACCGATATCACCGTTTGCTCGAAGTGCCATTCGGATTCGGAATCAACCGTAGAGCTAATAGGTCGCCGAGTTCATGTGCACTATACCTGCTACAGAGACCTGGGCCCTGCTGCAGATCGGTACATTCCCAAATGGAATTCCCTGCTGGCAAGGACAGGCACCCGGAACGGGCTAAACAGGCAATATTCTGACCTGTATGCCCGTGTCAGGCGTACCGCCCGGGAACTAGGACGGCCAAACCTCCACTTGATCACACATGTAACGAAGTCTAGGTATTCAGGGTAGCTTGAACGAAGTAGTTCGAATGCTACATCTATGCACTACTTTTGTAAATGGTACTTGAGCGTTTCACTTTTCGAGTTGTTCGTGGGAGCAAAGGGGGGGTGTTCGGTCGAGCTATGAGAATCGAGTATCTCGTATGTCATGAATGTAACGCACGTGGATATCGTAAAAGGTCACAATGGTATATCAGCTTCTAATACGTTAATATAACTACTGTATTCCGAAAAAATAGATTGAAATTGGTAAAGTGGAAGCTCGAACAAGCCCCCATCTCGCGTCTACGTCGTATGTTTATATATCGGGAAAAGGGATGAGGGAAATGAGACTAACAAGGGTCGGATGGATCACAATTATAAGTCAAGTAGTATAATGCTCATGAACACGA
Source organism: Biscogniauxia marginata (assembly GCA_022695795.1). Taxonomy (NCBI): domain Eukaryota; kingdom Fungi; phylum Ascomycota; class Sordariomycetes; order Xylariales; family Xylariaceae; genus Biscogniauxia; species Biscogniauxia marginata. Next base: position 166,656 of record MU404120.1, on the reverse strand, counting down.
CGAAGAAGAGTCAACAATATATATTCCAAACAAGCGATCCCCTTTAAGGCCCGAGCTATTCATTACCAGACCTAGATGAACCCCCACCCATCTCATGATCATAATTCGATTTCGTCGTCAACCGCCCAGGTCATAACCCCTACAGAATTCGTTAACACGCCTTGCCATGTCCCCCCCCTACACACACACACACACACAAAGGAGGGGGGGGGGAACCCCACTCTATACAACCAACCATCCATCCCCGCCGGCCTTGTCATCACGAAGTCGTAGTCTGAGCAGGGCCCGGCTGCCTCGCCACGGCGCCGCGGGAGATGAAGTCGCGGTTCTCGATGGCCACGCTCTTGGTCATGTGGTTGACCTTGTACACGCCGACCAGCCGCGCGGCGAGCTCGAACATGTTGTTCCGCAGGGAGATGACCACGAACTGGGCGTTCTTGGTCCGCTCCTTGATATAGTTCGCCACGATCGATACCTGCGGTATATGGGAGTTAGAGACAAATATTTTTCCCAAATAGTATATATAATGGCAGGGGTCGGGCGGGCGATCGCGATGGGGAAATGACAATCTAAACTCACATTCCTGAAATCCAGGGCCGCGTCGATCTCATCCATGACATACAGCGGCGTCGGCTTGTAGTGATGCAACGCGAACACCAGCGCCAAGCTCGACAGTGTTTTCTCGCCGCCACTGAGGTTGCTGATGTTCTTCCAGCTCTTCTTTGGCGGCATAACCGAGAACAGAATTCCCTCGCTGAAGGGATCTAGACTGTCTACAAGTTCTAGCTCGGCATTGCCACCCATCGTAATCATCTGGTACATTTCTTTCAGGCGAAGCGAGATCGTACTGAAGCCCTCCATAAATCCTTCAAGTCGGAGCCGACGAAGGTCATCACAACGTTTCTTGGCCGCGTCACGTTGCTGTACCGCGCTAGCTAAGTCAGAAGACCGGGCAGCATGTTCCTCAACGCGGCGGCGGTACTCTGAAAGAACGCTGACGTCAACGTTGACATTCTGCGTCTTTTCCTCGAGCGCAGCAATCTCCGCCTTCAGTCTCTCCTTACTCATATCTTTCAGCTCGTCCGCCGTGAAACGTGGAAGCTCTTGGGGTTGTTCCTCGGGCGACTCCTCGGGCTCTTCTTCACGCTCTTCTTCCGCCCCTTCCTGCTGGTCTTCGCCCTCTTTCTCCGTAGGTTTTTGAGCTTCTTTAGAGGTCTTCTTAGCTTGCGATTCACCACTGAGGTCGCTAACATTCTGAAGGACAAGTTTGTTCAGCTTCTCATCCCAGTAGCGGAGGCGCTTCTGGTTCTCGACAAGGGCCTTCTGGTTCTCTTCAAGTTTGTTGCGCATTTCGATCTCAATCGCACGTGTCTCGTTGAGCTCCGACGCCTTCTCGTCCAGTTCGGCCTTAAGTCCGGCCAATTCCTTCTTCTTGGCACCGAGCTCCTCCTCTGCTTCTTCTACGCGGGCGTTCAAGGACTCGGATTTGCTACCTTGGTTCTCAACCTCTTCTTCGAGTTTCTCAAGGTCCCGTATCGCGGCCTGCAACTCCTTGGATGCCTTAGCATGATCCTTCTCGAGCTTCATCTTTGATTTTTCCGCCTTGGCCCTTTTAACTTCGGCATTGGAGGTTTCTTCGTTATGAGAGGAGATTTCCTCCTTGATGGCATCGACCTTGGTCCTCTGGGCGCGAAGTTTCTCACCACCTACTTCCATGATCTTGTCCTGCAGTTCCTTGATCTCGGCTTCCACGCCCTCGGTCTCAGTGTGCAACCTTGATACTTCCTTATTTAGCTTGGCAATCTCCTTTTGCAAAACAGCTACTCTGTTGTCGTCAGACTGGGACGGCTGATGTTCCTTGCCCAACTCCTTGACCCGTCGTCGAGCATCTGCAAGGTTCTTCTCCGCGCTCTGAACTTCGAGGCCGATCTTCTGCATCTTGGTGTCCAGGTGAGGGATCTGGTCCTTTAAGTACCTAAGGCGTGTTTCAAGCTCTCGTTGATGGTCTTGGAACTCCTGGAACTTCTGCTCGATGGTGTCACGGTCGGTCTCAAGCTTGACAACCTGCTCCTTAGTCGTGTCTGCCACAAGCTTGCTCGACATCAGGCCCTTTTTAACAGTGGAGCCACCACCAGACATAGTACCACTGATGTCAATGAGCTCGCCGTCAAGTGTGACTACCCGCCATCTCGTAGCGCCATACGCGATTCTATTTGCTTGGGCAAGGTCGTTGGCTACCAACGTGTCTTTGAGGACGTGATAAAAGGCGGGCCGGAACTTGTCCTCCTTAGCCTTGACGAGGTCGAATAACCGCGGCGCATTTTCGGGCGTTTGAATGGGTTGCAGGTTACCTACACGCAACTTGTCTAAGCAGGTGAAGTTGCCTCGTCCGAGGTTCGTCTTGCAGAGATACTCGATACACTGCTGCCCAGCTTCAACTGTGTCTGTGACGAAATTGTTAAGGGCACCGCATGCGGTGGATATGGCAACATCGTATTTCTGGTCAATGGTACCGAGGTTTCCAAGACGCCCGTGAAACCCTTCGATTCTACCAGACTCCTTCATTCGCATCAATGCCGTGAGAACGTTGCCGCGGTTCTGTGTCTGGGAAAGGCTAGACCTAGCCTCATCTGCCTTCTGTCGCGCATTCGACACCTTGGAACGAATCTTGGGCTCCATCTGCGAAAGGTTCTCGAGTTCGGCTTCAAGCTTCTTTGCTTCCTTCTCAAGCTTTGCTTTCTCGGCTTGGCACTCTTCGAGGTCGGTTAATTTAGCGGTACGGCCTTCCTCAATAGCGGCGATCTTTGCATGTATTTCCTCGAGTGCAACAGCACCAGCGTTAGCCTTCTCCTCCAGGATAGCCATCTCAGACTCTGCAACAGCAATTGCAGACTGCTTCTGGTTAATCTTCTCCTTCCAAGGCTCCAGAGATTTCTGTTTAGCTGCGATCTGGTCAGAGAATACTTGGGTCTTGCCCTTCAGGCTGTCTCGAATTGTGGCGAGCTTGGCCTCCTCTTCCTGCACACGCCGCTCGAGAGCAGCAATTTCTTCAGCACGCGAAGTGATATCCTCGGTACATTGCTCGATAGTTTCCTCCGCGTCTGCTGTAGACTTCTCGGCATTAACGATTGTCTTCTCCAGTTTCTTCTGTTTATCAGTCAAGAATTTGCGCTTCTCGTCAAACTTGACCCTCTCCTGCTCGAACTTAGAAGCCTCCTTTACTAGGGCCTGGACATTTTTCTCCTGAGCTTCAAACTCCTTACTTCCTTTCGAGTAAGCCTTTTGAAGCTGCTTGATGACCTGCTCGTTGCCCTGATGCTTTTCTAGCTCGTCATCAAGCTGGGCTTGCATCTGACTGACAGCTTCTTCGGTGACGGCTACATTGTCATTACATTCACTGATGTAGAGCTGGTAGAGTGCGGACTGTTTGAGAGCCAGATTATTTTCGTCTCGAATGAAAGCCAATGCCTTGTTCTTCTTATCCTCTAGGCTGTTCTTCTCCTTCTCTACGTGTTGAACGCGACCGCTCTTCTCCATACAGATTTCGTTGAGAGTCTCGACTTCGGTGGCGGATTCTTCAATGGGAGTCTTGTATTTCGAGGTACCAATAATATCCTCGAGATACTCGAGCAGGCCATCCTCGTGCTCATTGGCAGCCTTGGGCTTCATCTGGGCGATCGACTCGACCTCACCTTGCAAGATCAAGAAACGCTTGTGGTCGAGGTCAATCCCCCGATCGCGGAGAAGGGTGGTGACAGTAGTGAAGTTGGACTCTTTGCCGTCGATGTAGTACTTGCTCGCATTGTTTTTAAAGGCCCTTCTTGAAATGACAAGCTGGGAGTTGGGAATAACCTCAGCTCCACCACCAGGCTAGAGTCTAGTCAGCATGCCAAGCGCAAGTGTTAATAAGAGCAGGTTGTGACAAACCAGATCTATAACTTCCTGGAAATGTACGGCAACCTCACAGTGATCAAGATTTGGGTGTGCTGCCGAGTTGTGAATCAGGGCCGAAATTTTCCCCTGTCGCATCTTGCTCGCCCTGAAACCAAATACAAACAGCAGAGAGTCGATGACATTGGACTTTCCAGAGCCATTAGGTCCCACTACGGAGGAGAAGGACGAGTGGAAAGGCCCGACCTCCTGTCTGCCAGCATAACTCTTGAAGTTGTTCAAGATAAGGTAGGTAATAACGATTCGGGGCTTGGGGCCGGTCTCCTCAACGACAGGCGGGGGCATCTGACGCGACTTCAGGACGATATCCATCGGCTTCTCCAAGATGGTGTCCATGGCCTTGATAGGCTTGACCTGGGTGATGTTCTCGTCGGCGGCAGGTGATCTCTGCTCGTTGACGCTTTGGTGGGTGATATCAGCGAGCGGCGAGCCGGCAAGCTCGGATGGCTCCTCAGACCCAGCGGGCGTATGCACCCTACTAGAGTTGGCCTGGGTCTCCGGGGTGGATTCTTTGCTGGCATCGACACTGGCTCTGGATTTCCTCGGCGCAACACTCTTCCTCTTTCGGACAGTAGAGGTTTTTGTGGGCGACTCTGGCCTCACCACCGTGGCAGTAGACTGGTCTGGGTCGAGCACCTCGCTCTGCTCTGCCGGTTCGGGCGCAATACTCTTCTTCGCCCGGCCCCGGCGTGACGACTCCGGCGGCACAACCGTGGCGGTTGACTGGTCGGGGTCAAGCAGTTCACTCTGCTCAGTGGATTCGGATGCGATACTCTTCTTTGGACGGCCTCGGCGCGGCGCCGGAGTTGAAGCGGCGGAAGCGGTGGAAGACGGTGCAGCTGATTTTCTTCTGCTCTGGGTCTGGCGACGTGAGCTTTGTGTTGGGACCTCTGGAGTAAAATCGTCCTCGCTATCTTCTTTTATCTTCTTTGTGGTCTCTGCGACCTCGTCGTCGTCGTCGGACTCGATAATCGCGGCGCGTCGGGTCGCCGCAGCGCGACGGGATGGTCGTCCCGACATTATGGGGATTCGAACAGTTGCTACAGTAAATTTTGTCGAAGTCGAATTGTGTGGGTATCGTGTCAGGAGTATACCCGGTCGTCAAATCATTAATCACATCAGTCGGCCCGGGGATCAGTCGTCGCGAATATTTCCGTTTGGTGTTGTCGTAGCTTAGAAGGTTTCGTTGATCAGAAAGTAAATAGTAAACAAAAAGAAAGGGTGGCGGTGACTCCCCCGCCAAAAAATGGTGTGCATTAATCCCCGTTGGGTCCCTGGTAGTTCTCCACTTTTAGAGGCAGCTTGGGCGTGTTATCAGCTAATCGCAACGCGCTGGAGCTTCCTCCGACAATTATCCGGGCTAATCATAACTCGCAGTAATTGGAAGCTGTAGGTAGTGTACCGTCTATTGGACTTTATTTACCAGCATCTTCACCATTTCGTTGCGCAACGCTACAGAACAAGAGGACAGAACAAGAGGACAGAATGATCGACTTCTCGCAATTCGACCGAATATTCGGCTCGTTGAACCCCTTTCCGTACAATCGCGCATTCGCTCAACAAGTCGAAGCCTCCCGCAAGGCCCTCGAGGGCTCTCTCTTCGTCGACCGTGTCTTGAACGCCTTGAATCTGCCAAAAGGTATGCTATGGCAATCCCAGTCTATAGACTGCCTGCTTGTTGTGCCTGTGTTATGATTAACACGGATTGGTTCCCGCATTCCAGCTTGCAGCAATTACCCTCCCAAGAACGAAAACGCCCTTCGACAATTGCACGAGCAGATCTGCGAGAGCAACAGTATCACCGTCCACCACAAGCTCTCCCTAATCTACTACCTCCTCCTAGACCTCGACGCCCTCGGCCATGACAGCAAGGCCGAGACCTTCGCTTCGAGAGCCGGCATCCCCCTGAGATACCAGATCTTTATGAAAGGTCTGTGGTACATGGACGCCCAGAGCTTCGAGCTTGCCCTCGAACACCTCACCCACCCTTCGCTGGTCTCCGAATTCGCCGACGACATCCTCACCGTTCTCGTGCGCCACTCCAAGGATGGAGATTATACGCTGCCTTTGGCTTATTACCACACCGTCCAACCAATAATCCAGTCCTCGCCGGCTCTCGAGCTGCTGTTCGAAGCGCTCGCACGGTCCAACGTCACCGAAGCATTCGACTTCTCGCGATCCCACGCCGACTTCATGCGCCGCCGGCTCTTCCAGAAGTTAGTCTTCTCCGTGTTAGACTCGGCACGCGATGACGAGTCTGCCGAGAGGGCTTTCGAGCTAACGAGTCTCCCGTTCGACGCTGAGGAGGAGACATGGTTTACCGAGTGCCTGGAGAGCGGCGAGGCTAAGAGGCTAAACGTCGCCAAGGATACGCTCTTGATGCGGAGGATCGCTACCGGCAACGCCTCCTTCAGAGGGGAAAAGGGAACCTGGGCTGTCGTGCTTGAGGGTTTCAAGAAGGGCAGTGGCGGTCGTGTGCAGGCTTAATGCGACCGCGTATTCCCACAGAGTGTGCATGTTGTTTCCATCATATATCGCATAGCGTCGGCGTTCGAATTGATCACACGACCACACATATGGATTTCCGGCATTAGTTATAATTACAAGCAATTATACCATTACTTGATGCCCGGGGCGTGCCAGCCGACCTGACCATCTGTACCTACTGAGTAGAGATGCACGCCAATTTCTGTGGTCGTCGCAATATCTTAACGCCATGTCAGCTAAGTAAATGAACTTTTCTCTGAAACTCAATGGCAATATAGATCGATCCGGTGTAGAATTATAGCCTGAATCATGTTGTGACCTAGAATGAATACATAAAACCATCCCAGTATGAACTGCCCGCAATGCCGCGGCAGCGTCCATGTTACATACACAAGATCTTCTCCTTTGGTATGTGAGGCAATGCAACAATTCCTTAACATCCTTCAACTTAATTGAATAACATTTTATGTAAGGAAATGTTTATCTTTTGCTTGAAATGGGAAGTGCATTCAAGCTAGACCCCCATTGGTGGCGGACTGGCTGATAGTGATATAACTAAAGTTTGGAAGAACAGCCGTCATTGAGATCATCCAATCCGAGTTGGTGTAGTGGCTAACATTTGACGCTCTCACCGTCAAGCCCGGGGTTCGATTCCCCGACTCGGAGTTAGACTTTTGCTTTTTGAGAATTATGAAAATTATCTTTTTTAATAATCCGGGGGTTGTTATCTCGAAGTACAGAATGGAAGTTTATGTTGTTCATAAAATTTGGGACTTGCTTTGCATGTAACTTAGAAAATCAGGCTGTCTCTAGGTAATTAGAAATCCGTGCGGAAAAGATAAGAAGATAACTTATCCCTTTTTTTCCTTTAACTAACGACAAACCATCTTAACTGCTCTTTTCGCATTGCGTTGTTGTGAGGTGTAGATTTAAGCTAAGGTTTATTAGAATGAAATTTTTTTCTCTCGTCCCGTGGTTATATTTCTATTAGCAACCCATTATAGAGTATTAAAATCAGCTTGCAAGAATCTTTGATTCGTCAGCGAAATAAGTCGCTTTTCATACTAAATATTACATAGACTTGAAAACGTGTACCGAAGAAGTCGTCCATCTCTCGGCACAAGAGCTTTAAAGAGTGTGCTCGTTAATATCAAACTACATTGATACTTAGAAAAGGATTATATAGTAGATTATTCACTTTAAGCAGTTCCAAGGGTAACTATCGCTCCTTTCATATGTGTTCACCAAAATAAATGGACAGCACAAATGACTCTAGTTGAATTATGGGCTTTGAAGGCAAGGTTAAAGAATACCTTTTTGGTGTCGTAATAGACATTATCGTTGATAAAACATTTGGTCTTGAAGGTGATGCAGAAGCTATCACGAACCAACTAGACTATATTATCTCTAAGAATAACACAGGGTTACCGATACATGGGGATGACTCGGTCCTGTTTCTTCAATTACATACGTTACCTTTTGCAATAGCGATTGAATTTCACACTGGCGAGCAGTCAAGTCCATGTACCCCGTATTCTACCACTATTAGAAAAAGCTCACTAACCTAGCCCTTACGAGAAATATCACGCTGAAAGACAAGTTATTCATGACAAGATTGATAAAGTTGTCACACGTCCTAGTAGTGGGAAGAATAGGACGTATTCAGCACTGGATCATGTGCTCCAACGAAAGACTAATGGATAAGCTATGTTCGAGAGAAGCTATCGAGGAGGTGAACATAACTCCTAAGCGTTAGTGGTAGAGACGGGGGGAGTAAGTTTGGTGGCGGACACTTATCCAGTCGGAGATAGATCAGCTTAACGGTTCTCAACAGCCATTTTTTAACTCAGGTACTTTAGATTCTTTTCGACAGATTTCAAATTATACATGCACTGAAGTACGATCATATAAGACCGACGGAAACTAGGCAATCGAAACAATGAGGCGTGGAGGACTAGAGCAGTAATTTACAAGACGGTTGAGGAAGGGTCAATTTTCAGGAATAATGGAGAGAAAAGACTCGCCGAAGAAACTTGGTTTCTGATAACTATGATTAGAAGTTTGTATCACAGTTTACAGAACCTTTCTCCGATGGATCATATGATTTATATAAGAGAGGTAGGATCCATCCCAGTTCTAGTAACAATTTCCCACGATTCACATCACATTCTCGGTCAATACAGAGCACTTCATACAATACCAGGCTTTCAGTCTCGCCTCCTATACCAAAACTACCCACTCGTCACGCCTAGCTCGATTACCGTCGGCTACGCCCATACACATATATCCCACACCAGTCCACCTATCCATCTAAAGCCTCAAACTCAAAAGACATGATGGCACTCAACAGAGTCTGCTCGTTGGTCTTGAGCGTCACAAAATCATCCATCAGCGAAGTCACCTGCATCAGGGAATTCCTATGCAACAACAGAAACTGCCTCGCGGGTCCCGACCAACAGGATCCTGCTGCGGAGGAGTCAAATAACATCGCCATCGAGATGCAGCCCCTGCGCGGCGGCTCCATACCAGAGCCGTACGTGCCCCGCGCTCCAATGCCCAGGGTCTTCCGTAACGAGTATCTCGGCAACGGGCGTTGGGGCTGGATCGAGGTTAAGTGAGGTGAATGCATCTCTATTCAGCGTCGGATCCGTGAAGACGATATCAGAGGCATAGAACGCGAGTTCGAAGGCGTGGGCATCGCCATAGAAATCCAGTAACGACCTACGGATTTTGGCATTTACTTATCCCATTTACCATACGCTGCCACCACAAACATGAACAGGATTGGGTCGGTGGACAACATCGGTAGATTTGGTTGGAATCTGGGCGGAGCGTTCAACTTGCATAGCAACCAGGTCATATTTCCCATCACGAGAGGCTCGATAATGGCCAAAGAATATATCTTATCAATGATAACACATATCAATGTTGGACTAGGAAAGGGTTGAAACAGTGTTTGGGTTGGTCCCTTCACATAAAGAGAGAGAGAGAGAGAGAAGGGAAAAGGGGGGGGGGGGGGGGGGACGGTTGCATAGGAAACCAAGAAGCGATCTCAGATCACCAACAGACTTAGATTTGAATTGATCCCAGAAGAACTCGCTTAAAGCCATATTGGCAAGTAAGACAAGATTATACGTTTATTTCTTCTCTAAATCTATCCCTAAGTGCCCTTAGTCTATCATTTTAGCTACTAGCACTTGACTAGGTATTTATGCTTAGTCTACAAATCGGTGGATAGTATAAAATACTGGGCTTCTGTGGACAATAGTAGATTTTGAGAACTGAATTGGACCGAAAATTATGTCATGAATACTAAGAGCATCCTCAAAATTCACGAGTCCAATTGTATCAGAAGTAATATCTCACCACTACTACTGCCGGTCTAGATTATCGTATTGTAGTGAGCGAGGATGCCCATGTATTATTATAGATTATGAGAATATCGGTGCCCATCGTTAATATCCGTATTACAAAAAAACTAACAACTTGCTGATGCTTTATATACCCGTGTCTCTCATGTCTCTGTTGTACACTCATTGCCTATCCGTCGATGCCATTACCCGGTGTTACACAGAAGAAGAGAAGAAAAAAAAACCAATCATTAAGACTCAATATCAATTAACGCTCAATAAGCCAAGACCGGGATAAATCAGAGCGCGGCTAGCAAGAGATCCACGGCCGACACCTGCCTCCCGATAGTCGCCTGGTCGTAAGGCCCCTGCCAGAGAAACCCGTAGAAATCCGACCCGTTCCGGGAGTTCTCGTACGCCGAGCGCGCGTTGCCCTGGATGAAGGCCGCGTACGGACGGTCGTCCAGGGCGGCGTTCAGCGTGGCGAGGGCGCGCATGAAGATGCCCTTGAAGGCCGTGCCATTGGGCTCGCATTCGTCGGCGGAGGCGCAGGGCTCGGTGAGGATGCCGCCGGGGGCCAGCGTCGGGCTGTTGACGGTGGCGTCGGCGATCTGCCGCGCCGTTTCCAGCAGCGACGTGTCCCCCGTAGCCTTAGAGAGCTGCACTAGGCCCCTCAGGATGACCCCTTGGTTGTACGTCCACGTCTCCATCCCGTTGTTGACGCATGCCGAGTCTTCCGTCAGCCCGTCGTTGACCAGGTTCTCCCCGTTGATCATGCCGCTGGCCTTGAACCATTCCCACTCGGCCAGGCTGCGGTTCAGATAGTGAGTGTCCCCCGGGATGAGGTTGTGAAGGGTGGCCGTGAGCTCTAGGTACAGCTCGTTGCTGATCGCATTGTGATAAGTCCGGGACGGAATGTTCCAGATAAGCCCCCCACCGCATGTCGTCGTGTTCCAGTAGTCGTACATGTAGGCTTCGTCTGTCATTGCAATATCGAGGAATTCAGAGTCCCCCGTGACCTCATACATAGTCGTCATGGCCAAAGCCCACCAGCCCGTGTCGTCGGTGCTGTCCGCGCGGAAATCGCCACCACCCTCTGGCCACCAATCCAGCGGTTCTCTTTGGATCTCTACCGTGTGGTACACCTGTGTCAAATATTCTCGAGAGCCCGTCTTTTGCATGTAATCCAAGGTGGCCTGCAGAGCGAGGCCGCTGTGCCACCAGGGTCCTGTATCTTCCCAACGGCCCGTTGTCTCGTTATATAGAGACATCATGGCTTGAACTGCTCCTCGATACGCAGCCAGGTCTGTAGTATTAGAAAGACCTACGGCTTGGTGCGTCATGGTCATGACAAATACAGAAAAATAACATAATGACGGCCATAATCGTATTGAAGACCCTTTAAGGGCAGTTAAGATGCCCATAGCCCTAGCTTAAATCGACAACTCCTAGAGATGCTGCAAATAAGAAAATACCAAAGCTACAGGGACTGATTATCTATACATGACGGCATAATCATCCGGCTGGGCTGCACGCAGGGAGCGGGCACCCATATTAAGTGGAAGCGACCAAGTCTCACACGAATAAACCACGCGTGTTGTTCTCCTGAGCCCTTTGCTATGCACATGCTTCGGCCGCCCTGTGGGAGTAAGACAGAGCTAAGGCCGTGGAAATCTCCGCCCGCCCAAGGACTAATGCAGTCTGTCATGAGTTGCGCCAATCAGCAGCCCGAGGGACCTGCTTCTTCGAGTCGCGTCTCGCCCTCCTACTGGCTTGCGGATATCCAAGTGATGTGCATTCCCGTGTCAGGGGTACCTGATTGGCCGGGCGGCTCACACTCCAGTCTATTTATGCGCGCAATGCAACCGTCCAGTCTCCATATAAACCAGATAGGCACGAACTACGATGCAGGAACAGGCTCTAGGGTTTGAAAATAAGAAAGGAAAACAAGCTCCGATCTAACCTCCACCAGATAGACTCCGGTGCCACGACGTCAATACGAAGGTAGCACCGGTCTTTTTGCATAAGCGTCGGGCCGGCACGTATGTATAAGCAGCTCTCCCCTGAAACTACTTGGCCAGGCCATCCAGGTCGGACCGTCTGTGCCCGGCAAACAAACATATGATATGCACCACGCAGGAGAGTCGTTGTAACATTAATAGTTCATTCTCACTCTCCCTCCCCCCCCTTTTTTTTCGAGTAGTGATGTAGGTATTTCTTTTCTTCGCATTTCTAACCAAGGCTTCTGATCACTACCAAGTCTCGCTCGGATGAATTAGGGTCGGAAATTCTAAAATAAAAACAATCACATCAAGGTCTCGGTGTCCGAGCATATTTGAGGTGTCGTGGGCAATACTTCCATCTTGATATGTCTAATCTTTCAGTCTTCCATCTATCTGTAAGTTCCATTGAAAAGTAAGATCCAAAGCGAGGGAACAGAAATGAAGAATATAATATTTACTATAATAACAACATTAGGCATATATCCACATGTCCTACAATACGAACATTGACTACACGTAGATGAGTGAGGGTTGGTTACCAGCATGCAACTCTACTACCCAGTACTCCTTAAACACAAGAATTCCCGTTTTTAAGACAATGTTAAAGCCAACTACAGTGCAAAACACATCTTTGTTTATCCATTCATATTTCTCTTATTTTTCTTTTCTCTTTTTCATACCTATCTTCCTACCTACACATTGTTAGCTTTAAACTTGCTCTAAAGCCGAACATCATTAGTGGGATCTAAAGTCAACAATTCTTTCAAGTTCAGATAATCGGACTCGGGCACAACAGACTTCTAAAATCTCGGTTATGAAAAGAAAAAGAAATGGCTTGGGAATTATTAATTTGGTAGGATGATCTTATGTTTTTGTTGGGCTTTTACGCATATTCCAAACTATTCAAAATGGTGATTGACCACCGGGGGTTTATTTTCTCGGGTCAATGTCAATTTTCCTTTGAACTATAATCCGCTTCACTGCAATGATCTCGAGCAAACGGTAATCCACGAAAAGGGGATGTTGAATCAACAAGCTCACACCTTCACAGAGGAAAAACCGATGATGCTGTAAGACTGTATGGTATTACACGTCTTTTCCACGGGAGGACAGACCCTGCGTAGCACAACTCTCATGGCAATCCTGTGTCCCCCCCCTCGATGGATTCACAAATTTTCGAGGTCCAAAAAGGCATTCCAAGAGACATTTAACTTAGGTGGCGTACTACGAGCTATAACAGTATCGTCCCGTCTCGATATATTTTGTATATCCACCTACTAGCAATTCAGCCAAGCAAGACTTAAATATCATCATCATCAACCACATCGTCTCACGTTGAACCCACAAGAACGACTTACACGGGGAGGCAGGCAAGAAAAACGTAGAATAGCGAACGAAACTATCAGATACAGAGCGAGGTATTTCCTACACATTAAAAGGCTTTTCGCGCTTTCACAATTCATTAATCACCCTTCTCATCCAAATCCGTTTCCTTTCACCCATTCCCCTATGTCTACCAAGGTAATTCCTCTTTCGTAAACTCCTCATTAATTTTACCCCGTCCCGAGAAAAAAAAAATTCCCCACGTTTTCGTACATACACTCACAGAGCAAATGCATCAAAATTCACCCCAAACCCGAAACTTCGTCCCCGCTACCCCTAACCCCCCATCTCGTAAATACCATTCATTCAGGCTAGCTGGTTCATTCAGGCTTGTAATACAACGGCTCATTGAAGACGTGATACCGGTGACCCCTGACGCCCTGGCCCCGGAACAAGCCCGGGAACCGCCAGCCCTCGGGGACCTCGTGCTCGCGGGCGCGGCGGTTCCTCGCGTCCGGATCAGCCTGCAGGGCCTTGACCTGCGCCTTCTCGTCGTCCCCCTTGGCCACGACGAACTTGGCCACCTGCAGCTCCGTGTCCGTGATGGTGCTCCGGGACACGCGCGCGTAGCCCACGCGCAGCAGGCCCTTGTACAGTATGTACTCGCACCAGCGGTCCCAGTCCCGGGGGTCGACGTCGTGCATGCCCGACATCTCGGAGACGTACGTGTTGTAGTTGCCCTTGAGGGGCTTGGTCACGAGATAGGAAAGCAGCACCGCGGGTCGCGGCGAGGACCCCATCAGCTTGGACAGGTATTCAGACTGCAGGCGGCGGTCTTCTTGATCTTCCTCCTGACCAGAGTGGAAGACGAAGACGTCGACCAACTCACCGTACACATCAAGCGTTGCGTGAATAGCCGGCGCGAGTTCGCCTACGGGGGATGGAAGAAGGTGATGTGTTGAGTTCATGATGGGAAATTTAGATAGTAGAGCTGCACCCCACGTGTGCTTGTTAGGGCCTGGGCCGTAGTCCACGTACATGCCCAAGTCCTCGGCAAGGAACTGCGTTGTATCCCGGTTGCCCATGATGATGCGCTGTAGATCAGACTCCAGCACACCAATGACGTCGATTTCGAGTTCTTTGATCAAATCGCGCATGCGATATTCTGAGGACCACATATCGTTGTCGAGGGAAAAATGTATCGTCCAGATACCAGCGGTCATCACCTTCGAGTCTCCATGGTATGGTTTATAGTTGTTCGTTGGGAAACGTTCGTACGCTGCGGACAGGAAGAATACGTTGATTGCAGCGAGAGCTAATGTATGATATTTGCGATGGCGCGACTGAGATGCCGGCTTAGGAGTCTCGCGGCGACGCGCATTCAACGATGTCAAGTTGAAAACACCAGCGCCAATGAGAAGCATCATTGTGACCATGATCCAGTCCGTATGCTCACGGACAAATGGTCCACCAGGGACGAAAGCGTATGCGACAACCCATACGTGAAATAAAACCATCAAATTATAGATGAAGAAGCCAAGACCAAACGTGGTCGCCGGGCTCCTCTTAGCAGCTGCAGTAATCAGGGGGCTTGCCACAGCCGTCAGGTAGAAAGCAGTAGCCAGAGCCCCCAGGTAGCCGAACCAGTTGGCGTAGAGGGTGAGAATAGTCGCTCCAATACAACCGAGACCATAAACTGACCAGGTGCTTACCAGCCTAGGTTGGCGAATTCCAGTCAACAGTCCGGCTGTCATAGCAGCTATTGTAAACCAACCATGAGGAGCAGAAAGCGGTCCCCGCACCGGATAGCCTTCCCAGACCCAGAGAATCATCGTACTGGTATCGGAAAGGAGAGAATGCAACCCAAAAAACAAGCCACCGACACCAAAGGCAGCTAGCAGAGACGAACCCCCCTGTTTATCATCCACGGCAATGCCAGTGTTAAGAGGTGCCTTTCGGGTAAACCTCAGCGTAGCCAACACGGCTAATACCAACCCAGTACCATTATGGCCACCGTTGGCTGCATGCATGATCGGCCAAATTGGATTGTTGGTCTGCCAGGCAAATTTGATAGCTGATGACAGGACCAAGCCAACGATCCACGCCAAAACTCTAGACTCGAGCCGAGCTTCGTGGACAGATTCGGAGAACAACGTGGCGGCCCACGATAGACACGACATCGAGACGCCAAATCCCACTGTGAAAAGCCGGTGGGCTGGATCCTTGACCTGCCAGGCTAGAAGACCCGCGAGGGATAGTAAGTGACACACTCTCAGGTTCTTTATAACCAAGGAGCGAAGCGGTTTGATACCCAGCAGCAGAGGTGAGATGGTCGACATGACGAATGCCTCGTAGCCCGAGATGCCCATATGCCAGAGCGGGAAATACCAAATCACCACACCCAGACTCGTGAGCATAGACCAGAATACAAATCCATGATAGACTTCGGCAGCCGTATCGAAAACCTCGGCCCACGAAAACTTGGCGTTGAATACCCCGGCGGTTGTCTTGTTCTTCTCCTTTTCAAGGACCGCAGTCGGCTGTGACGACACATTGGTCCTGCAAGAGCAGTCAGAATGGTGCCCTTGAAATCCTTTATTTTTATTTTTTTAATAGCCCCGGTCACACTCGCTCGGACTGATCGTATACCTATCTTGGCTCGTGTGTTGGACAGTTCCCAGTTCCAAGAACGGTCGTGCGACAACAGGTGTAGATTGCAGGGCTAAAATGTCAGGAAGCACAAGACGAAGAGGGCAAACGACCTCCGCATTAGATAGCTAACTTCTTTCTTTTCCTCATATTCCAGCTCGACGTTTTGCAACAGACCAGGCGCTAGATTTTACAAAACAAGAGGTATGATATGAATCTGCGCCACCTGTAGTCGTTGGCCATTGGATAACGTAGTTGAAGTGTCACAGCTAGATAGGTCTCACGGCCAAACAAATGTAAACCACAATGTTTGCACCAAACGAGTCAAGGTGGTCAATGTCTCGACCATCCGTTATATGACCAAACAGAAACGTAGCAACCAGGGAAGTCGTCGAGCCCGAGCGAGTATGGAGGGTAGATTTGCATGTCTGTTACCTGGGAAGCCAGTGTACGTACCCCTTGCTAAGACCCTTTACGTCTTTAACTATAATCTCGAAGGTGTCGAAATCAAGGGCGGTGACAGCATCAAAGGCGACATCGAAGAGGATCAGAGACCACTCGAAGAAGGAATAGGTGGTGTATGCTACCGAACATCAGCTGAATTCTCGGGTTGTTTCCGATTGTGCGACTAACCCCCGGCCACACGATGGATCTTGTGTTGTATGAAGAAGTAGACCATGAAGGGGATGGTGCCGAAGAACGCAGTCGCGAGATACTTTCGATACTTGATCGCCTTCGCGTTGGCGGGACTCAAGGCAATGCAGCCGATGGTCCAGGGGATCGTGGCGACCAGGTAAGAAATCATGAAAATATCATGCCAGTCGTGGTCATCGGTCGAAGTGACATAGGTCCAGCCCCCACAGGTCAGGGTCCGAAATAGACCCGTGCCGGCGACGAACTTGGGGAGAGCCTTGCCGGGGCGAGCGGTCAACAGGTACCATAGCGCAACGAGGGCGAAGCGGGGACCTGCACGGTTGCGCCAGGTCAGCATCAGGGCCACTGCCGGATTCCGTCTTACATGAAGCACGCATGCGCCTCGACTCGCCTAGGCCACGGACCCGGCCGACGCAAGTCTCGGTGGTCCGGAGCGCAGCTCTCATACGGAGACGAACATACCAGAGGTCACAGCGATGAAGAGCTGGAAGAAGGACCGCTCGGGATATCTATCGCCTATCGTGGCGGAGACGGAGGGGAACCACTCGTCGGGGTAGCCGTAGAACTGGTTCTTGACGATCTTATCGTAGTGGAGATGGATGCCGACGGCCAGGGCGCTCAGGAAGGCGGCTGGGATGGAACTCGTTAGTCAATGCTTCTCCAATTACACTGTCTCCTAGCTACTGACTGTATGCGACGATGGTATGGGCCCACGACACCCATTTCGCATTGAAGGAGACGAGGGTGGCCCCGCCGTCCTTGTCCTTGTACTTGGACATGATCCTGCGATAGTCGGGCTAAGCTTCATGCACAAGAGGGCCGGACAAGAAGAGACAGAAGAAGGTATTCGGGGGTTGGAACCAGCTTGGAGAAAACGAACAGCAAAGATGAGTAAGAAGAGGGAACAGAAACAAGAGCCGCCAGATCGTAATTCCAAGCTGTCGAATTTCTCTCGGCTCGTTCGGTCTTGTCGCGTTCCAAGACTTTCCCGTCAGTCGATCTGTTGGCAGATTTACATCCCTGTCGTGTGGAATTTCGTGGAGTTAAGCCCCTGCCGCCAGTATACATCTAATCCAAATCGGGTAAGAGCCGAGCTAGTATCCAGGACTAATGGCGTTAGAGCGGGGCTACGGAGACCAGCCAAGCCTTAAGCTCTTTATCTTCTTATCTTATTTATCGAAGCAACTGAACTAAACCAACTTTAGATCCACTCAAGATCTTCTCCACTATATTTTCTATTTTCTCCAGCTGCATAAGTCGTAGGGAACTTTTTTTTTTTCCTTTTCTTAGCTTTACTTTATGAATTCTATGCGACGGGACTGCAAATTGGGCATACGACCAAACTCAGCTATACTCTAGAATTCTTCTCCGTCAAAGAACTTCTCGCCATGGCTGGCGTCCCCGAGAAGGCTCGCTTTTTTCTCGAGCGCTCTGTCCCCCAGCTCCGCGAATTCGAGGCCAAAGCCATCTTCACCCCCGACGAGATTCGATCTCTCGTACGAAAGCGCGGCGACTTCGAACACCGCGTCCTATCACCAGGGAGCAAGCCAGCTGACTGGTTGAGCTATGTCGCCTGGGAGGCGTCCCTGGAAGCCCTCCGCGCGAAAAGATGTCGCAGGCTTGAGATCCGCACTTCGTCCAACCACACAGGCCAAGGCAGGATATTTGGGATACTGGAACGAGCCGTGAGCAAGCACCCGGGCAGCATGGAACTCTGGAATAAATACCTGTCGTACGCGAAAGACGTGAAGGCGACCAAGCGATACCGAAAGGTCATGACCCGAGCACTGAGGATGCATCCAGCAAAGCCAGAGCTGTGGGTGTTGGCTGGAAGAAGATCCGCGAGCCACGGGGACATGCAGGCTGCAAGAGGTCTCTTCATGCGCGGAGCTAGATTCTGCACTCGAGATGCTACGGTATGGCTCGAGTATGCTAGGTGTGAGATGGAGTGGCTGCAAAAGATGGATGCGCGGAAGGGCAAGCAAGGCGGCACTGAGAAGGCAATTCAGGAACAGGCCGAGCATGTCGACGACGAGATCCAGTTTGGGGAGGAGGACAGTGAAGACGATGTCGACGAGAATGGCCAATTAGTTATTCTACCCGATCCAGACAAGTCGGCTGTCAAGAAGGTATTCGACAATGCCACCACCAAAACGCTCGAGAATAACCCTGCACTGGACGGGGCTATCCCCATAGCCATCTTCGACATCTCGAAGAAACAGCCATTCTTCAACGTTTCAGTAGCAGAGCAGTTCTTCGACGTCTTTTCAAATTTTACAAAAACCTCTTCACAGGCCAAGATCATCCAGCACGTACTCGACAGCATGGTAGAGCTTTATCCTAATGACGCGGCTACTTGCTATTGTTACATCCGACAACCGCTAGTCGGTATCGACATCGACACACCGTTATACCCTAAAGCTCTCAGGGAAGCTTTAGCTCGCCTCAAGTCATCCCTTTCTACAACAACGGGCAAGGTGAAGTTAACCAAGAAGATAGCGTCGTGGATAGAAACTACTCTGTCGTCTGAAGAGCTAGACCCAAGCATCCGAACTGTTCTCTCACACACCGTCCGCACCCTACCAAGTCCTCGAGGTACCCAGGTCCGCAAGCGCATAGAGGAACTCTGATACAGCTGAAGGAGTCACAATATTTCTAAATCGACTACTGAGTCTCCCCACCTCGCTGCTTAAACACGCTCATCAAGTATTCCCATTCGGCAGGGCTCACGCGGCTGACACTCAGCCGGCTCTGCTTCAGAAGCTGCATGTTCTCAAGCGGCTGTCCCGGCTTGCCCATCTCACGCAGCTCCTTGAGTCCGATGGGCTGGGCGAACTTGCTGCGGAACTTGACGTGTACGACGCTCCACTTCGGATCCTCGGGTTTTGAGGAAGCATCGTAGTACGGTGCCTTGGGGTCGTGTGCCGAAACTAGAACGTGGTCAGAACTTGATTGGGGGAGGGGGGGGTTAAAATTAGTAGACATAGGGGATACGAACGATCGGGCGAGTGTTCCTCTACGATCTCCATCGTACCCACGATTCCTGGCTCCTTACAATTCGAATGATAGAAGAAGGCCAGTTCGCCTTTCTTCATGGACCGGAGGTTGTTTCGCGCTGCATACGCGCGGATTCCTGCGAGGCTTATGTTAATACGTTCAAAGATGATACACCGAGGCGGCATAACAATTGGTTGCTTTTGGAAGGAGTTGTCTCTGAATGCAAGCTTATCAATATAAAAAATATAATAACTAACCATCCCACGGCTCAGGTTCCGTCCGTGATGCGAGGTCGTCGATGGAAAACTTGACATCCGTGCCGTTCTCAAAGCGTGACTCGGGCTCGGCCTTCATGAGCCAGTAGGACTTATCTGACAACCCTGCCGCTTTATATATCCCCTCATCTAAACCCGATTTTGGGGCTGCGGCAGACTTTGTAGTTTTCGCTTGGGGTTTCTTCGAAGGTGTCTGGATGATGTATTTTAGTGAGATGGCTCAAGAGAGACCATTGTCAAGGATGAGGATGAGGGTGACGATGAGGGTTGTGAGTGGGTGAGATAAATGTCATGTTTTCCCTCTGCACAACCCAAGTGCCGTAAATCCATCCTTTTAACTTATGGCATCTTAAAAACTTGCCTACCTTGGCGGTCTCCTTTTTAGCAGACTTCTTCTTCTTCTCCTTCTCCTTCGGAGATTCCGGCTCTTTTCGCCTGGTGGTGGATTTCGCTGCTGCTGCTGCTGCTGCTGCTGCACTCCCCGCGTCCTCCTGCTGCGGCGCTAGTGGCTTTCGACGCGTCGACCTCCTCAGGTTGGTGCTGTTATTATTATCATTGTCATCTGGTCCGGCTTCGAGCTGGCTGGCTTTTCTCTTCGGCATTGTTGCTGCAGATTTTGCTGGGCTGGGTGGCGATTTATGTGTAGTGTATATATTATTGTATAGGACAGTGACTACCGGTAGGTTGGTTCATATGAGCGAGTGAATGTCTAGGGTTCCTGAGGACCCAAATTTGGGAGTTGGGGTCTCGCTCGGTACGTATCTTCTGTCGTCTGTGCACTGGCATAACACAGAATCGACAGGGTATACATATGTAGGGTCTCCTTAAGTACGGCTCTTGGCATCCGGACAGAGGAGAGTTTCGGGGACTTACACAACTTCATAGGTCATAAGGAATTCGAAGATGGTCACCTCCCCCCCTTTTTTCTCTTTTGATTCCTTGCAGCATCGTCTTTTCATAAAAGACGTTTTTATTTTGATTTTGATTTTGATAAGACTAATAATATAGATATACATTGGTAGAGATACTAGAAAGTATGTAAAAACTTGTTCACTACGTACAACGAGTTATTCCTCGCTAGACCGGTAATCTGGTAGGTCCACAACATCCCCAGAATCGTCCGGGTGCGGCGGCGGTGGCGGCGACTTAGGCCGCATTCCCTCGTAGTGGTTGTACGTGACGACTCCGCCACTGAGCTCCTGCAAGTTATCGTTGTGTATCCAGATCTGCAGCGGGTTCTGGAAGTTCGTGGGCTCGCACAACGGGTCTCTGCCCTCGATGATGTAACAGAGCTGCAATTCTAGGCCGTTGCCTTCCCCCCAGCGCTGCAACACGGCCGCCAGCACGGATGAATAGTAGTTCCCATCTAGGCCTTGCTCCTCCTGCCCCCAATCCTCGTCCGTCAGGTACGCGTCGAATTCCCCAACGTCCCTCATGGCCTCAAATATACGCCGGAGGTCCTCCTTCGACGGCAGGTTCAGGTTCATGGCGTTGCCGTTGACCGTCAGGCTTGGCCCTAACTGAGCCCGCAAACTGTCGGCAACGGCAAACATGCCGCACTGTAGTTCGGCCCCGTTGTTGGGTATTAAATCATAGCCATGTGGGAACGCGTGGTTGTACTGAATTTCTTGCTGTGTTTTTAAATAATCGCCGTCGCTTTCTTCTCCCTTCTTGTTGCCGTCCAGATCACCACCAGTACCACCACCACCGCTGTCGTCGTCGTCGCCTCCGCCGCCTCCGCCGCCACCGCCACCATCACCATCAGAATTGGAACTCCTGGGGGTTCCTGGAGGCGTGGGAGCGGAAGGGGCTTCAAAGAGCCAGTAATGGACCCATTGCCTAATAAAGTCATCCGTCTCCCCCGGAAAATTCTTCTTGGTCCCAGCGATTGCTGCGGGCAGGAGGTCATCCAGCAGCGGTCGGTGCCGCGGCTCGTGGTACATACACTTGAAGATCGTCTCGCGAAGCTCCTTGTCGACCCAGTCGTAGTCATGGTTCTGCGGGTCCATAAAAAGGGGGCAATACGAAATCTTGTGTCCCTCGCCTGTGGTGTCAGGATGGGTCTTCAGGTAAGTGTCGATATCCTTCTTGCCGTTCACCGTGGGGATTTGAGAGACTAGGTGATAGGGCGCCTGCGGTGCTGGCGGCGCGGGAGCTTCTAGTTGAGTGATTAGTATCCACATTGTCTGTAGCCTCGAGGTTAGCAACGAGGACGGGATGTCCGATCCTCACGAGCAGGGGCACCTCACCTGGGCCATGCAAAAGATATTCGTGTGCGGGCCAAAGAAGCCCGCGACCATGGATCTAGCGAGATCCCCGCCATGTCTATGTGGCGGAATACGGTCCCATTCAGGCCCAGATTGTTCCTGGAGCTGTGTGAGCCAAGGAGGAACCCCAGTGTTGCAGAGCTACAAGTGTAGCACCAGCAGGACTTAAGACTTACTGGAGCAAAAAATCCAAACTTGGCCCTGAGCCGCCTACCCAGATAATAAACGCTGTTGAAGTAGAGTCAGACCGAAGTTCTCTACCACATGATCTTCGACATGAATAATCTCACACAGGTTACCTACTTGCGTTTCTGCGGCTTTACACACTGTGCCATCCCGAAATCCCCCAACTACATGAACCGACTTCGTTTAGGCCCCATGACACATCCACACCGAACAAGAGAAAAACTTACTTTCAGTCGCGGGACCAGCTCGTGCTCGCGATGTGCCCTGTCCGGCCTCCTCCTCGTGTACCGGAAGCGCGTGTGGTCCTTGATCTTGTCGGCCCGAACCATCGCCGCAGAGTCGTCGGTCGAGGTATCGTCAGATTGTACACTGTCATAATCGATGGGAGCCGTCACGCCAGCCTTCTTGGCGGCCGCGGCCTTACGCACAGCCTCCCAGCGCCTCAACGGCTTGGGCCCGAGTTCGAAGCCGCCGATGAAAACTGCCACCAGGGGGATAAGTCAAGAAAGTAAAAGTCTCGGGAGTTAGTGGCACGTACTATTCTGAGGGTCGATGTCGAAATGTATCATGTTCTGTTGCCGTGCCCGCCTGCGCTTTTCGCGTGTTGACGAAGCCGAACGTGACGGTATCTTCTCGATCAAGTCCTCCGCATTCCTTCTATATATATGCATGGCCGTGTTGTGGGCGTCCGCATTGTAGAACTTGATACCTAGTCCTTTGAGTTCTTTGAGCATCTTATTGCGCCTGGCGGTTGCGTCAGGTATGGCGCCCTCGGGGATCCTGGGCTCCTTCCGATGATCGTGTATCTTCCTCGGGGGCCAGTGCATGGCAACACATGCTCTGATGACTACACGGTCACTCGATCAGCTACGCCAACCCTAAACTAGGAGAAAACGAGGAGAGTGTCCGACTCACGGCAGAGCCAAAAAGACCAGAGCACTCGGTTCGGGATCCTTCCTCCGGTCTTTTCTTTAGCCTTATCGGCCTGGAGCTTATAGATCAACGTTGCCAGATCACCATTCTCTAGATACTCCATGACTAAATAGTCTCTCCTGGGTCCCTTTTTTTTCTCTACCGCAATCTTTTTCGCGATCTCCTTGTCCCGCTCTTCTCTCCTCTTCCGCCTCTCGTCCCAGAGCCTATCGGTCCCTATTAACTTACCGCCGCCAGTCGCGGACTTGTTCTTCTTCCGATATGCAGACTGCGTCTTTCGAGACGGCTTCTTGGGCCGCTTGCGTTTCTTTTTCTTGTTGTTGACGCTGTCGCTGCCACTTGAAGAATAGTCTTCGCTTGAATCGTCGTGCGGCAGCTTCTTGACAAATTCTCTCAGTGGCGGTTTGCCGATTTCTTCCGGCTCTATTATCTGAACGCAGTGTGCCGCTTTTTTCACCTTCTACAGGCAGACAGGCAGACAGACAGACAGACCAGTTATTAACCAGAGCTTGGTATCGCCGGCCTATACCGGATGCTGGAACATCTACTTACCCTCATATTCGCTTCTTCGACCCGTATATTGTCGTTCTGGGTTCCAGTAATACCAACTTTCACAACGATGTCCCGGCCAGGGGGTGCACCAGGTGGAGCGATACCATGGAATTTGTAGTGGACAGCCAGCCCGTTGCCACCATACCCCAGGGGCCTTTGTAAGACATATCGAGGAGGACCGCCGAACCAGGAAGTCAGGTTTTTGTAGCTGTCCTGGGCCTTCCGCTCAAAGAGATGGGTAGCTGGATCTATCGGCGTATTGCGATCTATCTTCGGACCCTTGGTCTCTGGCTCATAGTCTTCGTATTCCCAGTCTTCGACATCAAAATAGCGAGGACTATCAGGGTGGGGGATGTGGATTGCCGTGTAGGTCTCATGCGCCTCTCTCTTCCGTACATCATCCCATCGGTTCGGATCTTCCCCGTTTTCTCTGTATTCGCGGAAGATGTAATTGAACCACTGAGATAGCTCCCTGAAGTTTTTGGGCAACGGCCCATAAGTCTGAGTGAGGTTTGCCGCTGCCATCGTGGCGCTCGCACTCGTCGACGGCTAGGTTAAGGTGAAAAAAAATAGCAGGAAATTATTAGCAAAGATACAAAGGCTAGCCATGATTACAACTCTGGCATGTGGCTGTATAATCAAATTATCTACATTATGTTAAGCTGGGTTCAGGAATGCAGCTAGGCCGTTCTCGTCTATTCATCTGGTCTTGAAGGGATTCAACAAAGAAAGATTTCTTCGTATAAAAAGCCCGAGAGTTTATATAAAAAGGCCCCAGGATTAAGGGGATAAAGTCCTCTCCGAGTCTCCGAGGTTTGGATAGCCATTCTCGGATGATAGTCCACGGTTCAGATATCTGCGAACATCGTACCTAAGGCTTCTGGACCAAGGTCTGATAAACAGCACATCATTACTGGTCTCAGGGCGTTAGATACTCTTAGTTTGGTTAAGAGATTTGTACGTAGAGGCTCTGAGTAATATCTTTGAGTCCTCGTTGAAGATTTTGTGGAAAGGATTAAGCACCCTAATTTACATACGTATTGTGGTGGTTGTGAGGTTTTCTACGTTTCATACATTTCAACTCCTTTAATTCACCCCTACCGTCTGTCAAACCTTTCCCACGGCAGTATGGAACCTTGGGTAGCTGGAGGCTTGCCCAAGAGGCTAAAAGGTGTGGCTTGTTATTTAGCTAACCGAGCCGGGCTACCTAGGTAGTGTAGTTATTGTGGCTTGCTTGTCTATCCACTTCCCCCTCCTAGGTTGAAAGCCTCTCCCACCCGTCTGCATACACTTTTCACGATCTCGCTCACCACTGCTTCGAATCTCCTTAATTACTGACACCATTACCAGCAGAAATGTAATTTTATTTTCGCTGCCGTTGCAATCTTCATGATAAACGACTTATATGAAACCCTGCCCGTGAGTAGACCAGGGAAGGTCACATCATAGAGTGCTAGATTAATAGTCTGTATGTATAAAGTGCATATTGTGCATCTTGTCAAGAGGTATCTTCTCCACCCGACGCAGGTGGCATCAGGGATCATCAGGGTCTCTCACTCGCGTATCAAATGGTGTGGATGACGTCCCGCCCAAGTCTAGTAGAAAAATCGGGCGCCCATTCCAAGGACGGTCCTGGCTCCATACTATGGACTCGGTTCGAATGCTACCTGTTGGCCTATCTGGGTACACACATTACCCTACTCATCCATCAGTATTGACCGTTGCCGACCTTGCCTGCATCGCCACCCGCATCGACGGTGGTGATGGTACGAGCGAGCTCGACGAGATGGGTTCATCGTGCATGGTGTAACGCGAAGAACACCTACTCTTATCACAGGTACCAGACAGCGACACATCGCATGGCCATGTTGGCGTGCTGGTCCAAGTCTCTTGTTGTCTCACCTCATCCGCCCATTTACCTCTACTTACTATGTAGTGAGCCGTGCTACATGGCATGGTTGTCAGCAAGTGCCAAGCGGCGGTCAATCTGTTTCTCGTCGTATAGGTATTATTGACGAGGATATTCAGACTCGAGCAGGTCCCTGAGTGGCCGTACTAGGCGCGGCATCGCAATCACCAATCCTCGAGCTCGGGACATAAAATGCACTGCTTGGGCTCCACGGGTAGCCGGATTTCGAAAGTTGGATCTGCAGTTTTCATGGGCGCGCTGGGGTTCTCTTCATCACTTTCCCAACTTCTTCCAGCCCCTTCCTTCCACTCAGGGTGCCCCAAGTGATGAGTTACTCGACACAATATGTCATGGTGTGCAGTGGTCAATCGCACCATTTATCGTTTGCGGGACACTATATACTGCAGGACGGTGGATCTGTGCTGTCTGTCAACTTTAGTTACGGAGTAGGTAACTGGGTAGGTAAGGTAGGTAAGGTAGTAGGTAGCTTGATCGAATATGAACAAGGGTTCAAAAAGCTGCCTATCTGTAACAGGTGGGAGTTAAATCATGAAGTGAGCCCATAACTTTCGTTCTTGGGTTGCTTGTCTGTGGCACCTTGGTAACTTGTAGGTAGGCATGTAGCAGGTAGTCAGTCAGTTAAGGGCGTAATGAAGCGGTCGCGTCGATTCCAGCCCACCACCATGTTCCTGGCTCATATATGTACTCGTGTTAACTAGCATACCATGCCGAAGATCTTCCCTGGGGACCTATTATGCACCCAGGTGCCGTCCTCGCGAGAATGGAACCAAAAAAATCTAATCTCGATTATGTGGTCGTTCCGGTGGCTGGCAATTGAGACACCGGGGGCGACATGGATGGATGGATGGGTGATGGGCGGACGAGACGCAGGCGGGCGTAGGAGAAACAGAAATAAACTCTGGCCAGAGGACGGATGGAAGCTGGTGATCAGGCATTTCACACGACACACACGTAGGACTCTGATGTAGGTATGAAGCTTATCCGACCTGTGTTCCAGAAAATGGGATGAGTAAAAAAAGCTTCTGACGAATCCGGCTATCCCACCCAGACTTTTTCACCGCTGGCGTCTGGCATTGGCACATATTGGAGCTTGCGGAGAATTTCGGTACTAGTCCCAAGTCCATCCTGTGATCAATGATGAGTGATGAAATGTCCAGAAGTTGAATCGCCGTCAGTCGACTGGGCTTCTTCTCGTCTTGCCCTGACCGGGTTTGCTGATCCAATACATACTTATACCTACTTGTACATGGCCTGTCAGTTACAGTGTACATATATGGCACGGCCAATTCGTCCCTCGCTCTCCATTCTCGCCTTCTCCGTTTTCCCTCCTGCTCTACCGTACCTAATAAGGCCGGCCTGCCTATCTGCCACCCCTTCCCCCCGTTCCCTTGTGACCGTCTCGTTTCCTCTCTCTTCTTCTCTTTTCTTCTCTTCTTTCTTTCTCTCAAACTCTTTCCCTCTCACACCATTCCTTCCCTCCTTCATCCCTCTTTCCAATGCTCTGAATTCTGTTCGTGTTCTGCTTTTCCGTGGTTGTCTTGTCCCCCCCCCCCTCAAGTCGGCTTTCCCACTTACATCCACTACCCCCCCCAAAAACGGTATTGGAACCGTACAGTACTTCAAATGGGGGATCTCACCCATCGACATGGCGGGCACGAGCGACAGGAAAAGCAGCACTTACGAGCTATTTTCTTCCACGAGAAGGCCTTGGGAGCTGGAATCGTGACCGACTAGCACTTCCTAGCGGCCATTCCGGCAGAAATCGTGTCGGAGCATGATGGTATGGGCTGTGGGCACCTAACGTTGCGCAGACGGCCATGGCCAACGATGGATTGAGTGACCGGGATGGGCCTCCACCCAAAGGGGAATGCAAGGGTCAAACACAAGCCGCGACAAGCTGCTCATCCTCATCACTGACAGACACCGCCAACGCCAATGCTAATTCCTTTTTTACTCACGGACGGCTGCTTCTGCTGTTGGTATGTTTGTTTGCCTTCTAATGAAACTTTTTAAATCGTTTTTTATGCAGCAGCTCATTTCGACTTACTGGTGAGGGGGGGGGGGCTTGAATTGAGACTGTAAGCTGCCGAGTCCAGCCCTGCAACATTAACAACCAACCAGTTCCCAAGCTTCGACGATCTAAAAGCAGATGGGGCATGCCAATTCTTATGTCTTGTCCCTAGCACAGTCATCCGAAACTTGTGCTTCGGACAATAGTTGGAAAAGAATAACAATCATGATCAACAGAGAGAAGAGCGCCTCGCAATCGAAAGTACACCGGCAAGCAGATCGACCTTATCGCTACTACGCTGCCGGCTTGGGTGGCATCTGCGGCAGCAGCAGTGGCAGTGGCAGTAGCAGATGCCGTCTCCCTGTTCCTTATTAGACGGACTCAGCGTTTGGGATCATCTAGCCCTTGCAACCCGCAGTCATGATCACCGATGCCATCTCATTGGCTACACTCGCAGCCGTCAGACGCAGACCTTCTCGCTGCGACTTACACCAGTGCTGCAGCATGTCAGCATTCTCAGCCCTGCAGCTATCGGGTTACGTAGTTGATCGGTTCGAGCTGGGTTATACCGTCCGCTTCTTAGGAGGGGTCATGCTGCAGCAACGACGGCACTGTTGTTCTGGGGGTTCTCTCACGAACCTAAGCTCGATACGACGCTTCCAATATGGCCTCGCTGTCGGGCGTTTCGCTTTATTACAAGCTCAACGGATCGCTAGAGCGCTCTTACCAACTACGCTACGTGAGTACAGCTCTGACCTGGACAGTGCGTGATGTACTGGCATCCAGCAGCGCAGCGTATCGCCTACAAGTGCAGGGCAGTGGTTGGGAGGCTTCCCTTTCTATCGCGGCATACCCGAGGGATCAGGGGTTTGGTCGCCAAAGTTTCCGCTGAATAACGGGGTTCTCTTTTTGTTAGATCTCATGGGGGCTATGCCTTTCTCGACCGAGATTGTTCCAATCTCATCACTGCGTGATCCCCCCTCCCCCCGTCCTTTCCGTGGAGCTCAACGTCAGAATTCCTCCCTGATCCCTTTGGAGGTTCCTGCAAGACTATATTATCTGCCCGATGGTCATGTTCATTTCTGTCAACCTGGCCCCCCTAGTCGCGGTGCGAGCAGAGCAGACATACAAGAGCTAGGAAACTGCAGAGAAAAGACCTTACGGCAGAAACTACAGAACATATCGTGGTTGCGGTTGCGATCGCTAGGCGTAAATAACCTACCGGAACAGCTTGACATGGCGATACACACGAGATGTAGTGATCGCTCGCTTTCTGGCCGCCAAACGGTTAGACTGGAACCGGGCATCTGCTCGACAGGAACATCTACAATACCTTAGGATGCGCCTCTTTTACCGTTTCTTGTTTGTTTTCTTTCTTTCTTTTTTCTTCCTTTGTTTTTTCCTCTCTTTGGTTCACAGCCTACACTGATCATCACCATCTATCTCGAATTGTTCATTGAATTGCTTCAATTATAAGCCTACCTATCTGAAATATTTCAAGGCGTGTTTTCGAGCCTAGTTGGTCTTGTAAGTTTTATTTCTCTGTTGTTGCATTCGGCTTTATTCTTATTCGTTTTATTCGATTTTCTCTGCCTTTTCTTAGGCGACCTAACCTGGTCAGGTAAGGGCTGTTTCTGGCCAGTGAGCCCCGAAGCAAATTGTGGCAGTGCCAACCAACTAACCTACCTAAGTAGGTAGGCTCTTTTAGACTGCCCGATGGAGCTCCCCAAGTCGGACAAATTACTCCGTGCATTTTTATTTTTTTATTGTTCCGACTTATCTTCGGGATCGTTTCCCGGGTTCTCTTTAGCGCTTAACTGGTAAGATAGGTACTTCGGTTCCTAACAAATTCCTTTTCTTCTGTTGTGTCTCCA
Source organism: Biscogniauxia marginata (assembly GCA_022695795.1). Lineage (NCBI taxonomy): Eukaryota > Fungi > Ascomycota > Sordariomycetes > Xylariales > Xylariaceae > Biscogniauxia > Biscogniauxia marginata. The sequence continues at coordinate 137,214 of MU404120.1, read as the reverse complement.
CCCAGCCCACGCGTCTTGTCCCGTCAGCGTCAGCTCCCTGGCCATCTTCCCACACTCTCACCGATCCTCACCCCAATAGCCAATCCGACAGAGAACGCACACCTGGCGGATACACGAGCCCGCATCACATCCCGTCTAAACCTATCCAGGCTTAGCCCAGCTAAGCAACGGAGCAAACCCGGCCACTCAACCCCGGTGGCTAGTCCTGGCCATTTTACCTTCCCTTGGTTCTTGGCGCTCTGTGATTGAAACCGACGAAAAATCTTGATCCAGCCTTTCCTCCACCCAGAAAGGTGCCCTTCTCGCCTCGCCTCGCCCTCTCCTCCCAGACCACCAGCGAGAAGTAGACAAGGACGGAGGACATACAGACAGACATACCAGACAGAACAGACGTGCTAGAACTGCTAGACTCCGGTACCTCGAAGGCAAACACACGCACACATACGCACACGCATACACACCACGCATACCACACCACACACACGCCACGCCTCTCTCTCTCTGTCCATCCCTCTCCAACTCAACGCGCCTGTTAGGTAAGACTACCTTTTATTACTCTATTTTCAATTCCCTCCAGTTTTCTGCCACCCCATCCACCCCCGGTCGGCCGGTATATTGCAAACCCAAGCATATTGGACAGACGCGAAGGCCTCGTCCCATGACCTTCCCATCCTGTCTGCCGGTGCTGGTTCCCATATCGGCTCTGGCGCTGGTCAAGCCTCTAGTTGCGACGTAGGCCGCGATCCTCATTATCACCACACCCTACCGATCTGCTATCTGCCTGCCTTGACATCCTTACACCACCAGCCTGGCGATAAGGAATCACGCGCGCAACACCGGCTGTCCAGTCCAGCCGAGTTTGGCCAAGCGAGCAAGCGCGTTGTTGTCTATGGAAAGTTTTCCCAGGTCCCCCTAGATCCGCATCACCGCTCCGTGCAGGTGTTTAGCACCCCGGCTATCTACCAGCTGTCTATCACATCCACTGTGTTGTCGCCCGTCAGCACGCCGGGCCACTGAACGGCTAGTGGACATACAGGCCTGTCGCCCTGCTAGAACCGCTCTCCTGCGCGCTGATTCATCTTTTGCCAGCGGTCCCCTAGCCGCTAAAACTCCCCTCTACTTGCTCCCTATTGCTACCTGCCCATCACTCGCCCTAGGACCCGTTCATTGCTTGCTTGACTTACCACCGCCGCTCGTACCAACTAAGATCGCTTTTTATTTTTTATTTTTATTTTTATTTTACCCCGATCGCAACGCACCAGCACAAACACAGCACAGCAAAATCCACCCTACCGGTCAACTCGACCAGAAAGCCCACCCCCAATAGTCGACCCGCGACGCGACTTTTCCATCGTGACAATCTTCGCACCAGACACTATCCATCTCTCTCAATAGTTGCTCCATCTCAATGGACTAGTCGCCTTGCATTCTGATTGCTGACGTTGTCTAAACCGTAGTCAGATGGGTTCCCCTTCGCGACTCCACCCGTCATGAGCTCCTGGATGAACGAGGCCGCTGCCGTCCCCAACCACAATGGCAACGGCTTCCCACACATGAATGACCCGAATAGCATAGCCAGCGCCGGTATGATGGATCCCTCGGCCTTCATGGCCAATGCTGGCCAATTCAATCCCAACGCTGCCGGCCAGCAGTTCGCCAATCCCCAACAGATGGCCGCCGCCATGCAGAACGGCCAGATGCGCAACGCCTCTCCCTCCTTCTCGAATCCCGTTTATCAGACCAACTCCGTCATACCCTCGAAACGACCCCGGCCGAGAGAAGACAGTATCGGCGCGTCGCCGCGACAGAACCCCGGTATGCTGCCCACGTCGCGCGCCGACACGCCCCAGCAGTCGCCATTCCCCGGGTTTCAGCCCAATGCGATGCAGCCGCAGAATCCCGGCCAACAGCATTATCCACATCTACAACCCAATGGGTCCGCAAACGCGTCGCCGTCGCCCGTCATGGCCGGCAACCAACTGCGCCCTGGCAGTGTGCCACAGCGCGTTAACACCGCGTCGCCGCATCCCTTCTCGCCAGCTTCACAACAGTTTGGCCACCAGGCATCGCCCGTCCCGTCCGACCATGGTGGCACACCGCAGCCGGGCATGTTCATGAACCCTCAAAACTTTCCCCAAGGATTCAACCCGAACTATGCGCCCTCTCCAGCGCCTCCAAGGCCGCCGTCTGCTCAGAATCCCATGGCTCCGCATATGATGCCGCAACAGATGGGGCAGATGCCGCCGCAGATGCCACAACAGATGCCGCAGATGGGCCAGATGCACCCAGGTCAAATGTTCACTACCCAACAGATACAGCATATGCAACAGATGCAAGCGCAAGGCCGTAGTCCGATGGATCAGCAAAAGATGATGTATCAGATGCGTCTTCAGCAGCAGTACGGGCAAGGCGGCATGCCGATGCCTGCTCAGATGCAGGCGCAAAACATGGCGCAGAACATGGCTCAGGGCCGAGGAGGCATGATGGTCAAGCAGGGAATACCTATACAGAATGGTCAGATGCCTTCCGGAGCCATGCGCCCTCAGCAGCAGCCGCCGATGCCGCGAGGCACTAACCCGGAAAGCTTCCTCAAGAATCTAACCACGTTTATGAGCATGAAACAACTACCTCTAGATACGAACCCAATCATCGAAGGCCGGCCGCTACATCTTCTTCAGCTCTTTCATATGGTTTCTAAGTTTGGAGGTTATCGTAATGTCTCGGGCAATAACTTGTGGGCTCAGGTCGCCTCGTCTGTCGGCTTCCATCCGCAGCAGATACCCTCCTCGCCTAATCAAGTGAGAGCCATCTATGAGCGGAACCTCCTGAAGTTCGAAGAAGCATGGACGATGCAACAGTCGAGAAGTAATCAGATGAAGCAGCAAGTAGGTGGCCCGGGTGGTATGCCCAATGTTTCGGGCCCAGGAACTCCTCAGAGGATGGGCCAGATGCAGCCAGGCCAGCATACGCATCCGGGACAGCCTCAGGCGCAACAGCCGCATGTGCAGACGCCCGTCAAGCAGATACCACCCGGGGTACAGCAAGCCAACATCAACGGTTTCTCTACGCCGCAGCATGTGCAGATGGGCCCGCAGCAAACTAACGCCCACCAGGGGCACATGCGAACAGGCATGTCAAGAAGCATCGACGCCACACCTGCTAGCGGTGAGTTCCCCATACCGTCGCCGGCCTCCGTAGGCAAGTCTGGTAGCGTCTCGATGCCACACTCCCACCAGCCGGCAGACGGCGCACAGGTTAATGGGACCGCAACTCTTCCCTTCCCGGGGCCCTTTTCGGCGGATCCCGAGGTATATGTCCCCTGTTCTCGGGAGATTGGTCATGGTGGCTTTGAACTCGAGTCAATAGCGAAATTGGGGATCGAATTGGAAAAATGGAGGCCGGGTGTACCACCAGCCCAGGAGCTCGGTAACATTGACATACATGCTCTCACGAAAAGCCTGCAGTGTGGCATACACGGGGAGGTCCGACTCGCTCTAGACACGCTGGGGTCCATCTCAAGAGATATAAGTCCAAATCTCATGATAGATCTGAGGGCATGCGAAGACCTGGTGGAGTCACTAATAGATTGCGCGGAAGAGCAAGTCGATCTGCTCGCCGAAAAAGCAGAGCCCGTTTCGGATGAGATAGACCTGTCCTCTTACGAAGACGTCGCGAGGGCGTGCCGCGCAGAACAATTAGCCTTGCGCAAAGTTTCCGTTATTGGAGATCCAGACTACGAGCTTGAACACGCTGCGGATCGGCTACTTGCCATCACGACGATCCTGCGCAACCTCTCTTTCCCGGAAGTAAACCAGGCTGTCCTTGCCGAGGAAGTTGTTATTAAATTTCTCTGTAGTGTGATACGGTCTTTGGGCACGCACGAGAATCTTCTCGGCTCTTCCACGAACACACTCGACTTCATGAAAGATGTTATAATCTTGCTGTCAAATATTGCCGCGTCGGTAGAGATTCCCGGGCGCGAACAAGCGCTTTGCCTCCTCCAGTTCCTGTTAGCCTTTGCCCCATCGCCGGCACCGGACATGACGGCGGACAAACTTGTCTTCTCGTCATTCGAGCCATCGGTCCACATGTATCTCCCCCCTGCCATTGACTCCCTAGCCAAGCTCCTCGCGCGAGACGAACCGAATAGGACACACTATAAAGCCATCTTCGCTACAGATGCTGCCGCCTCTACCCCCTACGAACTGCTCACGCGTACCTTTGCCTTGGCGATCTCAGCCATACCAGATCAGAACAAGGAGAGCCGTCCCGCAAACTTGCCTTCGTTTGTGGAAGCTCGTAAGCCATTACTCATGCAAGGTTTGTTGGCAGCGGACATCATCGCGCAGCTAGCACCGGGCTACGAGACGGGCTTGACCCGAGCCTGGCTTTCCTCTAGCGAAGGATTTGCGCAGAATCTTTTCCGCCTCGTCCGTACCCTATGCACCCAAGCCGAGCCGACACCCCGTCCGGGTGGTAATCCCAGAACCCAACCTCGTGAGGATACAGATTTGCTCTACATTATTACGTGCGGCGTGTCTACGCTGAAGAGGTTGAGCGAGAAGGCAAGAGATCCGAATGACCTGACCAGTATACCACCGACGGCCCTTCCAACACGAGATAGTCTCTTTGGCGCTATGCATACGCTGAAAAGCCCGAAATGGACATCACTACTAAATCAGCTGAGTGCGTATGCTGGGCTGGAGAATTAATGTATTTGGGTCGATCTGAGTGAGAAGCGCGGCGTTTGGGACTTAGATGGCAAAGCATCGTATGTATAAAGCAGGCATACAACGTGCAACGTATGGTAGTTGTAAAAGTTTGTAGATTATGGCTTATGGATTTACGGACAAAAGGGTTTGGGGCCCGGCCATAAGGGCGTCGTCTTAGCTATTCTGGACACACACGTTCACGTTAATTCTTGGCGCCCATAGCTCATCGGTCGGGAGAGTTGTAGTCGTCTTGACTGGGTTTCAGTTCATATGTATACTCGAGTGGACATCCCCAAGTCCAATGCATTGCATAGCCAGGCGGTTATTTTTCTGGCGAGATAACTTTTTTTGGACAAAGTCATATACTCTATTTTTTGAAACCATTACAATACGTCTTTGAATATGAAAATTATGTGTGAAGGCGAAGTTATCGTCGTTGGGTTTTGGGACCCTGGACTTGTGTTCTATCTAGGACGAGGTTACCTAGGTAGGTATGTAACTCATACCACTTAACTCATACACTGGTAGGAGTGTTTGAGACTCCGAGCTGGACTTTGTTGTTGTATTACATGGATGAACTTATATGTGCTGTATGCTGTGGACTGTATACTGCTTTGGATTATGTAGGTTCATAGGGATTGTGGGTTTGTAATGCTGGAGCCGTGGGTATGGGACTTGGTTATCATTGGGGACGGTCTGATGGTGGGTAGGTAGGTAGGCTTAATACATGGCAAACGAAAGCGACGAACATAGCTTTGGGTAGGCAAGGAGAGTACGAAGTGAAAATAACAGGACATGGGGTTGGGGTTGGCTTCCTTCGCGCGTTGCGTTGTGTTGTACGCGGGAAAGAGAGGAGACTAAAACCTATAGGTAGTCTATATATTTTGGTGTTGATGGAGCTGGAGAAGTGTAAGTGTCTTTGTAGGGGAGAGAGAGAAGTTGAAATAGGTACCTAGATAGGTACCTAAGATAGGTAGATAGGTAGATACCTAAGGTAGAGCTAGCTGTGCCGTGCTACTCCCTTCCCACTAGTTTGGCTGGGTTCTAAATTTCTATTTTCAAAAATTTCTTTCTTTTTTTTTTTTCACTAAGTAAAGCCTCCAACGTCATGACCTCTCGCTCTTTAACTGGTAAGATGACGTTGTTCCTGTTCGTGGCTTTTATATACTAAGCCAAGAAACGACGTGATATAACCCACCCCCCTCTTCTATAGATTATTCCACTCTTGTGATATGTTTGTGTTGTATGTAGACTTTGGTGTTCACCAAGAGCAAAAACTTATAGAGCCTCACGTTCTTGACTGGAAAGCAAATGGTATCTCATATTCAATGGTTCGGCGGCCCCCAACCCCCTATGAGAGTAAGGGCGCGCTTGTGTACCACCTATACGTACGTACGGTATGCCTCGTCTGGTATTTAGAAAGTCTTTGGGTCGGTTGAGCCGACATGTGTATGCACATATAGACCAATCAATGTCCAAGTATCAGTCAATCAGTCAGTCAGTCGGTCCACGAGGCTCGGCTGGGAAATATCAACAACAGTATGCGTGTTATGACTCGGGCTCCCTCCCCCCCTGTAATCCTCCTCCCCTCCCTCCCCACCTGACGAACTTTGTTATTTCCAATGACAACGTCGCGTACGATTCATCTTATCCGGGTAACGAAACCGCTCATGCGAAAACTGCGGCACGGCCATCTCCAGGATGGCGCAGGATCTGGCACATATGGTTGATTCGATCCGTTCTGTTCCGAACCGTCCCTTCCCCCCCTCCCCCCCTCCTCCTTCTCCTCTCTTATGCTAGGTTTTTTTTTTCAACGGAAAGAAACCTCGGTCAAAGCTGGCTGGCCGGCTCGACCGGCTTCATATCGGGGGTGACGTCGTCGTCCCGCCTCTTGCTGTAGCCGTAGTCGTAGTCCCTCGAGCCCGGGTTGCCGGCGCGGTCGTCAGGGTTCCGGAGGGAGCGCGCCAGGTTGTCGAGCTCGTTCCGGGACTTGGTCGGAGGGGGCCGCTCGCCCGGGCGCGGCTGCTGGTACGTGTTCTTGGGCCGGTCGACGGGCGGCGCGCCGAGGCCGTAGTCGTCCAGCTCCTGGTTGTTCTTGGGCCACTCGGCGGCGTCGCGGCGCTGTCGGCGCACGTGGAAGATGGTCAGGGTTATGAGCAGGGTGCCGACGAAGACGACACTATAATTTCAAGTTCCCACACCGAGTCAGGGTTCAATGCTTTACTTTACACGTAACTTTACGGTACAGGGCTATGTGTCTGTGCTTGGTGATGGTGGTAGTGGGAGGTAGTAGTAGTGGTGGTGATTCTGTCTGCATTTTCTTCTTACCATATGACGCCGATGGAGATCTCGGTAGCGTGCGAAGAAGCGCCCGTCTTCTCGCAGAGGTCGATATTGGGCGCGGGATGGCACTTGGCGTAGGTTTCTTCATCATCATCGCGGACTAGGAGCTGTCGGGCTGTTCTAGCAAGCCGCGTTGACGCCGCTACGTAGTCATTCATCTTCCCTCGCGTTACGTATGGGAATCGCTGGCGTCTCGGCAAAGCTGTCAACGGTCTTGGTGCTTCTTGGCGGTGTTCGTCGTTTTAAAAGAGTTACCGTCGCCCTTCTCTCTCTCGCGCTTTGTTTCTCTCTTTTCACTTCTTCTTCTCCTGTCTTCTCTTCCTAAGGAGCGTAAAAGCCGTTGTTGTATGGTGGTAATAATACGGACTGGATGGATTCGGAAACGATGGTGGCGGCGATGGGGAACAGAAGCTGAAGGAGTGAATACCGCCGTACGAAAGTACGAAAAAAAAAAAAGAGAGAAAGGAGAAAGACAGCAAAGTTGAAGCCGGATGATCCGCAAGTCACAACATTTGGAAGTTAGTCTTAAGGGGTTGGTGAAACAGGGCTGATAGGAAGAGTAAGGTTCCTTGGGTGGACGCGATTGATGGATGGAATTTGATCCGGGAGGATAAACCACTCTAGCGAATAAATGAATAAGTCAATGCCTTCCTCCCCTCAATACATGAATGTTTGGATATGGACAAACGCAAGAGAGGGACAAACAGTGATACATGTAATAGGAATAAGTGATACACCATGCCAGAGAGAGACGCCTCCCGACGCCCCCCCTTTCGTAGAAGCGCTAATTGACCGGGGGAGGGGTTCGTTTCTGGACAGCTGATTGGCGGACCGCTCTTAGCTTCATAAAAGTTGCTTGTTTCGGAATTTATTAAGCATCATGGGGCGGCGGGTGGATAACACGATACGAGCAGGGTACTTGAGTTCATGTGGTGCTAGTTTGCAAGCATGATGTATCTGCATGTACCTACTCCAGTTGCTCCATATTAGCTCGTACCTTATGAACATGTGGGCCCCCCTACCACCCCACCATGCACAGGTGGTACTGCATTATCGCGACTCCGTCTTCTCGGTGGGCGACAACCAATCACAATAGGTTACTATCTCGTGTAATACGAGATATATGTATATGTACCTCCCTAGATAGGTATAGGAAGAAGTTGTGCTTGTGAACACCCACGTGGTTTTATGTAGGCATTGTGATGTTCGGAGTACGACCTTAACCTTAGGTATATATTTTATAGGACCTCAGTCATAGGTAGGCAGGGTTTCTGCTGAGGTGAAGGCTTGTCTACACACCTACAGAGCCAACGAGATCGGTCGGCAAATAAATAGGACTGTCCACGCGCGCAACGGTTTGTTTTTGACATGTAACGCCGCGGCGCTTATTGGCCCATTTTACGTAACGTGACGTTATAATGAGTTCATATCCAGCTAGCTAACAGCACAGGGCGCAGCCAGTCCTGTCGGCACCTCCCGTACATACTGTAAGGTTGGGTTGTGTAGTGTAAGTGGGCGGGCGGCGTGTAGAGTCAAGTCGCGGGGTGTAAGTGGGCATCACCGCCCCGGAGGTCAGTTGACAGAACCACCAACTATACACCCTTAATACTTCGCACTGCTTAAGACATAGGGTGTCAACCAGCTGAGTTTCTCGATCTAACCCCCTATCAGACCGGAAGAAATAAGCAGACAGGCAGATAGATAGATAGGTATATACTAGATAGATGCGGGATGTGTTTGATACTCTGCCAGTTCTCGTCACGGCGCTGGCTGATGGGACCAAACAATTTATTAGAAATACAAACGCGGCATTGGACGGGACGTTCAAGACCAGAGACCAGGCGGCAAGGATTCCGCACCTAGCCGTGCTCTTGATGGCCCCAATCAGGCAAGCCAGCGGCATCATCGAGCCTATCGGTGAGAGGCCATTAGCCCGCAACAAGCCGAGGGCTCAGCAGCGACCTGCTAAGTTTGGGGTCAGTGTGTACCAAAGGTATGTATGTGATACGTAACTGGGGGATAGATATATGTTAGGTAGTAGAAAAGGACGGCATGCCGCTGAATATTTGCATTAGACTGGACTGGGAACGCAACTCAATGCTAGATATATTAAACTACATCTAGACAATGACCCTGTAAACATCGAGGCCAACTCCTTATGAAGATTCCCCGAGCGGTAAGGCTGCTGCTACTAATATAAAGAGAGCAACGAGTTACAACGAATCGGGGCGGACCTTATCGAAACATACCTTACCTCGCCGAGGGACAAAATAGAATGGTGGCTGCTGTCGACTTCGGCCACGTCTTGACCGGTGTGGCCGCCTCCGGACTGATCTATGTGAGCAAGACACGTCCAAGACAAGATATACTGCAGACCTAAGGAACTGACTTGTCTCGAGGTCGTTGGACTAGTCATATATCGAGTATTCTTCCATCCGCTGGCCAAATACCCCGGCCCGTTCCTAGCCAAGATCACGAACGTGTACCAATTATACCATGCCTGGAAGGGCGATCGCCACCTTGAGTTCTGGCGCATGCACGAACGATATGGTAAGAGTAACGCTGGCATTGCCGAGGATATATTAGCTTTTGGGAGGCATGCCGCGGCTAACACGCGACAGGCAGGATCGTGCGTTTCGGCCCCAACAGCGTGTCCTTCAACACCAACGCGGCCCTGAAGGACATCTACGGCTTCAAGGCGAACGTGCGCAAGGCCCCGTTCTACGACGCCTTCGTCCACCCGGCGCCCAACACGCACAACGCGCGGGACAAGGCCCTGCACGCGCGGAAGAGGCGGGTCCTGTCCCAGGGCTTCTCGGACGCCGCCATGAAGGAGATGGAGCGCTACATCCTGGCCAACGTCCGCACCTTCTGCCAGCAGATCGGGCTCGGCGCCACCGACGAGCGCAAGGGCTGGACCGCCCCCAAGAACATGGCCGACTGGTGCAACTACCTCGCCATGGACATCCTCGGCGACCTATGCTACGGCAAGGCCTTCCACATGCTCGAGCGGCCCGACAACCGGTACGCGCTGGAGCTGGTGTCGCTCGCCACTACGAGACATCTGATCGTGAGTTTTTTCGTCGTCTTTTTTTTTCTAGATGTCGCCTCGAGGTAGAGATAGAGGATAGCATTACTGATAGGAGAAAAAAAAAATTAGTGCGGAACGATGCGACTTGTGGGAAAACTTCATCTCGACAAGATCCTGTTCCGTAGGATCGCCGCCGGCCGGGCCAAATACATGGCGTACAGCAAGGCCCAGCTGACGGAGCGCACGAAGCTAGGCGACGACACGGACCGCCGCGACTTCTTCTACCATCTGCTGAAGGCCCGGGATCCGGAGACGGGCCAGGGCTTCTCGACTCCCGAGTTGTGGGGGGAGTCGAATCTGCTGTAAGAACCCTCTTTCTCCCCCCTCCCCCCTTTTTTTTTCTCTCTCCCTTTTCTCAGTTCTCCTTACTTGCTTACTCCCTTCTCCACCCCCCTTTTCTGACCCCCCCCCCTATACCCGACCCGACGACAACTAATACGAAAACAACAGCATCATCGCGGGCTCGGACACGACATCGACGGCCATGGCAGCGACGCTCTTCTACCTGACGCGCAACCCGCGCGCCCTCGCGCGCGCCGCGGCCGAGGTCCGGGCCGCGTTCGCCGACGCGGAGGACATCCGCCAGGGCGCGGCGCTGAACGCGTGCGCGTACCTGCGCGCGTGCGTCGACGAGGCGATGCGCCTGTCGCCGTCGGTCGGCGGGGTCCCGCCCCGCGAGGTGCTCGCGGGCGGCGCCGCCGTCGACGGCGAGCTGCTGCCCGAGGGCGCCGTCGTCGGCGTCCCGCACTACGCCGTCCACCACAACCCCGCGTACTACCCGCGCCCGTTCGCCTACGTCCCCGAGCGCTGGATCGCCGGCGAGCCCTGGCCCTCGCCCTCGCCCTCCGATGATAGCGGCAGTACCGGCGAAGTGGTGTCGGAGCAGGACGTGGCGCTCGCGCAGAGCGCCTTCTGCCCCTTTTCCGTCGGCCCGCGCGGCTGCATCGGCAAGGGCCTCGCGTACGTCGAGATGTCGACCACGCTGGCCCGCGTGCTGTACCTGTACGACCTGCGCAAGACGACAGAGGGCTTCGACCCGGCCGAGGGCAGGCCCGATCTCGAGTGGGGCCGCCAGCGCCCGGACGAGTTCCAGCTCGTCGACCAGTTCACCAGTTTGAAGGATGGGCCGATGGTCGAGTTCCGGAGACGTATCTAAGGGGTTGTAGGTGGATGCGTTGGAAATAAAAACAATTTATTTTTTATCTTTATAAAACCTTTTTGGATAGCACCATACTTGTACCCCTACATTGGATTCGGTCCGCTACGGACCGCGAAGGGAGCATGTGAACTAGTAGTAACTATTGATACCTAAGGCAGTGTAGCCATATTTTGCTGTTTTGACAAGTCGTTGGTCTATAGTAGTATAAGCTGTACCTGGATCAGATGTTGATAGGGCCGTAGTAAGTAGTAGATAGCCACCTTTCCCGAAACAAAGAGCTCCGCCTTCACGAATTTCAAAAATGGCATGTCTTATCCAAAATTCCACATTCCGTTCGAATCCAGTTTTGAGCATGCCCTAAAAAAAGTTGGCACGATGGAACGTTGTAGTTTCTCACGTGGCCCTCGTAAGATTGACCATGTTAATGCTCCCCCCCCCCCCCTTCCCTTTTCGTCACCACGATTTTAAGCCCCGGTCATATCCTGTCAGGAACGCAATAGGTAAGTTCGCATGTATCTGTTTTTGGATTTTCAATAAAGCCTAGATGAGGTCCGTGGACCGCAAATAGCCTAGATCGCCAGGAGAGATTAACAGCATGCTGCATACATATGTAGCCGTTCAAGTGCTGCGGGCTTTACATACGACGGATTGATACGAAAAGGGTGTGGGGAACAACATGGAGGTACGTCGGCAATGTGGATGAAAGCGCGGGGAGAATATAGCTTACTACCCTAACCTAGCCGGTGATATACCAGCTTGGCACCGCCTCCCTCGATTCCCCACTCCTGGGCCTTTCAAGCTTGAGCCCAACTTGACCGGTTCTCAACATCATCTAGTATAGGTGCGGGTTATGTGTGGGTTGGTGGGGATATACGACCAAGCGTCTGTTCGTGCCGCTGATAGTGTCGCTTATAGCTTTGCTTGCTAGACGCTGATATGACAGGTGGTCAAACTCGGCCGCTCGGGGGAATGTCAACTCTTAAACCGTGCGTAAAGAGCTTGGCCGGATTATCTTCACATGATGCCCTGATCTCGTGGGAAGGCCTGGGTCAAGACGCTCATCCGCAATGTCCCCGGATAACACCTTACAGCCCAAGTTGGCGGTCTCGTCCGGAGACAAGTTATAACAGGCCACTGCAAGGGGACGTATATTACTTGTTGTTGCGCTGGAGAGGGAAAGTCCCATTCTCCAGGCCCACTATCCTAGTACTATATACATCATGAAGCAGGGGCCACACGTCTGTGGCAGCCACTCTATGATATGTTATATATAATCTGGCTCTGGCTCTCCCTCTGGAGAGGTGTACTACAGCGACGTAGGTCCTTGCTTTATTCCTCGTTTAGTCAACACGATGAAATCATCGCTGATAGCATCGCTTATTTCTTTGCTCACTCTGAGCAGTGGTGCTTTCGTGCCCAGCTCTAGGGACTCTCCCGCGAAGCTACATAATGATCGCGACGAAAACTGGCCGTATAGCCCCTTCGTCGTGTCGGGAGCCGAGATGAAAAATTCGCGAGGCGATACCGTCGTCTACGCGGGCACGAATTGGCCTGGCCACGGCGAGGCGATGATCCCGGAAGGCCTCCAGTACCAGTCAATCGAGAGTGTAGTCAGTAAGATCAAGAGCTTGGGGATGAACGCCATTCGCCTGACCTATGCCATCGAATTGATCGATGATATCTATGCCAACAACGGCCAGGACACTACGGTCAAGGCATCTTTCATCAACGCACTCGGCGAGACCAACGGCACCAGGGTGTATAACGAGTTCATTGCTAAGAACCCATCGTTTGGCGACACCACTACTCGACTTCAGGTGTTCGACGCGGTGGCTGCAGAGTGTGCGAAGCAGCAGATCCACGTCCACCTGGATAACCACATGTCCAGAGCTGCGTGGTGCTGCTCGACGAATGATGGTAACTCCTGGTTCGGGGACCGCGACTTCAACGTGGAGAATTGGTTGAGAGGCCTTAGTTACATGGCAAATCACGGGAAGGCATGGACAGCCCTCACGTCCATTTCACTACGTAACGAGCTTCGAAACCCTTCCAGCAACTCTACGTTGAGCCAGCAATCGTACAACTGGCAGGACTGGTACAAGTATATCAAGCAGGGCACTAGTGCGATCAACTCGGCCAACCCGGACGTCCTAATCTTCCTGTCGGGGTTGGACTTCGACACGTGGGTGACACCGGTCGTCCAGGGCACGGCGCTGACGCCCGGGAGCGAGACATACGACGCGGCAGACTTCCCCGGATACGCAGACAAGCTGGTGCTCGAGATCCACAACTACGAGAACAGCGCGTCGAGCTGCTCTAGCATCAACAACAACCTGTACAGCAAGGGCTTCCAGGCGATGCACCCGGAGGATTCGAACACGGTCAACGTCTTCCCCGTGCTGCTGACCGAGTTCGGGTTCCAGCAGACGGCCACCGAGTGGCAGCGGCCGTACGCTAGCTGCATCGCGAGCTACCTGGCGGAGCAGAAGGCGGGCTGGTTCATCTGGGTGATATCCGGGAGCTACTATATCAGGTCGGGGACCCAGGACTACGAGGAGACCTGGGGTCTCCTGTCGCACGACTGGACCACCTGGAGGTCCCAGGAATACATAGACGGGGGCTTGAAGCCGCTGGTGGAGAATACCGCACAGGGTTAAACGACCTACCTATGTCAAGATCGAGTCGCGTTGAGATAGACTGAATACCAGTAGACTGAATACCTATATATACCGACCAAAAAGGTTTTCGCGTTTTGTGACAGTTCTTATGTTTAGTACCTACAGATTATCATCCGACATTGAAGAATGAATTGTGTTTTAAAAAGGTCGTTATGATATGATGAGAAATCGAGGAAGAGTCGTTGCCGTATCATAATACTCAGTAAGAATGTACATAGAGATGATGCTGGGAAGAGGGAGATAGGCAAAAAGGGAAGATATTCAGTTGAACATTGATATGCTAGTGTATCTCATAAATGGATATTCATAATATATACAATAGTTAATAGGTTATACGCAATTGATGCATAATCCAGGCACAATTATGTAAACTTCTAGCAAGGTGCAAGAAGCCCCTAACCTCGCCGATTTAGTTGAGTGGAGCATGGACTTACGGGGCACTGCTAGGGCCTAATCCACTGTTGAAGCCACCCCTGCAAGGCTGATGAACTCTCTTCCATGTGTTCAACTGCGCCAAACCATATTTCCTACAACCACCATTCTTTCAACGTTGAACCTAGCGAAATGGCGCCGCTCTGCAAATTCTGGCAGCAAGGAAACTGTCGCAATGGAGGTACGAAATACCTCCTATCCCCCGTACCTTGTACCCATCCTCTAATCCGACCTCAGCAAATTGCAGATTCGAACATCCCGGCGCCAATTCGAACCCATTTGGAGCTCCCAATTCCAACACCAACCGCTTCAGTGCCCTAAACAATGGCGGAAACAGGCCACAAGAAAATGTCAACCCGTATAAAATCACAAAGGACGGAATCAAGGTCGACTTGGCCGACGAATGCCCGACATGGATCCTGTCATGCTATGGCCCCGGCCGCGACGCGCCGGAGCAGCTCTTTGGAGGATACCCTCGCGAACAAAGTCTCGAGGAGGTCATGGTGTATATACGAGGGTCTAGCGACCAGCAGCAGGCTGTAAGATTGGAAAATGTTCTGTCCTGCTGAACCTACACGTCGCTGACTACGGCACCAGATGACAGAAGTTGCGGCCCTCTATCAACAATCCCAGCAGCAGATCGAAACGACCCTCGGCAACCTCGACGGCGCGGTACAATTCCTCCTAGCAGCCGAGAACAGCCATCCCAATCGGATAGACATTTGCAAGCAGAGCACTAGGGAGGGTGGCACGGCTGGGGTCTTTGCGAGAGATGCCGTTCAAGGTGGTTATGCGGCCAACCCCCTCGCCTCCAACCCCAGCGCGAACCAGAACCCTTTCTCGTCAAGTCCCCAGCCGAATCCCTTTAGCGGAGGGGGCTCATCCTTTGGTCAGCCATCGACCTTGGGGCAGAAACCGAGTCCCTTTGGCACTGCTCCCTCTTCACAGTTTGGCCAGCCGTCGCAGATGGGCTCGATCCCCCCAGCGTTTGGGCAACCATCACAGATAGGCTCTGCTCCCTCCGCTTTTGGACAGCCGTCAGCATTGGGGCAGAGGCCAAACCCATTCGGAGCACCTTCCTCTGGGCCAGCTGGGCCATCTGGCTTTGGCCAGGCTGGGCAAGGTGCATTCGGCCAGCCCTCAGCGTTAGGACAGCGGCCGAACCCATTTGGCGCGCCAGCCTCTTCAGCACCGAATTCTTTCGGCCAGCCCACAGCCGCGGCAGCACCAAGCCCATTTGCTCAACAAGCTACTCCGACGTCGAGCCCATTTAGTCAACCGACAGCCAGCAACCCCTTTGCGCAAGTAGCTAGCACGCCCAACGATCAGTCGATGGATACTTCTGCCCCTCCTCCAGCCGCTAGCAATCCATTCGGGCAACCGTCTAGCTCTGGTTTTGCTGCTCCTACGAATGGCAATGCCTTCGGATCGCAGGCTTCCAATTTTGCAACAGCAGGGTCTAGCAACCCCTTTGGACAACCACAACCGCAGTCCCAATCTCAGCCTTCGGCCCAGACGGCAACAGCAGTAAAGAGTGGCCCCTACGCTCCGCAGAGCACGAAGCAACACCCACCACCTGAAAGCTATATCAACAAGGCTATGAACGGTCGTATAATGTCGTTCAGGGGCCAGCCGGTAATATATAAATGGAAGGTTCACGACAAGTATCAAGACCAGGCACCACCGCAGGATCCCACGAACAAAGCTGTCTCCGTACCCGTACCCGGGGTGCGCAACGCAGATGGAAGTTGGCGGAAGATATTCTTCCCCGAGGGCCCTCCTGGTTATAATAAGGACACGGAGCCAGATGCATCCAAATACGATGCGGCGGTTCAGGCGACATACGCGAGAATGGCAGCTACCGGGAGATTTGAAGGAGATATGCCAGAGGTGCCCCCCATGAGAGAGGACTGTGTGTGGAATTTCTGACCATTACGTATTTGGCGTGGATCTAATCAATTGGCATTAATTTTTTTTACGTTTCTCTTTTCTTATTAGTTTAAGAGTATGGTGGTCAGATTACTACATGCCTAGGTAATCTCTTGGCGACTTATAGAAAAAGGGACAGTGACAGCATGAACAAGATACCCCGGAGTCATGAAAAGGAATCTTTAAACGAATATGAGCATATAAATATATCACTTCGTTGTATGCCCTCTGCTCGATTCATATTGAGTGAAAAGAAAAAGAATTTAACTGTCATTTGCTAAATTGTGACTCTTCGCGTCTGGAAAGTTGAAAATAGTGGGAATGAGTCGAAGCAATATCGGACACATTCAGAGTTCCAAGGATGGCCTTAACCTACCTCCAGGTTAGAATACTCTAACAGGAACAAAAAAATTTACCTGGAATATCTTACTTGGGTAATCACTACGGATAAGGTGGTTTAAACTCTTGTAAATAGCGTTCCGTTCTGGTTTGCTTAGGTATACAGTTAACCACAAGGTCGAAATGGCAAAACCAACTTTCTTGTTAATAAAAGTTAGTTTCAAATCCTAATTTTTGCAATTGGGGCGCTTGGGCGTCTTGATTTTAAGTATAAAAATCCAGCAGGACAATTTATTCGCGTTCTTCAAATCCCCTAAATACCTTCACACTGCTCTCAGAACTCTCTTCCTTCCCACAACCGCGATTACCAGCTACCGAATCAATTTCTCGACATGGAGAAGAGACATAGTGATAATGTCTCTTGTAGACAAGCGCTTCGCAGCGCCACAAAAGCGAGAACAAGCAGCTCCTCCTGGACTTCATTGCCCGTGGAGATCCGTCTTATGATCCTGGAGGAAATCTCGGGCCAAAGGTATCGCGGCTGGGCTTCTTGCGCGGCTGTCTGTAAAGAATGGCAGGCCTTCATAGGACCAAAGAACTTTCGCCGATTATAACTACGGGTATCATGCCCGGAGGAGTTCGAATATATGGTTGTTCGACAGAGGGACCTTGTTCGACATATCTGGCTAAATATTGAGCTTCCACGAGATGCCTGTGACTATGGTGGGTGGCCCGCGTCATGGACGTGGTCGTTACGATATGACTCTTTCTTTAGAGATACCATGCTAATGCTCTTTTCTATTCTTAGCACCTGGAAGCCCACGGGCTGCCTCGTATTAGAGCTAAACGCCTATTCACCCAGCGACTCGAAACACTGGTTTAAAAATCATCATTTTGGACTCGACCACGATGACGGAGATTTGGTCCAGCAGCGGGAAGCTACCCCTAGATGGCATGACCAAATCCACGGCTGGGTCAATGGCCAGCAGGTTGAGGCTCCTCCTGGGGAAGCTGTATTGCAACTCTTCTCCGTGCTCTGCGTAACCCTCTCGAAATATCTCCCGGAGGTCCGCGCAGTCACGGGGCTCGTGATACGTCGGCAGCTTCGACGTCAGATTTCTTCGGCGGCACTGCGGCTCTTATGGGAGAGACTCCCTCGACTGGAAAGTATAGTCTACGAGCCGTGGCGTACTTGGCGGTGCTCGTGGAGGATCCAGTGGCGTGAAGGTATGTTAACCATATCGACTACTTGTTTGATTGCCTACTAATTTCTCGATAGATCTGGCCTCTATGATTCAGGACGCGCTACCGAGTCACGTCAGAACAGTTTCCATCTTTGAGGATTTCAACGACCAGTTTGCGTTGGCAGTACGCTGCGATATGCCACACCTTTCCATTATAGATACCAACTCGACCACAGACCTCGGGCTGGCTAGAGCCTTCGCCTCGAAAAGCCGTGATCTTGAACATCTTTCTGTTTCATTCATGATCGATGCTCAGCAGTTTTTCAACTCCTGTCAGCTACCTTACACTTGGCCCCACCTACGATCATTAACGCTCACATCGTCAATCCTCACGCGAACGGCCCGACAGAAGGATATTTCTACATTATTACACAACGCTAGTTTAGCCGCGCTCAAGATGCCGCAGCTGGAAAGGATGGTACTTTGGAATGGCAAACACGGCGAAGCATGCGCGGCCATTTACCACAGGGACAAGGCAAGGAGGGGATGGTGTAAAGAAACGGCCTGATCCGTGGTTCTGCCTTCTTGTCCATGGATCCATTTTCCCCACTAGGGACAGTATGCCGCCTGGCAGTTTCGTTCACGTTCTACCATTGAAAAGGATCGGAGAAGATGTGTGGTCGATGACACGGTCAAGGCCCTCAAGTCGATTTGAAGGGGGTATAAGATGAACATATTAGGTAAGTTTAATACACGGTTTCCAAAAAGTGAATTTAAGGTTTTAAATAATTAGCTTTCTTATAAAATTAATTCACTTAGAAATATAATATATAAAAATAATTATATAATTACTTAAATTAATAAATATAAAAATTAAATAATTAAAAGGTAGGTATAAAATTAAGTAGCCCGGTTAAATGAATATTATGGGTTCCCTTTTAAAACCTAGGTGTCAAACTTAAAAAAAACTCGCGACCAATCATTTCCTGTTCCACAGTCCCATTGAATCTTACTAACCACCCCAGCCCGATCTACCCACCTTGGCGTCCACAATACAGTCATCCGGCGACCCTACAGAATCAACCCAAGCCAACTTATGAGGAACTGATATCTGGATGCATTGAAGGCATAGAGGACTGTCCTACGTCTCTCTCTTCCGCATCTGTCTTTTATGGCTCGATTTACAGCTACCTGTTCTCCGACTCCTTTTATTCTCTCCCTGCCAACATGGCATCAACCTTACCTCCGTTTGTGTCCTTCCCCGAAGCGCCCTGGAGGGATCACATCGTTCCAGTGGAGTGGGAAGCATGCCTCTCAACCTGGCTTGCCTTGAGCGAAGCCTATCTCTCCTTGTCCGGCGACGACTTTGGACGTCTGATATTGAAAGACGAATCCGTTGTAATCTTCCTAGCCTCCCTGATCAGAGAAGCAGCAGCATACGGAACAACTGTCGTGGGGGAGTCTCAGATAGCCCTATCACTCCTACGACAATGCTTCTCTCTCGTAAACAGGCTCTTCCAATTGCCAGATCCTCCTTTGCCCTTGCTCCAGTGGGAATTTCTCTCCGACCTCAGCCGGGTGTACGGCAAGAAGAGGACATCTGTGGTCATTAACGATATTTTTCATGACTCAAGGGTTAATACATCTTTACAGGCCGCCAAGAAACCACTCATTTTTGCCCTAGATTCTGGTGCCAAAGCTGATATAAAATCTCTTGAGTCGCGGCTGAAGAGGTTGAACCATCTCATCCATGCGTCGCCCGACACAGCAGCATTCCTCTTGGCCGGAAGCGATTTCCTTGATGGCCTTGTCAGCTGCTATAAAGTCAAGGAACATTCTTTGAGGAAGACCATCGTCACTACGACCTACCTCTGCCTTGTTGGATTGACAGAGGGAAAAAGCCCTAGGTTCTCTATGTTGAGCGACCAGCTCTATTCTCTGAAAGCGGCTGCCGATTCTTATAAAGCAGGCCCACTCAGTTCTGATGACTCCATGGTAGCAGAACTTGTGACAGTGACCCCGATACTGAAACAGGTGCGGCACCGTGCGAATGAATCCGCTTCCACAAGTAGTCGAATAGAATCGGTTATTACCGCGTTAGAGGGATTTCGTAAACCCGGTGGCAATATACGGCCGAAGAGATTAATTAAGCGGAAGGTCGATAAAGGAAAGGGAGTTATGACAGAGGACCAAGACGAAGTGGGAACGCAGATGCGGATGCACCGCATGAGCCAGGTATCCCAGATACAAGACTTGTTCCCGGACCTAGGGTCTGGGTTTATCTCGAGGCTTCTCGATGAATACGAAGATAACACTGAGCAAGTAGTGGCACATCTTCTCGAAGACTCGTTACCACCTCACTTAGCTACTGCTGATCGCGCCAAGGAACTGTTCGTATACAACTATCCAAGTTTGACTATAGCTACTAACATATTTGTAGATCACCCGAAAGAACTAGGAGGAAAAGCCATGATATCGCACCCCGCTCCACACCACCCCAAATCCCAACGCGACGCAACGCGTTCGATGATGATGATTTTGATAATTTGGCAGTTGACCTTTCGAACCTCCACTTTGGAAAACGGAACCTTGGAAAAACTGCCGATGATATGCTCAAAGATCGATCCTCCGCCCCCAACAAGGCTGCTATCCTCTCGGCGCTCTCTGCATTTGACGCCGACGATGACGAGCGGGACGACACTTACGATGCGGCTGATGCTGGTTTTGTAGTGAATGACGGCCATCCGGAGGATGCCGACGACCAGAAGCGGAAAGACGCAAACGAAGAAACACTCTTCAGAGCATATAAATCATCTCCGAAATCTTTCGATAGAGACGCTGCTACTCGACGTAGCGATGCTAGGACAAAACTGAAGCAAGCGACAGGGATGGCCGATGAGGCAATCGAAGGTTGGGCTGTGATGCTTACAAGAGCACCTCATCAGATGAAGCAGTTAGAGATGAAATATAGCGCTTTCGGCGGGGATCAACCCGTGTTGGCGTCGACTGCCTGGCGTGCCAACATGGCAGGTTCAGGAACAGAGGACTCAGAGGCAGACGGTGGCGGGAATTCCAACTCCCATCCTGGAAATCGTGGCCGTGGCCGTGGTCAAGGTAGAGGACAAGGGCGAGGGAGAGGTGGTAGGGGTCGTGGAGATGTTGCTGGTCCTTCCGGCGAAAGGGATACGGAAAATGCCAGACGGCACAAGGAAGCAAATAAGGGATCGAGGGCTAACCACAACCGACGAGACCAACGTGCTAAAAAAATGAGTCGTGGTGGATTCCCTGGTTGATCCAAGCATGACCACAGTTTCAATAAATGAGTAACATGTGGATCTCGGGGTGTTATATTGTGCGAACCCCCGTTCCACCTGGTTTCATGAACGACTAGGTTACGTGAACTTCTGTCGCTTAGTCGACTGTCGACTGCTATTCTGAATCTGCGGCAGTGGCAGCGGCACCGCGGGCCGCTTGCCTAACACCACGTCGCTGGCTTCCGGGCAGCTCGATTCATAGAGATCATGTTCGCTTAAAGCTTGTGCGTATGGGCTCCGCAGGTCTGCAACATCTGGAGACGTAGCCTGTGGGATAGAGTAGAAGGTATGGATCGGTGCCGGAGAGACGACTCCGCTGAATGGTGAGGCTGTCTCGTCAGGACCTATATGCCTAATTAAGTGTGATTGATCTTTTGGCGTCGCCAATTCTGAGACCGACGTGAGATCGTTGTCGTTCTCGCCGACTTTTCCATCGTGCATGCCAATCATTGACATCAATGACTCGCGCGAACTGCGTCTGCTGTCCAAATACTCACGCAGGTCAAAGCACTGCCTACAGATCGGATATACAGGCCAGCGGTCTGCTTCCTCGCGGTACTGTGGTAGTTGAGGCCGCGTTTCCTGGTCGCACTTTTCTTGAATGTCGTCGAATATATCGGAGACGGGCGTAAAATACGTTATCCTGGGCCCCGGTCCGAAGCACCTGTTCCGACCCCAGAGCTGGCCGACCAGGGCATTCGTCTCGCCGTCGACGATAGCGGCGCCGCTGTCGCCCGGGACTCCTATGCCGCCGCGTATCCACGCGTCGTCTTCGCTATCGCGGGAATACGGCTCCTCGATGTACCACTCGCGGGTGGCCTTGCCGGTCCCGTTCGCGCGACCACTCACGTACGCCGGCATCTCGCAGACCTGGCCCTTCTGGAAGCCGGAGGTCCGACCCGTCGAGCACACCGTCGCGCCGGGGACGACTGAGCTCAGAGATGTCACCGGGACCTCGCGACGTTGCGTCGTAGACGGGGATTTTCGCAGGAGATTGGCCTGCCGGGTGTCTGTCGATATTAGGGCCCAGTCCATCACTACGAGCGGGCGCTCTTTGCCGAACTAGTTCACGCTCGCGGGTTAGTAAATTTCGCATCTAGCAAGTATAGACGAGGTGAAAAAACTTGTTCGTAATCATAATGAAGATATGGCAGATCTTAGTTCTGATCTCCCTGGTATGGTAGCCCTGAGATGGCCATGGAGCGAATGCAAAACGCTCTGCATACTTACATCTTCCCAGTATGGATCATGTGTTACTCGCGTCGTGCTTAGATTGAAGCCGGATTTAGCAACCAGATCTCCGACTCGAAAATCATGACGGTCGTTGCTCAGAACGTCATGTCTCTCGTTCGAGCATCGAGCGCGGTCCGCCGGCGACGGATGCTCGACTGTCAGATGGGACGTCTTACGGCTCGCGTCGACAAATGGATGGAAGTTGGCCAGCCAGTAACTCTCGCCGCCGAAGGTCACGCAGGGCCCGAGCGTCGCAGTTATCTCGTCCTCGTCCTCGAGCTCCAAGCCGATGCTGTCTCCCATGCACGGGCTGACGTACGCGAAGGGGTTGCGCGGCAGGCAGACCTCGTCCGGCATCTGCTTGCCCAGGCCCCTCGCCCACACGAGGCGGTCGATCTCGCCGACGTAAAACACGAAAGTCACGGCGTCGCGATAGGTCTCGGTCAGCAGATCTCGGACGTGGCCTTCGATGACCGTCCTCTGATCTGCAGGTACTTCTGTCTCGGCCATGATGCAGATCTGCCGAGTACCGGGCTCCCTCCCCCGAGCCACGCTGACGGTGTGGCTGGGCCCGCACCACCTGGGCAGGAACTCGGCCAGGAAGGGCAGAACGCAGTGCTCCCAGTTCATCGGGAAGCTCGCCGATTCTAGTGAGCCGGGCGTGCGGCTTGACCCGGCTCCGGGGCTGTCGTTGGCCTTGGGCGTGCCTGCTGGATTATCGATTATCGTTAGCGACGAGGCTAAAATTGACGACGCCTACGACGACTTACCGCTTGCTCCCTTCTGCTTCCTCTCGACGGCCGCTCTCAGCTGATCTCGACATCGTTTCTTGGCGATGCCGATAGACATCTCTAGTTTGAGGGATTCTTCCGTTGGGTCGGACATCTTCGCCAGAGCCTCTTCTGCCCTTGGAGGGTCCCCTTTCGAGTTCGATGCGGGAAATGGCGTGGTGGCGGGAAGCGGTGCAGAAGTGGTGGTGGTGGTGGTGGTGGTTGTCTCCGAAGCGTTGCTTGCCTGGCACCCGACGGTTTTGAACGCTTTCGCTATGCCGTGACCCCATCTCACATGACAGTCCAGGAGGTCCCGGCTCGCGAACACGCCCTCGGTGCAACCTGATACGGGGCACTCGAGCAGGTGCTCGCTCTTCACGTGCCAGTTGAGCTCCTCCCTGGAGGCAAAGCCGGGGCTGTCGCACGGCCCGTCGTCGCCCCAGAGGCAGACGTGCACGTGCCCCGTGGCGCGGTGATGCTCTAGATCTTGTCTCCTGGAGAACCTGGCCTCGCACCCGGGCGCGCGGCAGAGGTACTCGCTCTTCGCTTCCGTTTCCGTTTCCGTTCCCGTTTCTAATTCTGTCCCCGGCGCCCTGGCGACGGCATTTCGAAGCGGACTCGGGCCGCGGGACCGCGGAGCCGCCGCGACGACGGTAGCGGCGGCGGCAGCGGCAGCGGTGGTGGTAATGGTGGTGATGGTGATGTCCGAGGCGCGGTCGGAGTGGATGGACGACCACGCCGATCCGACCGAGGATGTGCGCGATACCGGCGAGGCCGGGGAGAACGTCATCGGGTTCGCGGTTCCCGGGAGCGTCAGCGCGGCTGGCGACGCGTACGAGAAGTCGGAGACCTCGGTCCCCGGGAACTTCTCTACGATCCCGTAGCCCGCGCCTCCTCCTCCTCCTCCTCCTCCTCCCGTCGCGGCTGCTGCCGCACTCAGTGGCAAGGGGATGACGACGGTGCCGTCGTACCAGGCTGAGTCTCGCCGCAGGAGAGAATCCATCGATAACGGCTCCTCGAATTGCGGCGCGTGGGTGCTCATGAAAAACGGTTCCTTTTCACCGCTGCCGCCGCCGCCGCTCTGCGTGTCGTGACGAGTCGGCCAGGCGTCACTCATGACCGCTGATGCTGCTTATCTGCACCAACGTCTTTGGAATCCCTCCCGGGGGCACCGCCGGACGAAGAATCGAACTTCCGGCTCTCGGTGCTGCGCGTGACTGCTAGACCGCCCGCGTTCCAACGACTACCTAACTAATAACCACCACCCAGGATGACTTGAAGGGGACGCGCAGCTAGGCTAGGCTAGGCTATGCCGGGCTGAGCTAAGAGCTAAGCAAAGCAGGCCGTGTGTATGTTATATATATATGTATGTATATTTGAAGAAGAAAAGAAAAAAACACCATCCTCGTAAAAACGAAAAGAAAAAGATAAGATACAATAGATATTCGAGATCAGAAAGTACGATAGAAAAAAAAAGTTCCAAGGCTTAGTTAGTTGCCCCGTCTCGTTCCTAGTTCTTCATTGGGAACAAGAATAGCAATAAGAAAATGGGAATTGTTAGAGACTCACTCCATCGTAGTGGGCATTGCTCCCCAAGAAAGAGAGAGAGAGAAGAAAGGGGGGTTGGGGGGGGGGGGGAAGACCACAGCCAGCTCCCCATCTCGAATTGAGGCCTCCATAGGTTGGCGAGAGAGAGAGAGAGAGAGAGAGGGAGGGAGAGAAATAAGGCAGCCAAAGCCGCCATTACGGCGCAGCTGACGGTGGTTCGCATACCAGCTTCGCCTTTTTTTTTTTTTTTTAGGTTGCCTTATACCTAAAACTACTACACTACACTACACTTAGCTGCCAAGACATCATCATTTAATATCCAATCAGGAGACGATTCTGGGGGTTACATATCCTTGGCCTTTGCCCTACCGGGGGGGGGGATGGGGTGTACATGATTGGACGGCCTCCGTCGTCTTGCGATGCGTACATACATGACATGAAATAATCATTGCAAATCAACTTCGTGAGCCGTGATAAGGAACTCCTTCATTGGGGGGTTTGAATTGCATTTTACGTACGTGCGATGAAAAAATTTTTGATATAGAAAAATGAGATAGAGCGAGAAGTATATAGAGAGACAATGCATATACGACCAACGCAAAACCAAAAATAATAGCTGTCCGACGGCCGTTGGACATGTATAATCCTTTACAGAGCGAACAACCCGTCAACTACAGACAGCGGGCTCTTCACATTATTCTTTACATCTTTCCTTTTCCCTACCCCCTTCCACGGAACCCAGAATTCGTACACCAACATAACACCAACATAGTATATTATTCATGCCTGCATTCATTCGTATTTATTTTATATTTATTTTATCTCGAAACATCGCGATTGTAAAACGCAAGACGCCTGGCTAAAACCTTCACCCTCCATCACTTGATCCTGCCTCCCCCCCCCTTTTAAACAGACCAACTATTCCCTAGTAGTTCCTAGAAAATTTTTATAGGTAGGAGAGAAGGGGGAGAGGTCGAGAGGGAGAGCTCCTACAAAAGCCATATAACTCCTTCATTGTCCTCAAAAAGAAAAAGAAAAGACGAAACGCTGATGTATGTTTGTCATCCCCCCGTTGAGAAAATAAAAAAGAAGAAAAAGAAAAGGACGCCGGACTGCCGTGGTGATATATAGAATACAACCGATGCCTTGTTGATGTACACTGCCGCGCCCGACTCTGTGCCTTCCCATTTTTTTCGTGCTCCTTGCGCCCGTCCGAATAATGCATTGCGTAGGTTTCGAATCACTGGAACCTCTTGTCAAGTTGCTCCATGCCAAAGCAGAGGTTCTAGTCCATACCACCTTTCCTCTGGGCCCGAACTAGTTCGGCAGCTAGCTCACTATTCTGCCGTTCGCTGTCTTGTATTCTTTGCCTAGCGGCGGCTCGATCAATTTGCCTGGCCTCTCTCTCCTGCTTTAGCTTGTACTCAAGCTCGCGTAGCCTGAATATCCAATGGTTATCGTCGTTTCCCTTTCCGCTAGCGCCATCGCCGTTGGAAGTGGCCACACGCTCTAATTCAGCTCCTTTATTAGAGGGGCTGCGAGTCATACTGCTAGCTCTGCTCTTACTTGCCGGAGGGGTCGCCTCTAGATGTGTTGTCTTGCTGCGAGGGATCCGAGAGTCTTTGCGATGGGGCCCTGTCGGTACCAGGGGCGACGGGCTGCCTCCATCAACCATCTCCTCGTGCGAGCCATTGCTACTACCATTTTTCGTAGCCGTGCGTTCATAATAGCCAGCGCTGCGGATACGTGCGTCATTGGCTCGCTGAAGCGTAGCGTTCTCAATCTTAAGAGCGCGGTACGCCGATTCTAGTTGAGCTAACTTGCCCTGGGCATCAAAGCTACCAGACGCGATGCCTGAGCGCACGATGCTTTCAAGACGATCAAGTTTCTTGGTTCTGACCTCAAGGTTATTCTCGAGGCTTTGATACTCTTTCCAAAGCTCGCGCTCGACGGACTTGACGCGCGACTGGAAGTTACCGACCATGCCCTCAATAGTCTTAACAGCAGCCAGCAGATTTTTGCTGAAGCCGGGAAGCATAGTGGAGACCGACTCGAGCGATGGCAGAGCCCGCCCATTGATCAGGCTGTTGTCGTGAGCCCAGTCTGTACCGCAGAGTGATGACAGGCGGGTCCACAGGACAAGCAGCAGGTTGTTGCGCTCGACGAGCTGTTCCTTAAACGTGGCCTCGAGCTGGGCAATCTTCTTCTTGTCTGCCGCACGACTGTTCTCGAGTTCGAGAATGTGGGAGTCCTGGTTTGTGACTGTCCGTGAGACATGTTGGTGAGTGCGTTGGAACGCATCAAATTGGTTCTTGGTGTTACGATGAGCTTGGCGTTCTTTGTCTAGCATGTCGGCAAGTCTCCGGGACTCGAGGCCGTGAGACTCGAGGAGAGAGTCACGCTGCTTGATTATCCGGTCCTTCTCCAGCAAAGAGTTCTTGGTCGTGTCCAGTTCGCGGACGGAGTCTTCTAGCTCTCGCTGAAGCTTGGCGATGGACTGTCGGATCATTAGCTGTATGTTACTAAAGCCAAGGGGTTAAATATCTTACCTTAAGTAGACTTGACCTAGTCCCGTTCAAGTCTCCCAACGCCTCTCTGAGGTTGTTCTCTAGTTCCATGAGCCTCTCCTTCCATTCAGCGGCTTCCACCTCTCGGCTAGTGAGGCTCTTGCGTAGCCTCCTGACTTCATCCTTGGCAGTAGATGCCTCGCGGTTGAGTTCGTTGACGAACTGTTGGACTTCTTCCTTCTCACGAGTGGCGACAAGCTCGCGCTGCTTCCGTTCGTTCGAAAGACGCTGCTCTAGCTCCTTAACCCGGTCGCGCTCGTCCCGCAGGCTCTGGTCGGCATTAGCGAGTGCCGCCTCGAGGTCGCCGATACGAATCTTATCCCCCTCTTGTTCCTCGCGGAGGAAAGCGATCTCGCCTTGGCTGGACTCCTGTTGGATACTAAGCCGCTGTGCCTTCTCGTTAGACTCGTCCAGCTTGTTGTTAGCCTCGAGAAGTTTGACTTCGAGCTCCTCGGACTCCCTGTTAGCCTCATTCCGTTCCCGCTCGAGCTGTTCGATCCTCCTCGACTTCTGCTCTTGCTCGTCCTCAAGCCTAACGAGCGCCTCACTCATGCTACGCATCTCATCCTGCAGTGCCTCGAAGTTCTCGTTACGATCTTGAAGGTCGAACTGCAGCCTCTGGATCTCCTCCGACTTTTGGTCGCCCTCGGCCTCTAGGGTGTCGATTTCGTCCTGTGCTTCCTTCCGCAATACCTCGAACTCATTCTCTAGCTGAGAGTATTCTTCTAGGGCCTCATCCCGCTCAGCCTGGATGACCATAAGATCATTCATAGCATTGTCAAGATCTTCTTGGAGGCTGGCAACACGGTCGTCTGCTTGCCTCTTGGCTTCGGCCACATCCTCAAAGTCTGTCACGGTCGTCTCCAACTCACGCTGGAGCTCCTGGTTCTTGAATTTATATTCATTGATTTTGTCGCGGTGTTCTGCTAGCTTGTTTTCTAATTCTTCGCGTTCTGGATCCTCGACTGTCATGGTTAGTCTCGTGCGGGCGCTGCCTCTCGATGTTGACCGTTCGTGAGCACCAGCCCTTGATGCTGATCGATCGAAGAGACTGTCGACAGTCGAAGGGGCGGGACCACCACGACGTTGGGCGAGCTTCAAATCTTCGATCTCCTGATACAGTCTCTCCTTTTCGCGGTTCCGCGAGGTGAGCATTGATGTTTGTGCGCCAACCTCTCTCCGCAGCTCGGCATTTTCATGGCGAAGCTGCTCGCTCTCCCGGCGGAGATCTTCAACTAGTGTTGATGACTGGCTTAGTGAGTTACCTTGGTCCATCTCTCCCGACAAGCCCGAGACAGGGCGCGACCTTGACGGTGACATCGGGGCCTTGCGCGTAATATTATATATGTTTGTAGTGTGGTGCAATCCGGTGCCCGGTGCTGGTCCATTTATCTCCTGTTTGAGACGGAATAGCTCATCTCGAAGTCTCCGATTATCGTCATCTGCCTGTTCGCGCCGGGCGGTTTCCTGCTCGAGAAGGTCCTTCCAGACGTCTGCCTCTTCCTGCCTGCCCAGGCTCTCGCCCACACGGTCGCCTGCCCGGTCGCCCATTGTCTTGACAGTTTCTGCCAGGCGCCACTTCTCGGCCTGGTTAGTCATATTTTCAGCCCTCAGTCTCTCGATTTCGGTGGCGTATTCCTCAACACGCTCTCGCAGGTACAGTAACTCTTCTTGCGCCTCCTGGTCGAAACCTGGCGTCGGTAGTCCGTCCGAAGAGTATCCACTCCTCGCGGTGCTCGGACGATCTTCGTCGTCCCTAAGGCGCTTTTCTAACTCTTTCACTCTACGTCTGAGTATCTTGTTATCCCTCTGTATGACGGCTAACGAGGTCCTGAGCTCGACATTCTCCGAGATCATCTCCTTAACACCTTCTTCGGAGAGTTTGTCTAGGCGGTCAGAAAGAAACATGACCTTGAGCTTGAGGTCAAAGTTCTCCTTAGATAGCCGCTCGATGGTGCTCGACTGCTCCTTGAGCGTCAGATTCTTGCCGCTGCGCGCAGTGGCAGGCGCGGGAGTGTAGTCCGAAACTTTTCGTGTCGGCTGCATGGGCGTCGACAAGCCACCTTTTGTCTTGTACTCCTTGACCAGCGATTCCGGGACCTCAACATCGCGGACATGCCGCGCGATGACGGTGTCGGTCGGGGGGTTGATTGACCCTTTCTGGGCCTTGGGGGTAGTGAGCATATTGCCGCGACGTTCAGCCTCGGGGCTGTCGACCTCTTGCAGGGGTTCTAGATGGTCAGAACGCACAGTATCGGTGCCGTCGTCTACGGCGGAGGCCATGCTACCCATACTTATCGAGCGAGACAAGGTGTCGCTAACACTGCGAGTGAGGCCAAACGCAGGCGCAGCACCACCCGACTGAAGAGCGTAGTCGGCGCCCATGCCGACGGTGACGTCGCTGTCGACATCTTCACTAGTAATATAAGAAGAGGTGGACGACCGCCGACTTGTGTTAATATTGCGCAGAGTTCTGGGCCGTTTCCCCACCTTGAGCGAGTGGCCCGAGGTGTTCCCGGCATCGACGGAGAGGTTGAGCGGGCTTGGATGGGAGGTTCGAGGCTGTAGCGTGGGGGCGCCGGCAGAGAAGGACTCGTCTCGTGGGAGCCGAATGCTTGAACTGTCGTGCGCCGACGCGTCTGCGCCTTGACTATCGTATAAAGTATGATTGCTAGCCATGGATATTACCCTCGACACAGTACGAGCGGCGGCAGCGGCGGTGGGAGAGGAAGTCAGATTTTCGAGAGACGATGTTGTGTTGCTGGCATCGGCGGTGTAGGAGCCATTGGGCTGGAGCTCGGGCAAGGGTGGTTCTTCCGGCTGGGTAGCAGCAGCAGGGGGAGGAGGAGCGGTAGCAGCGGCAGCAGTCTGGGGAGAATGGTGGGGAGGGCTGGGCCTCGGAGTGGTTGTGCCGGGGGAAGGTGGCCTCTCGTCCTGGCTCGCTGGCGGGGGACTCTGCCGTGGCTGTGGTTCCGACTGAGACTGAGTTGCGGGCTGCTCGTGGGTGATGGAGACGGAGGGTGTGGGGGGTTTGGTGGTGGTCATAGCATCGAATAGGTACGTGTCGTCGACACCGGCTTCGGGGCCGGCGACCCGGACGGGTGATACGCTGGGCATGAAGCTCGACTCGACGTCTTGGAAATGGGCCCTCACTTGTTCCTCCTCGGCCAATGAGTCGCCATGCCGGTCGTCGTTCTCGAGTCTCGTGGTCTCGACGAAGCTGCTGTCGTCCGGGGGCGTGCGCGGGTGGTGTTGCAAGGGGATATTCTCCTTTTTCGCGGACACCTCCTGGACGGTGAGGGCCGAGGACTCGACCTTGTCCAGGTCTTGCCGACTCGCAGGACGGGTGGTCTCGTCTTCTTCAATCATGTCTGCTGGGGCATCTGAGGGAGGTGCTTTTTCTTATCTATGCCCTAGGAGTAGGTGAAATGCGGGCAGGCAGTATAAAATCCGTTGGGTGGTGAAGTCGGCAACAAGATGCGAAACGATGTCATATGGGTGGTGTGGATGATGGGCACACGACGATGTACGTAGAAGAATACAAGTCAGATATGTTGTGTGAAGGATAGGTTATGCCTGTCTAGTTCAATTGGGGTAGATGGTGGTGATAGTAATCTGGCTGGTGAGACCAAGACGAACACCAAGGTTGCTTCTTCTTCCCTCTTTTCTTGTTCGCTTCTAGTTTCGGCGAATGCCGGCGCGCAAGCTGAAGAAGGAAAAAAAACCTAGCTGTAGTTGGTAGTCAGCTGAAGCTCTGGCCGTGAGGTTCAACAGCAGTTGTTGAGTATTATTACTATTATGGGTGGATGTGCGGATGTTGAGAAATAAAGTAGCCTCTTTTTTTTTTAAATGCGAAAAATGGATGAATGATGGGCGATGGATACTGTCATTCGATTGACTGGGGGAAGGTGTCTCTGTCGCGCGCGCGCTCGGTCCTTACGTTGGTCAATTCTGATAGGCTCATCATTTGATATACATTATGTACCTGACACACGTACCTGCTGTAAGACGTTGCCAGGACACCAAAGTCATTCTAGCCCCAACCAGAGGCCTAAACATGCGCTAAGCAGCACAGAACGGGGCAAACCCCACTATACAAAATAGGTATACTAGAACGTACCTCCTACGCTGAAAGGAGAAGAAAGGTAGAGGTAGTGCTTCTAGTGTACACAGTACAGATATACTTAGGTAAGCACACTCATATAGAGTCTACTTAGCAACTCAGGAACTTCAAGTTCGGGAAAATAGTGTTATAAGAAATCCACGAATACTTACTATATATACATAACTAAGGTACGGTTTATAGGAAACTTATTTGCTTTTGCCCCCTTCTTCTCTCTAATCATAGCTTCTTTGCGACCAAGCATTGTACTATTTCGGACATGACGAACAGGTGCATAAAACAAGGATAGAATCGACCGAGTTTGCTCTCGAATCAGTCCTTAAATATACAAACACATCCGAGCCTGGATAGAATACCCAAGTTTGGTGGGGATAATTATAATTGTCTATCTATGTAGACGTACCTAGGTATGTATTCGGCATTATCATCCTGGCTACTACATGGGAATGGGAATGGGACTGGGACTGGGACTGGGACTGGGAGCGGGATGGTCGATGATGAACGTCGCAACCCGCGCGATGAGTCGATATAACGATAAAAATAACACAGGGGCCCGGCAAGGAAATCTCCGATTCTATACTAGCGGCGGGTACATCTGAAGTGTCAGATCGTCGATCTGATTGGTTGCAGCGTTATGTACATATCGGGGGCAGCACTAACAGTCGTCATTCATTAAGTGGTCACGAATGCAAAACATATACCACGTTCTCAGATACTCTCGTTCAGATAGGACCACGCCATCCGATGGCAATTGAGTAATCTTACCTACATGTCTAGGTAGCCACACATATATGACAATTGTTTGGTAGTGAGTACTGTACATCTCAACTTTGGCCAACCAATTTTCGTATGCGGCTGATTTTGTTTCTGGAAGATGCAAAACTTCAGCTAAATGCATAGAAACCCCTAAAACGAACATGCCGTATTACATAATGAGCTACCCGCATACACGGCGTCATTTTTGGCGCTAAATCTTTGAGGCCCCGTCAAAAGGCTCACCTTTAGGTACCTAAACTTCGGCATTTCGACTCTTGATGTTTGTCCGTGGCGATACGCGATTCAACTTATCTTCACCCTTACACGGCAGCTAGACCTCGATATACCTACGTTGGTACAAGTGCGGAATTCTCTCTTACCTACACATCTAATTAGGTTGAAATGGGACCGCGGTTCCTCATCACGGCCATCCTCTTGGCAGAGGTACATTAACAGCCACAGCCCTTCGCTTTGCGGACCTATGCTAACTCGCCCAGGACTATATCGTCGAAAAGGTAAGCGAACACTGACGAGTATATCGGTATAAACTCGGCCACATAGGTCCCTTTCCCTAACCGTAAATGATCGCATAGATCCTCCGTTCGCCCGGCTTCCATCGCGGAGTTCAACGCATCCACAATCATATCCAGGACATCAGGCACGGCCGCAACCCCCACGAGCCGTTGCGGCAAGGAGAGGCCACTAGTATGTCATTTCATACCCTGAAACCCACCTGCCTGTATGCTCAACAGTATCTGATACGTTGTCGTCTCCAGAGGAGCCAGGTATTGAAATGAACGGGTTTCTATCCCATTTCTTCGACGAGCTGCGAAATCAGCTGCGCGGGAAGCCGACGAACTCGACACCACCTCCCCAGAAAAGCCGATCGCCAAAGAAATGAGAATAGTACGACAACGGCAAGAACTATGATCATTACATCAATCCCGTCCGACCCGTGGACTAAGCTCCGATAGACTAGATAACTCGACGAGTCGGGGTCGGAGCTAGGTTGGCGAGCTCGAATTTGGTCTCGTCATCTTGGGACTTCGAATCTATTTGAGGTAGTATGTCATTGACGCCAAGCGCGACCCCGTATTGCGAAGGTTGTTCAACACCCGTCACAAGGTGATATTACCTTCTATAAAGCCGCCGGCGATGGGCGTTTCGGCAGATCTGTATCAGACGAATTTGAATACACGAGGCGCCGACAGTGCAGACGGTATATTTGACTGTCTTCCCAATACCACACAGACTACCTACCTATCGCCAACAGAAGCAGCTAGAGAAGGGCGTACTCCACCCGAAAGATGCGATGCCCATAGCAGATCAATTATTGATAGAGGATGGAGTAGCAAAGCGAGCAACGAGCACTCTAATTTGTGGGATCAGAGTAGGCCTTGCTCGTTTCTTCTACGAGCATGCTCAGCCAAAGAGGATGATTTAGTAAAATTATCACAACTCTGATCTTGAATATTTAATAGACTCGATATCGTAGAGACAGCCAAGTACACACAACATTATAACACTACAGGAATAGAATATAGATAAACCAGCTAGCATCACTTATACGTCATAACATGGCTGTGGAATACATTGTTTATTACTGAAGACATTGATCTTATGGCTCTTGGTAATTGTACTGCCAACTTAACACCCCCAAGGTGGGCACTCGATCACAATGACTTGTAACTAATGTATTTATATACATCCTAAGAAATCACATATACTCTCTTTCAAAGCCCGTGGGTATTTTAGTCACTTTGCTTGGTTAGTTTTATTAGCCGGGCCAAGTTTGAAATACACTCTCAACAAGGTGATTATATAGGGACAAGATAGATAGATCTTGTTTGTAAACCTTCTGAATAGGGAACTGGGAGGGTTGTACTCACACCAGAAGCTGCCTGTAGAGGCCCTAGGTACTGAGCCTAGTCATCGAAAAGGTGGATGCCGTCGCTCCGCAGCATATCTTGACCGCGGCGATCTGGTTCAGCCCACCACAGGCGACGGAGATATCTCAGCTTTATTATCACGAACGGGGCAACTTACCACATCGCACCGGAGAAAGAAGTAGAAATATTATATAACGCTTATACGTATAGCTTATATAAGGTAAGTAACCGTAGTAATAAGGATTCGATGTTGCACGAATGAGTTGTATAGTCTTCTTATCATAGAATATTTAGTTTTTTAACCCTGTTAGAAACGAAAGTAATTAAAGGAGAGGTGGTCTCAAAAAAGCAACCCCCGGCATTTATCTTATAAAAGTGATCATATAAAATTACTAAACGATACGAATCCTACTATTCTACTACTGTATTTGTTTTAAGCTTGACAAAGTAGCTTCATTTTACCACGGCGCTGGTAGATTCCATTCAAATAAAGTAGAACACTACTACTCTCGTATATACATATACAGACTAATAACCATATTTCTGAATTTATCGCCAATTTATCCAGTCACGAAAGCTAGCTAGCTAGCTATGCGGCTACGGCTGGTTTTACACTTATACGGAACGCGGAGTTCCAGGCACACGCTGGATAACAAATATGCTGAATTTCAACTGTAGCCGAAAGGATGACAGTAGCAAGTATAAGTTCCGTTGGCATCTCTCTTAATCTTCATTTTCAGTACGCCTCTTTTTTATAAACTCATCAGCTCAAACGCTAAATCCAGTATTCACAACACCCCTCTAAGTAAAGCGCTTCTTCCAGAAATGGCACCGCTGATCTGGCTCGTGACCGGGTGTACAACCGGACTTGGAAAGTCAATGGTCGAGAGCATTGCTAGTGGTGGAGATAGGGTCATTGCTACGGGACGCAATGCAGAGAAACGCCTCCACGATCTCAAGTCCGACAATGTCGCTGTTCTCGATCTGGACATTACTATGCCGAAGGTCGTTATAAATGCACAGGTCCAGAAGGCCATTGGCATATTCGGGGGGTTGGATGTTCTGGTTAATAATGCGGGAGCGTCATGGCCGAGCACTGTCGAGGAAGCCGAGTAAGGCCTCCTAGCCCTGGAAGATACGTTACGTTCTCGGGACTAACCATGGTCCTTCAAGCGACGACTTCATGCATCGCATCTTTGATGTCAACGTATACGGCACGATGCGTGTCACACAGAGTGTTCTACCGCATTTCCGTGGACAGAAGTCTGAGAAAATCGTATTCATGGGCTCCTGTGTAGCTTGGGGACCGTTGCCATTCTTCAGTCACTACGCGGCGGCAAAGGCAGCACTGGACGGTAAACCGCTACCCATTCTCCCTTGATCCCCCCAAGAAATTATTGACGTGACCAAGTCCTCGTCGAAGGCCTGCAGAAGGAGGTTGCCTCTTTCGGCATGAAAACGGCATGCATTGCGTCGGGCTCTTTCGCCACGGATCTCGGGGTCCCGAGGGAGGGCGAAGCGGGCGCCAAACCTCCGTCGCTGCCGGAGTATGCGTCGGCCTTCGGTCAATTCTTTGCTGACTTTGGAAGCTCGTTCGTGTTTAATGACAAGACGAAGTTCGCGACCTTCCTTGTAGATCTCGTGCATGGGCAAGGAAAAGCCGCCGGACGCCCTTGGCCCTCCAGGATATGTATCGGCCCCGACGCCCTGATGACAGTACGACAGCGCTGTAAGCAGACGTTTGATCTAGCTGAGGCATGGGCCGACGTTGCCAGGAGCATGTTACCTAATGGTCAAGAGCTGGACCCTAATCCCAAGGTTTTAACTTTATCCGCGTTGCCGACGCAATGGATCAGAAGTGAGTAATTAAGGCATCACAGGGTGAATATAAGGGAACACTTGGTCAATGTTTTTATGTCAGTAAGTTATACCACGGTGAATTAAAATGATACATATAACTTAAGGTCATGGTTGGGATCATACAGTAACAAAGAAAAATATGTGTACAAAATAGAAATCTAAGAATATAGATTCAGACAGCTACCTAATCATCATACCATACAACCGTGGCGATACCAGGTCCCTATCAGCCATCATATCCATGAATATTCTTACCTCTATGCTGATCTCTAATTTCATAGAGTATAGGAATGGTGATAGGCTGGATGCCTGCTCAATAATAAGTCAAAAATCCTTTTTTATATGTTACTTAGAAGGAAGTTGGGCAAGGTGCATATATTCAAGTTAAGTATACCAATCTCATTCTAGAGTGAATTCGAATGACTTTGATGTAGCTAACAAACTCTTAGTACTGTTGACCTTCCAGAGATACACTATCGCTATAACTTGCGCAAAAGAGCCACTTTCAAGTTGACTTTGGCTTCAACGCTACCTTTCATCCTACCTATTTTCGAAATTTCTTATGACTTTCGTGACAATCCTGCAGCGATCTGCCACACGTATGTCCCAAGGGTTTTCCCATGTGCCTAGTACAATAATTCCTAGAAACCTAGGATCTCGTTCGCTCTTGTAGCGATATTTATCGCCCCGGGGCTATCGCTATCGGCAGCTACGAGTTCCTTGAACCCGAAAGCTCGCAGCCCACTATCGTCGGTGCAGGATTGTAGATATGACGGCGTAGGTCGATTGGCGTGCTCCGACTCGCCCTTCCCGCCGGGGAAGTCCGGTCCAGGCGTGCCGTCAAGAAATGCGTGCTTCTGGCGTAGAAGATATTTGGCGTTCGACTCGGTGACTGGACAAATCGGGATGTATAATACACTCGAATCTGACTGGCCATTGTGGATCTTGTCGACTGCGTGGATAACTGTTGAGATCATCAGTGTCTGGTGCTTAGTAGAGGGAATCATTACTACTTACCATCGCAGTGCCATGCTACAAAGTCGCCGGGTTTTACCTGCGGCATGTGCACCACTGGAACACATACAGTTAGTAACGCTTTTACTCGGCAGGATAAAAACGGAATAAGGAGAACCATAGGAGTTACTCACTTGTCTTGTCAAGCTCAAGGTGCGGGTGTAGCACCGCACTGAACTCCTGTCCGTAACCAGGCCTTGCCCCCTGGAGCTCGCTTGTCATCTCGTTGCCGGCGAATTTCCAATTGTCCGCCGCGAGAAACGCATCGCGCGGCACCTCATCTATCTCCTTAATCGGCTGGAAAAAGGGGCGAAGGAGTAGGTACGCTGCCGAGAGCTGAAGCAGCGGGTTCACCATCAGGGTGCCCTCGAACGGCTTCGTATGGCTCATGCTCAGCCACCCCTGATACATGCGGAACATTGAGCAGGCGCCGAGCCCGTTGTAGTTGTCTATGACGGCGGGGACTCGCTTGCTCGCGTCCCACGGGTCGTATTCTTCCCACGCGCCCTCGAAGATCTTGTCGTAGACGTGGCCGCGCCCGTACCCGTGAGTTTCCCACCTCTCCACGCTGCCCCCGTCCATGTGAGGGCCTAGGGCAAAGGTGGCATCACCGGGCTGCCTGATCCGTAGGCGGTCAGCATACGACAGCGCCTGTGACAAGGATATGGCACTGTCGGGGTCCGAGGAATGCCAGAACTTCATGAGCGCTGTCGAGACTTTTAGCAGATTTGGATGCGACCGTGCTCGAAGCTGAGGCGCCGACCAGTACAGCTCGTAGACCTGTGGGTTGTTTGGCGGGA
The DNA here is from genome assembly GCA_022695795.1 of Biscogniauxia marginata. NCBI lineage: Eukaryota > Fungi > Ascomycota > Sordariomycetes > Xylariales > Xylariaceae > Biscogniauxia > Biscogniauxia marginata. The sequence goes on along the minus strand of MU404120.1, from coordinate 99,473 downwards.
ATGCTATAATCAGTCAGAGCGAGTATTTCTCGGTTCGTAATTGTGGAAAGCCTCACCTTTAGTCGAGGGGTTTTGTTTTACGTACTCCTCGATTTCATCTTTGAACGCGCGAGCCTCATCTTCCGGTACTACACCCCTGATGACGGCAACTCCCCTTTTCTTGAGCTCTCCTTTGAGCCTCGTCAGATCCGATTCTAGATCTTTGAACTCGACGCTTGGGACGATACTCGGCCCTTCTCTTGCGACTATTTCGTTCTCACGTTTAAGTTGGTCGAGAAGTCTATACCAACTAGCAATGACGCGATCCTCACGGCCGGCAACTAATGTCTTCTTAAGCTCGAGGAATCTCTCGGGCAGCGTTGATTTATCGCCTCCTGAAAGAGATAGAAAAGAATCGGAAATATTACCCTCCCTCTTAGGAGCCTGGGAGGATGCCATTCTGAGTTGAGGCACTTGAAAGATTCCGGTATACGGTATTCTATTTGGGCAAATTGACTAGCTATAAACAACCCGCGTGGATATATGGAATAGGGCTCGATTTTGCATAAGGGAACCAAGCTCTGAAGCCATTAGTTTACTACATAAGTCAACCACGATCTCTCATGTCAAAGGACCAGCCGGGGGTTAATATAAGCGAACATCCTGAATGGGGAATCATGTTATATATCGGTCGGAATTGCTCTTTGAGGCGTGGCCGTTAGTGAGGATGATCTTGTGTGCACTCCTATATGCGACATAGCTGGACGTCTCATGGACAAAAAGCAATGCAAATACTACGTAGCACGTCTCGAATACTTCATTTCAAGGAACCCGATGCGGGGAAGAAGATAACAACAGTTCGATGACTAGTCGCGGAACCTGAACTCGTCGGAGTTGTCATCTGAGTTTGCACCGCCTACGACCGTGACCGTCTAGTTTCTGGAGGCTAAATACCTGAATAGGTAGTCGTAGCAATAGTAGTGGCCCCTTCGTCGGAGCGGAGCTACTAAAAGGGGCAACTCCGACATCCGTCTCCCTCGGTAGTATGTAATAGAGTGTACGATACTCGTGCTAGTACCAGTAGAATCCCCGCAGTGCTTACACCGGAGAGCAGATCATATACTCGTATATGAAATTCCTAGGATCCTACTGGTTTCTGGCCTCAATTGCCAATTGTTGACTTTCGGTGCTTCCGACAAGGGTGTGGATGTCGGCGACTAAATTAACATGAAGGGAGCGGAGGTGATAAAAGAACAGACCGATGCCGCACGAGACACTAGCCTACACGTCGCTATGGTGAAATTTGTAGAATCCGACACCTCTGGCCTGCCTGTGAAGAGGAAGCAGGTAGCCCAAGCCTGTCCAGGGTGCCGTCGGCGGAAGAAGCGATGTCTGCACAACAATGCGGGAGGTTGCAACGGCCGGCTCGGGTTAGCGGTGTCTCCTAGTAGGGAAACCCAGCACCCCCAGCTTGATACTCACGTTCAAGTTACATCGCCTAGCCGACTGACTACTGGGCCATTGGACTCCATCCCGACCCCTGAGGAATCTGCAAGTTCGGGAGGCCATACTTCGAGATTTGTGGGCGACTTGAACCCCGAGGCCATCTTCATGGAGGCTACGAGCCTCTGCTCTCGTCGCGATGTCTCGGCACCCGGAGGATTTGGGGTTTGGCAACCTCAAACGTCTCACGGACACAAGTCCACGGACTCGTCTGCCTCGAACTTGCCCTCGCAACGGACTGTCCAGGACATCTTGAAGTCCTACTTGTCTAGCCACTATCTACCCTGTTGTCCGCCAGCTCCCGACTTTGCTGTCCTGCGGCATATCTATGTAGAGAAGCTAGATCCCATCTTCCCAATCCTTAGCACCCAGCTGAGCTCTCCTCCCCAGGACGAGGCAGCGAATAGAGTGATGCAGCAAGTGGTAAGCCTTGCAGCAGCAGCAGACCCCGAGGCTACACAACATTTGCGATTGAGCACCAAGGGGGAACTTCTCTCGCGACAAGAATTCTGTTCTTCGCTGTCGAACTCGATTCAGATATCGGTCGATGCTGGGCTAATCACGGATCGGATTTTCCTCACACGTATTCTTGCCGCACTGTCATTATACATACAACCTACTTGTCCTGAAGATGCCGATGTTCCTGCTCTCTTCAATAGTCGCGCGGTCCACCAGATGCATACGTTAGGACTTCAGATGGCAGCTGACGAGGGGACTGAGAAGAGCCAGATGATTCGATCTATATTTTGTTGTCTCTTTGCCCTAGATCGTATCAATGCGGCATTCTACGGCCGCGCTTGTCTTATACACGAAAGGGATATCGGATGGGACTTGGATGACTGCATTAGGAGACAACCGCCGCCGTTTCGCCTCTTGTTGATGATTATTAGTTTGCTTGATAAAGTGATCAGCTTGTACCGTCCTGCAAATAGACACGAAAAGGCTGTGCTTATCGAGCTGCCCATCTTCGAGCAGATGATCCTGGATGCCGGCGCATCTAAAATGTCGAATTCATGTCTAGGTGAGTGAGCAACCGTGTTATCAGCATAATATGAACATTCAAAGATATCCTAACACACTGCCAGCGTCCCTGGAAATATTTTACCATTCAGTATCCATCCTCTCCAGTCAGACTCCAGCATATGCGACTTCGACAGACCTGCCCACTCCAGCGACTAACACCCGACGGTCTCTGTCAGCCGACCGCATATCTTCTATTGTCGGAGAGGAGTTCCCTGGTCTGTTATCATATATGCCTATCATACCGTATGGGGTATCTTTGTCGCTCAGTGTATCATATAGAAAGATGCGTTATAGTAAAGTCCCGATGTTCCGAAACCGTGGTAAGCAGGCCTTTCGGGAGAACACCTTGTTACTAAAGTCTCTGGGGGACACGTTCTGGACGGCGAAGATCATGGTAGCAATGGCTGAGCAAGTCATTCAGGAGATGGACAAGGCTGTTGCGTCTCTAGCCCAAGAGACAGGTCTAGCAGATTCCTCAAAAAAAGTAGATTCTACTTCTCAGGGAGATAATCTAGCAACAGAACCAGCCGCCTCTGATATCTTATTAGATAACACGATTCAAGGGGATAACAACTGGGCACTACTAGAGGCAGTCCCTGATTTGGACGTCTTTGGATATTTTGACCCGACCTTTGATCTGGGGGCTGTAGATGCCGCACTCGAAGGGAACCTCGACTTCGGAGCATCGTCGAACTGGTACGACTGGCAGCAGCTCTGGGGGTGAAATAGACGATTATCCTCGTAGGCATATAGTGTGGGACTTTCCACAGAACTAAGGAGCTCGCAGTGTCCATTCCTAGGCAACTTGGCCGGGGCATGTTTCCTGCCATAACAATATTTAATCCCCAGGGTGCAAGGTATACAACGGAAAGGGCCTAGGAGCTATATGTCATCCCGCCTAGACTTACTAGAGCGGCAGAGCTACTGCAACCTAATAGGAGATACCTACATTAGCCAACCCACCTAAAGGAGGCAAACCGCTGCATATACACATTAGACTAGCCCCGCACTACCTATTCAATCCTCTTCTTGTCCTTGGACCTGCCGGTGATTGTATAATATCTCATTAGCCGCGGAGAACTAGTACTCTTCCAGGATACTCCTTTCTGCTCGGCAAGATTAATGACAGGCACATCATTTCTATTCCTTCCTATACCACCACCTACATAGCTCGCGACTTCGTTGGGCTGCCGTTTACAAGGCAAACGAGGGGATCCCTATATAAAAGAATGGAGCTTCAGAAAAAGATCACCGTGACCCTCCCACAGATCGCCAAACTCATCGACCACTCTCTCCTTCATCCAACGATGACAGACGGGGAGATCCTAGCTGGCCTCGAGATTGCCAAGAAACATAAAGTCGCTACGGCATGCATAAAACCTTACTGCGTATCTGCCGCCAAGGACGTTCTCGAAGGGTCTGGCGTGCTAATATGCGCCGTCGTCGGCTTCCCTCACGGAAACAGCACCACAAACATCAAGGTTCTAGAGACGGACGAGGCCATCAAGGCAGGGGCCCATGAGATCGACATGGTAGTTAATGTGGGCAAGGTGCTCGGAGGCGACTGGGAATACGTGAGAAATGAGATCCAGGCCATCAACGAGGTCGTCATCAAGCAAGGAGCTGCTCTCAAGGTTATCTTCGAGAACGACTTCCTGGAGGACGAGCACATCATCCACCTATGCAAGATATGCACCGCGCTGTCTGTGGCCTTTGTCAAGACGTCCACGGGGTACGGCTTCGTGAAGCAACCCAACGGCCAGTACAGCTACAAGGGCGCAACCGCGCCGCGCCTGAAGCTCATGAAGCAGAACGTCGGGCCGAACGTGCATATCAAGGCCGCCGGTGGCATAAGGACGTTGGACCAGTTCCTGTTTGCGATGTCGTTAGGCGTCACGAGGATAGGGGCAACCGCGACCACGTCGATCCTCGACGAAGCGGCCAAGCGTGGGATCAAGAACACGCCCACCGAGGTGCCATTGCCCTCGGGGCTAGACACACATGGAGGTGTCTACTAAGATTTTATCGGTTAGAACACTTCCAAATTGTGATCACTGCTTTGCAGCGCCTCTCGCAGTCAGTACGCCCTGAATGAAGAGCTCTAGACTCCAGGAAGACTCGTATGATACCAACTAAGACGAAAGAAGGCTGCGCACACATTGTAGAAAGGAAGAACCGGATTTCTGCGACTAGTGTGAGTACACTAGCCTCATACTAACCTGGGGGGTACTGGTATGAAGGAGGTTCAAAGAGCTTGGAGTCGTGAAATAAATAAGTGAACTACAAGAGTATTAATTAAAGTTGTATTGATACCCAGAATGCCAATATTCATCTAAAAGTAGCCCCAAACTGTTAGCTGGCTGCACGGGACTGAAACCTGTACGGTTAGTTAAGGTAGGTTATGTTTGGGACTTCGGCATGTAAATAACAAGAATTTGTCTTTTCATGTGTTACCCACACGAGTATGTCGCTTTCGATTTTCCTTTTCTCTCTTGGGGCCTCTTTTATTATTTTGTACTTGATTATAACCAAGGGACAGATGAAAAGCTTAGAAAACATGCGCCTTTTGACAGGACTACGTCAAAAAGAAAAGCCATATTTAGAGATGTAATGTCAATTTTGATTTATACGAGAGGTACGTAAGATTCAGCGGTTTGCTAAATTTTCCAACTTCCAAAGTTTTAAGATACCTCGAGAGCTCTTATCCCGAAAAACCGCTTGCTTGCCTATAATTCCTTTTCCCTTTTCCTTTTCTTTGTCACACCCTTCCATAATTCGCTATACCCGTACATCATCATCCGGGACGATATCGTCGATCACACTTGGAAGCTTTTAAAGAAACTCCTGCAGTAGTCCGCCTTGCCCAGGGGTACTCCCTTCATGCGCAAGATGGCGTACGTTATGCTGAGGTGGAAGAAGACGTTTGGGATCGTGTACTCCTGTATGAAACCAATGGCGGGCAACGGGATATTCTTGGAGGGGAGCAGGAGGGTGACGTTGTCGGACTCCTTGACGCTGAGAGACTCGGGCTTTACGTCCGCGAGCAGCTTGAGGTTCTCGTCAATGACGGCGAGGCACTCAGTCAGGTTACCTGTCGAGTCAGATGTCAACTAATTGCTCTTTTACCTAGATTATAGGGCTAATTTCTGCCTAGATCAATAACTGGTAACTTTGGTATTATAGAGAATCATAGAGAAGCCTGGTCTGGATTGTGACCTCCAACTTAGACTTTGGCAAAAGGCGTATAAAGTACTATAGATTCTTGGGGATTTACATACGGTCTTTGTCTTCCACGTCGGATAGTTGCTTTCCGGTAAGTTGCCCGATAGCTCTTCTGGTCACATTGGCCGTGAGCCTAATCTGCGCGTGTAGGGGCAACATGTCTTCATAGATCCGAGTTTCGAGTAGTTCAGACATGGGAATGCCTTTCTCGGTGGCGTATGCCTCTGCCTTCTTGAGGAGGCTCGACTCGGCCTCCAAAATGTTGCCCAGCACCGGGATGCTGGATTCGTATAGAGATGTCATGACGGACTGATATGAGCAGGGCGTCTTTCACACTTGGTGTTTTGAGTGCTAGAGGTGTAGACCATAAGAGAACAGAACTGTGAGAGCACAGAGTAAGGGTTAGTCCTAATATCGCAGACACGTAGTTGACTATTAGTTTAGATTCTGTTTGATAGAGACAGACTAGAAGCCTATCTTTCTCTTCTTTAAATAGAAAACTAAATATATAGGCTCTATATGGCAACCTCGGCACTTCGTATTGACTAAAGCATTTCTGTTATGCTATAACGCCGAAATTGGGACCAGATAGAACAGGGATGGTTCCAAATTAGGTCGAGGTGACACGGTAGGCCGAATGAGATACGACAGAATTTCTAATCAGTGAATTATGAATCCCGCTGCATGGAAACATCTGCTTACAAATTCTATAATCCGGTCACTGTGTTCGCGAAGTGATAGCGAGACAGAAGAAACGGTAAGGGCGCGTTTATGACATGAAAGGAGTGGAGGGCGCGCTTGTGACAGGAAACGGATGGAAGGGCGCGTTTATGAGTCGTGAGGACAGGAAAAGGGGGGGAGCGTGTGTAACAGTCTATATAGACGTTGGCTTCATTTGCTATGTTGCCATTACTACTAATTATGATATAACTGATAGTATCTATCAATCTAACTTTATACATTCAGTATTCTCAAGCGGGTGATAATGCAATTCCAACTATACCTAGGTCAGTGTTAGGCATGGATTGTCAGGCCCCCTACGAATCCTACGCGAGCCTATACGACCTTTGTGTATAGATCATGGCTTCAACTTGTTCACCTGGCTCTATTCTGGATCAATACATTCGCTTTAATTATAGCTCTTATCTCGTCCTAACAACCATCGTTAGCAAAAAACCTAGAGGACGAAATATGTAGATGTAGTCTCCTGACGCGACAGAATCTCTTAAGACAACAGGGTTCGTGGGGAGACGAGAAGTAGCAAGACTTGACAGTAGAAAGTGGAATACAGTCTTCACATCCATGAACCTGCAAGCAAGTCGAGCAACTACTTGTAAGGCACATGTTTAATAGTCACTAGAAATTTGCAAGACGCCGACGGTACGGAGACAAACGCTTTGAATTGATTCGTAAATTAAAATCGCTTAGATGGCTCGCGAGGCTACAGACAGTAGAGCCTGAAAACTATATGTTGAGAAAAGAAAAACAATAAACCGCAACGCCACGCATCCCCCCCGGGGGCCAGAACATGATGACGTACTACGCAAGGAGTAGGTATAGCCCAGTGAGTAGTGTATGTGAAAAGGCAAATAACGCTGTGTGATGTGTCAACCTGTTTTCCACCGACACACACAACAATAATAATGATAATGATAATAAACAGGTTTCGAATCAGATCAGTCCTTCGTGATCCAGAGCCAGACGACGGGCTTCTCGCCGGAGCGCCCCGTGCGCGAGCGGTCCCAGCCGAGGTCGCGCAGGGTCTTCTTCATGTCGCCGGCGTCGTCGCCCGCGAAGGTGACGCCCTTGTACCAGCGGCCGTTGCCGCCCGAGATGAGCTCGGTGGCGCGGTTCATCTTGCGGACGGGGTTGGTGGCGCCGAAGCCGCGCAGGAGCTCGGCGAGCGTCGTCCCGGCGGGGACGTGGTACGCGCCGTAGTAGAGCGCCATGCTCGCGGGCACGCGCCACGGCGGCGTCGACGACTTGACCACGTGCACCTTGGTGTGCTCCCCCGGGAAGAAGTAGTTATACCCCGGCTCGCAGCCCGCGCCCCCGGTCGAGTTGGTCAGGTTCAGCGCCGGCGAGTCCGCGCTCACGACCGGGTGCGGCTGCGGGGGCCGGCTCTGCCCCGGGAAGAACGGCACCGCGTGCTGGTACCCGTTGGCGGGCATGACGTAGGCGGGCCCCTGGCCTCCCTGGTACGGGAAAGCCTGCTGCTGCTGCTGCTGGTAGCTCATAGCTATCATTCCTGGGTAGTTGTAAGCTCCGGGGTTCATCATCATGTAGCGGCCGGCGCCGGCGTAGGAACCGAAAGGCATACCTCCAGTGGTTGGGTTGCCGTAGGCTTGTCCCGTGTTCGCGGCGTTACCACTAGCATCCCAGCCGAAGGTTGTGTTCCAACCACCTTGGCCAGCCATCGCCGCCGGAAAGTCGGTCTGCGGAAAGTTGTGAGGGGCGTTGCTCGGAACGGAACCAAAGAGAACTTCAATGTCGAGATCCCAAGGCTCCGGGACCACGTAGTAGAGGTTTGGATTCGAGTTGTTGTCAATCCTAAAGCCGGGTTCAAGAGTCTGGTAGGCAACTTCGTTGTCGCGAGTAGTGTAACTATCTTCAGGGGTAAAAGGTTAGCAGATCGCAAATCTTCGGGGAGCAAAAGAAAGAAACAGCGCAGGCTTTGAACGAGATCAGTGTGGTTTTATAAGCTGGCCGAATAAATTGAACATGACCAGGTCATCGTGCTGGTGACGATAGCGAGCTTACCAGCTGTGGTTGTATCCGGCTCAGAAACCTCGTCAGAGTCTGCCTCGGAGTTTCCTTCGTCTCTACAACCTAGAAGAACCTCGATGTGCCAGAGCTCGTTGCCCTTCGAGTCGTAGTATGATCCCACTACTAGCCAGGCCCAGGAACGTCCAGACGGATGAACCTGGAGATGTTGTCCTATGACGAGCTTTGTGGCAGGGTACGGCAGCTCCGCAGTAGTGTGTTGGATATACTGAGAATCCACCTTGAGGGATGTTCCACAACTAGGCACAGGCTCTAGTTGTGGGATAGGAGTCACTGAGAAGGGAGGGAGGAATGTGGTTCAGGGTTTGGGTTGAATCTTGATCGCGATTGAGACAGAAAACAAGGCAAATATGAAGAGAGACAGACCGTGTGGGTAGGTGTTTGTAAGTAATAAATAGCTCTGGTTGAAAGTTGATGGTCTATGAGTTGATTATTGATGACAGCGTAGATGGATAGTGACGAGGAGAAGGAGAAGGAGGAGAAGGAAGAGAAGATTCACCATGAACTACATCAGGCTTTTATATTAGAAAAAGAAACACGATTCTCGGCACTAGAGAACTACGTGAGTGATTCATATAATATATTCTTCGTGATTCACTATTCTTAAGGTATTCAAAGATTGACAACAATAGGCCTAAGCAGCACGTCAGATAGCAGAACCATTGTCCATGTGGCAAACACAGACCACCACTAACACTGACGGTCTAAAAAGTCACCCGTGTAAGCCATAACCATGTCAACTCAGTAGTGAATATCTAGTGCAAATAGTGTGTTTGTTTCCAGCGGCAAATTTGATTGCCTAGTAGCGTACTTTTCAATCCCAATCGGCTTGTGACTATACAACGAGCGCACAGTAGAATCGGAGGTGGCCTGATAGCAGTACTTGACCACCAGGTGAGCCATCAATATCGAGTATTGGGGCCAAGCGTCAGAGCTTCTTCCACACGTTGCCGTCATTGGCCACAACTGGCAGATGAGACGAAGCAAACAGAAAACCCAATTCGTAGCCAGCAAGTAAAACAGGTAGAGCTGACCATTCTCTGCCAAAAGGAGTTAGGTTTGATATGCGAGATACGCGAGCATGTCTCGAGTCAAGTTGGCAGATTAGTGTTCACTACTTGGTATGAGCCATCAGATGGCACAAGCCAACCAATAATGAAACACTTACGCAGGCTAGCGCCACGAGTCTAAACCCGAGCTCACGAAAATAGTGGCAGCGAGGTGCTTGTACCATTAACAAGTCGCGAGACGAGTGCTGCAGAGGCCAACCCCTTGCTGTTGACGTGCTACCATCCATAGCTTTTCGCGGCACGGTCCGGAGCTCCAGAAGGGCAAACAATGACGGATCCACATGGAGTAAAGGCCATGACGGAGCGATACATTCTAGGCGTCGCCAAAATTACAGCGCACGTGGCCGAGTCACGTTTCGTAGAATTCGGGGGGGGCAGCACATGTCTGTGGAGGCAAGTAAACCAGGCACTTACCATACCGGCGTCGGGTTTCTGCTCTTGAGCCAGCCTAGAGATGAAATAACCGAAGGTAACGAACCTGAGAAGTACCCTTCATAGAGACCTTATCGTAAATAGCCTGCCAGATGGCCATCATCCCGTGGAGCAAATTGGAGATAGACCACAAAAAATGGCAAGGTATCAATATCGTGCCGTCAATCCATAGATTCGCCTTCTTGGTCAACCATACGCAGACCACCACCTCGTTTTCCCTCTTTGGCCCCGTTCTTCAGCTGCCGGCGTTTCTCCATCTCGGCGGCAACGAAGCCCTTCAGGGCAACCTCGGTCGTCACGGTGGCGCTGTATGAGACGGCGTTCCAGCTCCAAATATTGCGCCTGTCGGGGTCAGCCCCGGCGATGAGGAGTATCTGGAGGACGTTTAGATTCCCATTACAGCTCGCAAAGTGGAGGGCGGTGTTTCCATCGATGTCGGCATTCTGTAAGGCGACCTGCGCGCCTCCCGGCGCAAAGGTGAGCAGCAACTGAACTGCGGTGTCATGCCCTCCCATGCTCGCATACATTATGGCGTCCCGGCCGCGGACATCGTGGCGCAGGATGCAGGAAGGATCATTCTCGGAAAGAAGATGGACGATCTCGCTGTAGCCGGCGGCGGCGGCTAGCATCAGAGCGGTCTGGTGGTTCTCGTTGAGCGCAGGCGTGGGGAGCTCGTGGCCGAGGGCAACCAATGTCTTACATACTTCAAGGTGACCCAGACTAGCGGCCAAGTGAAGATTCGAGTTGGAGAGACCGGCAGTAGACTGGTCGGGATTGTGGATGAGGTCCGGATGGGACTTGATGATACGTCGCACCAGCAGGTCGTCGTTGCAGTTGACTGCCCGACGTAGTCTCAACGACGGTTCGATCCTAAGGTCGAACATGTCAGTCGCTAGATTCTGAGGTAGTATGGCATGGTAGGTACCGCAGGGCTATTTGGCTTTGAGAAGATTGGACATGTCCAACTCATGTACTGACATGATGCTTCACCGATTCTCCCGTTCCTCTTCCTTCTCGGTCACAGCAAATCACAACACTCAATGCTGATATTCAACCTGACCCGACTAGCATGCACCCCGTTCGACCTTAGTGGGAACACTAGACAGAAAATAGTAGTATAAGGCTAGTAAACTAGTTTTCGACTCAGAACTCTAGCCCGGAATTCGACGTCGGCGTGGTGAGACAGCTTTGGTGGAGTCCGATGACGATGTGCCCCCCGACGCGTTCACATAAGTCGCGGGGCAAATTGTGGGGGTCTGGCTTATATAACCTAGGTACGTATCTGTATGTACCTACCTACCTACCTAACAGTGAGGTAACCTACCTAGGAACAGTTGAGTACCTACATAGCCCCCTCTTTGTGGCGTATGTGGCACAAGCTATATAACTCAAGACAACTTACTGTACCTACCTTAGGTAAAGTGAATTAATATTACTTGGGATAGGTGAAACGGGTAGGTAAATGCGGATATATACCTACCAGTAGTAAAATCTCCAAGATTATGATCAATGTTTCCTAATAACTTAGTTTAGTACCAGTAGGTTGAAAGCATCACGCATTAATTTATAAGCAAAGAGCAAAATACCACTTGATAATAGCCATCCCTCTCTCTACCTATCGATGTTTAAGTTTATGGTAAATATTTCTAGTCCATAATTCTAATTCAAGCGGTGTGTAGCAGCGAGCGTCTATTACATATAAAACGTCTCGTCTCATGGTTGGTTAATTGCCTTCGCCACTTGATTTGTGAACATACGCTGCGCAGGGGTGGCAATCCTTCTTTCCTATACCCCGTAAAGGTATTCCCCACGCCGTCCATTGATTTTTTCGTAATAGCCTATTGGCTGTATTACGGATGACTTGGCAAAGGCATCAGTTTTTCTGTCGAATGATGGAAATCCTATATCATGGAGACTTACTCAAATTCGGTCTAGAATATATGACCATTATCTTTCAATGTAGTATTTAGTGAGAAATCCCTGAAATAATGATTGTAACTGTTTACGAGCAACCGATTAGCATAGGTTCCCTCCGACTGAATTAAAGGGTATTTTTGACCTCAGCTTACTTATACCATCTGTTATGAACTTAGTTCTATATGATCATTGGTGACAAGGCAAATTTTAGCATCGTGCGCAGTAACATGAGGGAGTATAGGGAAGTTCTATATACCATTGTGTTTAGGAAAAAGAAGAAGATTCTGATAGTATAAAGATTGAACCAATGTTTGCACACTGGAATTCTTATAAACAAACAATCTATGATACATAATCCAAATACCTAGAGACTAATCTAGCGCAAAGAGTAAATTCTATAAGCCGTATTGCGGTGGTATACAGAGTGAAGAGCAAATTATCATCCATGCATATATATCCATACATATAACTAATGTAAATCCCGTGCGAATAGACTGCCAACCGACATATTTATTATACCATTATCTTTGTTTATTTCCCGAGGCAGTAAATATAGCGAATCCGGTGTCGAATTACATCTGGAGGAAGCCTAGCAGAAGGGCAAAGCTCATGGCGATAGAAACATGCATCGTGATAGTGGCGGATCGATCCGCCCCCGACTCATCATCTTGAGTGGAGTTGGTGCTGTTGTTATTTCCACTCGAGGGCTTCTTCCGCCGGGGCTCTCGCCTCTGTTCCTGATGCGCTGCAGAGCGCTTGATGAAGGTCTCGAGACTGAGACTTCTGTCAGACGTGGCCACAGGACCAAGCTTGATGAGATGTAGTTGCTTACTCTTCGGCAGATGACAGGGCATCTCGGATCTCGTGTAACCCATTAACGAGGGACTCGCGTTTTGTCGGTAGGCTGGTGGCTTCACCTAGTAGCACGTCTCGTGCGGCGGGCGAGTCTTGTGACAAGGAATCAGGACTACCCATGCCTTGGACGGCGAAGGGCAATACCAAGCCGATGGAGAGTAGTTGAAATACGGAAACACTGCGAATCATGGTGGCTAGCCTGGGAGTACTTAAGTAGTTGGCGCCGACGTAGACGAGTTGATTTGGGCGCTTGACAGATGGATGAAGCTAACTTATGTCGAATACTTGAGAATAATATTATTGAAGCCACATGTAGTGAAATTGGCAAGTTGATGGATGGATTTCCTACTGGAACATCTCGATCCTAAGAGGAAGCAGTTTGCCCTTATATCCCGTCGATTAGGACGGCGAAGACTAAAGACTATGCATACATGTACACTAGGAAAACTATGTAGATGGGTAGCTATCATACTATAAACCCCTGTATAGCCCCGCAGTATGTGTGTTGTCGGGACCGTCATCTGTTTATCATCAGCAAGATGGCCTCAGCAATGAATCTGTTTTAACTCGATTCGGGGTGCATAAGGCGGTGCAACCCGCAGAGCTCAGCCCGTCATATGCAAACATCCAATCAGAGACTGTGTCGCAGGAGCAGAATGATACCTACCCGGTAGTCGTAGGGACGATGGATTATCAGGGATCAGGCCCTCCTGCATAGTGCTTTCGGGTCGCTAAGACGGGGGAAGGGGGCGCATGTTGCCATCGTCTCTCTTTTTTTTTTTTTTTTCTCGCTGAATTGAAAATGGAAACGGTTGTTAAGGTAGATGAAGCGATAGCAAGGAATTGAATTGATCCTTCGATGCAAACTACCCGTATGAATTGTGATAGGTCGACGACATATCTGCATACCGTCATTGCACGTGTCTACGACATCTGCCGGTAGCCACAAGACAGTGCAGGTAGAACTTAAAATATGTAGCGGTAAGGTGCAGCAGAATAAAAAATGCTAAAAGCAAAGCGGAGACAGGTACCTAGGTAGTTACCTATGTACGTGGGTAGGGGAATTACATAATCACGGACTTACACCACCTTTATTAGTGGTGCGCAAAATATTCTTTTTTTCCTTCTCGGATTGGACGAGTGACGGGTTGAAGTTGAAATGAAGAAGGTTGAACCGAAAAACAACCCCAAATCATAAATATCTTTTGAGCATCATTAGGCATGATCGAGTACTCCCGATAAACTCTAGTAATAGAGCTTATGTACTCCGTCCATCATCTCACATGTTTCTTGTCCGCCGCCATGTGCGGAATATCTCCACTCCCCTCATACGAAGCCGACGACATGTTTTGCCGTCGACACGTCGCGGCTTAGCTGAGAGGCATATCGATAGTAATCAATTGAATGCCGGCTTTCCGTTAGCTGAGCAGCTTCTTGCTACCGGGACATGGAAGGTTAGGAAAGACACCTTGAAGGAGTCTGCGAAGGAGTCTGCGAAGGGGGGCTCGAAAACTCGAAAACGTACGGCGAGCCCGGCGACGAATAAGACGAATAAAGTTAAAGGCGACAAGACTCGCGTGAACATCGTCAGTGAACCACTATGCGGTACGCAGAACACACGACTCTTTAGCATTCTTGCATCCACGAAGCCACGCCAGCTGACATCAAGGTTTCTGTCTACTTATATATAGATGATATTTTCTCCTACATTGGCTCCTCGCTTGATCGCCATCGAGGATGTGATATCGTTGATATATATCCCGGCGCTGGACTGTGGAGTCGTAAACTCAACGACTATCTTCAACCACGATCCCACATTTTAATGGAACCTGACGAGGAGTTCTACAGGCCCTTCCTCCAGCCGCTACTCGACCGGCCAGGCACCAAACTCGTTCCTAAGAGTGGGATCGTATGGACAGACCTCTACTCCGTCTTGGATCAGGAGCATCTGCCCCACCAGGTAGTTGCTGATGGGCCTAGTCAGATGCAGCGGAATGACACTCTACTCGTCACGGCAAACTTCGCCTTCCACCCAAAGAGGCGTTACAGGATGTTTGATTCGATAGCCCAGCTCCTCCTACACCAGTTCGTCGATGCTGTCCGCACCAGCACCATCTTTCAACGCTACGGACAAGTTCGTATGCTGGTTTGGACCCGTTGCGAAGAGAAGTCAGGCCTACTCCCCAAGTCATTGCAGAAACGCAAGCGGGGGGCTCTCGTGGCCGAGCTCGCGTGCGAATGGGTTCACGAGGTGTGTGGCCGCGACGGAGTCGACTCTGCCTGGTTCACCCGCGAGACCGCCATCGATATGAGCAGCACTGTCGCTGCCATCCAGAGAATGCAAGCCGCTGGCATGCGAATGCCCGCCGGCAGAGAATCCGAGGCCTTCCGGGAAGCTCTTGACCTCCTGGAGTCAGGACAACACGTACCAGTGCCGGGCGAGGAGCCACCAACCTTCAAGAGGGCCTTTCAAGACACCTTAGCGGAGCTTGAGGCGGCCAACGAGAAGGAGGCTCTTAGCAGAGACTCGGCGGAGTTCAAAACGATGAGGGGTTATACATGGCGGTCAAACTGGGAGGGCAGGAAACACAACCAGTTGTTAGAATTCTACCAGGCCCTTATTGCCATTTCCAAACTTTATGGGGATCCCACGGTCAGCCCCGAAGTGATCAAGGAACGCGAGGCGAAGTGGATTGCCAGCATACAAAACAAATCTAAAGGGTTCGTTGACGAGTTTTCCACGTACAGGGACAACCTTCATTATTTCAAACAGTCGCCTCCAATACTCCACTGGGATCGTCGATTTTACGAACCGATGGCTATGCGGGCCGAAGAGTTCTTACCTAATGTAGAATGTAGCCTCCTCGACATCCAGCCTAAGCCAGTCCACCCGCTGCTCCGCCAGACGGGCCCAAGCTCGAATCGTGCCTCGGATAGCTTCGACATGATCGTGAGCTCCATGCTCGGCCAGTGCACCCTGCCCCTCGCCCAAAGCTTGGACGGCCTATATCCAGGGGCTGCTGATTACATCATGCCGCGGTTCACGAGCCTCAAAGCCACTGAATCTACTGGGATCATTCCCGACTTACGATACGCACAGCCCACGCCGAGGTTGTTGAACACACGACAGTGGGAGCAACTCCTCGAGCTCTGGATGGAATGGCCCTTCCGACCCGGATTTCACGAACTAATTGCGCGCACAACGGAGGAAACCACAGATGGTAAACATGAGGACACTGGTCCTTTGAACGACCAATGAATGGAAGCCGATAGTCACTAAAAAAACATTTGTATGAATACATGTATATATAGCGTCTATAGACATAACGCATTAGAAAAATATGCATTAGAGGGTGAAACATACCAAGAAAGACTGACAGTTATCCGTCCTTCTTCGGTATGATGAAAAAGAGTGGAAAGTGAAAACAAATGGTTATCTTACGCGTAAACCAGTTTTTGTATCGTACCCGTACGTGATCCCCCGGCTACCGACTGCACATCGATCACTGTCGATCTGTGATAGACAGGATGCCGTGGTCCCAACTTCCGGAGATGTTGTCTGGCCCGGTATTTGTGAAATTTAATAGAAGCGCGCGCTCTGGCATCTCTGTTTTGAGTGCCGACTATTAACTCCAGTAGACAGTTCAGTAGCAGTCGCTTTTCTAATATCGATCCTTAGTGTACGTATGCAGTGTAGCTGTTTGCTCCGCTCCGCTCCGCAACATCTTTGACGATCAACACATTATTATGAGTTCCCGAGTCAGGGTTAGGGACCAGGGGGGAGGTCAGTGGAAACCCACACGGCTTGAGATGCAACGCTTTGGCACAGTTATCGAGTAACAGATATGATCTTGCCTGGATCGGAGGATAGATAGGTAGGTAGGTACCTAGGTAGGTAATGGGAAAGGAAAAGGAAAAGGAAAAGGAAGCGATGGTACGTATAAATGGACCATTACATAAAAACATGAAAGCTGATTATGTGGTAGAAGCCTTTTTCTTCTTCTTCTAGAGACATCGGTGTATAAAACTTCCTAAAAGGCATTTTCAATCTGCGAAGGTCGAAGGTGGGCGCCAAGGAGCCGAGACATTGCGGACCCCTTTTTGACGCGATCTGCAAATCTACCCACCCCCCAAGACTTTGGAAAGCTCGGATCGCAAACGCACAAGCCTTCCCTATCAATCAATCGATCCGTCGTCATCAGAAGAGGATCGTTCTCTGCGTGGGTGCATGTGTAGGTATACAGTAACTAGTAACTAGATGTGTATGAATGAGATACCTCCTTTTATTCTATATGCTACATATTTCCATGGTGTCTCATGAGTTTGACTCGGGTTTACTTTGCGTAGGTAACATGTACTGGAATCTGGTTGAATGGGTTATCATCACGAACAAGCATTGTCATGCAACGCCCTACCTATACACACAGACATACCTACCTACCTGGTAGGTACAGATGTGCTGCTGTTGTGTTATGCACCGTATCATATGTCATCACCGGCAGAGTGGATGCCAAGCACTTAATCCTAGTTAATTTCAGACCCGTCCCGAGTTTTGGAAGTCGAGGAGACATGAAGCGAAAAGCTTGGCTGGGGTAGTGCGAAAATACGTGCGTCGACACAGGATATACCCCTGGACACTGCATACCTACATTACTTACCTACACAGCTATATGTAGAAGAGACGGGGGCGAAGATTTTTGAACGAGGAGATGATTTTAAGAAAGGAAAAAAAAGAGGGAGAGAGAGAAGAAACAGAGAAGAAGGGAATATGAGGAATTAATTTAGGGGTTAGCCTCGCTAGTGAGGAGTTACATGTACCTAGTTAGATTAATGATAGGTCCGTATCTATACTATTAAATACGTACATAAACACGAAGATACTACTGCAGGCTAATGACATCGACTCTAGTTTGAAGGTCATACATAATAAGATAGAATACGAATCGCCTAGTGTCGTGATGGGAAGGATTCCTCTGGTTGATGTGCTGCCGTAATCTTCGTTATAGTCGCGCCAATCAGTATTGTTCCCCCCTTTCATCTCCTTCTCATCCCTTGTGCGATTTGTCTCACCTTGACCTATACTAATAGTCTGTACCTAATTGTAATCTTTGCCTGTGTTTTCCCTCTCGCTCTCTTTTTAAAGGTTGCCACTTTCGTATATCCCCCGTAGCGGTTAAACTTGAAAAGAGTGAGAGAGAGACAAGGTAAAGAAAGAAAGATTGAAAGGGACGCTATGAAGTAAGTGCATGTGTAGATCTTACATCTATTGATATAGATAATTCAGAGACCCAATCACGAAACGCCGGAATAGGCTAGCTAACCCCCCTTCCCCCCCGGGAAATGTCACCCTCCATGTCCACGCGAGCGATTCACCACCGCATATTAACCATCTACTACTTGCATCACTACATATATTGCTCGGTCCGTTTATGGCCATCATGAGTTTCCGGCGATCCGACTGCCCCCCGTTCTACAGACATTCCAGAATCGTCTCGTGCGCGCGCAGAGGCAATTGCCGGATGCGAATATGTATGAATATATTATGCCAAGGTTACCTTGCATCTGTGGGGGTGACACACATTTAGTAGGTATGTGGGAAAAGATGACATCCTGTCGTTTTTATATATTGATTGACGCTATTAATGGAATCTCGGTTACTTACTTACATGGGACCTGCAGGGAGAGAGACGAGACGGCCGGGCATCCGAGTCATCGATCTCCATCCCACCACTACGAGCAAGACATGCACTTGACATAAAAATACCTACCATGGTGGGCAACGTCGTGTTTGATGCCAGAACATTAGGTGAGACAAGGATTTACAGGTTAGCACTCAGCTTACTAGTCAGTTGTCCAATGGTAGTTTGACTACCGGACCTAAATTACACCTTTTAACTATCTATAGTTAAGTTATTTGAGATACCCGTATTAGATACCTCAACTATACATTTTTTGGAGTTTACTTCGTACCCGACGCATCTTAACTTCTCTTAAGTATGTACCTATGTACTACATGTACCCCGCCATATCAGCATGGTGCATCGTGATGTACCTATATATTTTATGTATCTCATGACTCGCGTTGTTAGTTTAGTCAAGTTGTCTGAGTCGATATTTAGCAAGTACCTGCTTACCTTAGGTAGGTATGTAAATCATTATTTTTTAAGTGGCACTACTTGATCATCTCGGGTATCTACATAAAAGATATGCGCATGTGGTGTTCGTGTTCTTTGTTTGAGCCAATGGACACACGGTACTTGTACGTGTACCTACTGATCAGGTGATAGTGGTAGAGAAAGAGAATCAAGGTAGCGATAATAACAGTCATTATCTGCGAGTACGTTGATCTGTCTCTGTCTTAGGGTGATCGGCTTGGCACCTTTCCCCTTTCGCTTAGGAGAAGGATGCAATGGATAATTACCTCTCTGCGTAGGTTTATTAGAGAACGTTAATTCGAGGCTGAAATGGGGCACTGCACTGTTGCGAAACAACCTGCCCCCCCTCTAAAACCCCACCAGCTCAGGTACCTCGTACCTCGATTACGTACCTGCTAAAGAATAGGTACATAAGGTACATACCTACATGCATACAGACCTAACCCTGTCATCTGTCTTCCATTAAACCCCACCCCCAAATTTGATCTTTTCGGGGCGCATAGCAACCTAAGGGCACGGAAATTCAGCAGACACTGTAGCATACAACACCTCCCATGTCTCCTCCACTTCGTGCTAACACCACCATCTCTACTCTACCTTTACACATTATCTGATTGATTACTTGTCATGAACCCTCACGCTGCGCTTCTCTTCCATTTCTTTTCTCCAGTCTAGTGTATGACCTCTTTTCCCTCACCACCTCCATTCGCCAAAGTCATCCGCATGGCTATTTTTAAATCTTCTGTGACAGCGAACACCGGAGCCTAGGACGGACGGGCGAACGACTTTGACGACAAATGACGACAGCGATCACGACCGCGACCGACCGCTCTTTGGCTCTCTACTATTTGACGATATCCCTCGCGCATCCGACTATCTCGACGAGTCGAAACTAAGGTATGATTAGCATTATATGCACTAGGAATTATTGCAGACACGGCCCGTTGCCTGCGCGCGTTACTTTGAATTGCCGTCTACGCCATTTTTGACTTTCGACGATCAAAAAAGGACTCGAAGGCAGACGGGCAAAAGGACAAGGGGCAAAATAAAGTAAAGGGCTGCTTGTCCCTTTCGAATTCAATCCGATCTACTAGCCACTTCTGGTGCGATAGCCGGCCACCTTAAATTCATCGGCACCGCGAGCTCCCGGGAACCCTTTATTGTTTTTACAACTTCCCATCTCCTCCAGACGACGACGTTCTGGCGCCCTTCATAGGCCTTCGGCGTCTTTGCCTCACAATGCGGTCGCCCGCCTTCCCCCCAAGGCGACCGTCTCACTTCATTCGGTATATTTTCCCAGCCGTTTTTATACTATGCCTCTTTTACTACCTCTCCGGCGACACTCGCGCCCACGATGACTCGGTCCCTGTCACCTATGTGTCAGTCGGCCCCGACTCTTCCATCCACGACAGCCTCGTCAACAACGAACAGCCTGGGAAGCAAATGGATGGTGAGGGGCATCACGAGTCTGTTCAAGCTGATGCTACTGTTCAAGTTGGGGACGGCAGCTACGGCGTGGACGAGAAGCCGATAGTCGATTCGAATCCCGCGCACGAACAGCCCTCCGAGCAAACCAACGAAGGCCACCCCATCGATAGGCTTATCCAGATCGCCGAGAAGGACTTCAACCAAATACTCGCAAAGGAGTCCAAAACTCTTGCTGAAGCTGCCGCGGCGTATCGCGAGCGTCGCGGTAGACACCCACCCCCAGGCTTCGACAGGTGGTACGAGTTCGCCAAGGAAAACAACGCTGTCATGGTCGAGGACTTCTTCGACCAGATCTACCACGACCTGAATCCCTTCTGGGGAATCCAGCCCAAGGTCATGCGCAGGGACGCTTGGGATTTCGAGATGACCATTAACATCCGCAATGGGAATGCCAGTGCCGAAAGTGACTGGTTCTGGACGCAGATCTGGCTTGACATGATAAAAACCATTGAGCACATGTTGCCCGACATGGATCTTGCCCTGAATGCTATGGACGAACCCCGCATCGTTGTCCCTTGGGAAGATATGACCGGCTATGTAAAGAAGGCGGAGAAAGCGCGCGCCATTACTCCCGTCAAGGATGTCATCTCGAAATTTCAAAAGTTGGCTCTACCTGGTAAGGGTAGCAAAGTCCGCAATACCAAGAAGAAGGGCTGGGAAGATACTGGTACGATTATTATTGCTCCCGCAAAAAAGAGGACCATGCCATGAACACTGCTAACCTATACTAGATCCCTTCTGGCTCATTGCTCGTCGCGGGTGCTCGCCAGACAGTCCCGCTCGCAAAGCTCCGCTCCTGCAATCCTTCGAGGAGCTACCAAGCTTCTCACCTTCCTGGGCGACCCCACATCAATACAAAGGCTATGTTTCTAATTTCACGCTGTCTACCGAGTTCTGTCACCAGCCCGATCTGCAAGGGCTCGAGGGCATCTTCATCCGTCCATTAACCATCTCTTCGACTAAGACCCTGTTCCCTATGTTCGGAGGGAGCAAGTTAGCCACGAATAGCGAGATTCTACTTCCTGCGCCTATGTACTGGAACGAGGAGGAGAGGTTCACTGGGGGAGACAATCACGGTCCGGATTGGAATGACAAACTCGGCGATTTGATCTGGCGCGGAGTGGCCACCGGCGGACGCAACAACGAGTCCACATGGAGAGGGTTTCAGCGTCACCGATTCGTGTCGATGAGCAACGGCACGAAGATTGCTCGTGCGGAAGCTGGGCTAGAGCCGCCCAGCAACTTTATACTTCCAGATAGCACTTACGGCCTCGCGGCACAAAAGGAGAAGCGACTCGGGCCTTGGGTGTCGGAGTGGGCTGATGTTGGTTTTACCGACCTCTTCTGTGATCCTGACTACAAACCCAAACAGGAAGATGGGCTCTGCGAGTACACGGACAACGACTACATCGTACTCGACAGTCAGCCACTAAGTCTTCAGTTCGAGTACAAGTACCTGCCCGATATCGACGGTAACTCGTTTTCCGGCCGGTACCTAGGCTTCCTAAGAAGCACAAGTCTACCTATCAAGAGTACGCTATTCCGCGAATGGCACGACAGTCGCCTGTATGCCTGGAAACATTTTGTTCCAATGGATAACCGGTTTGGCGACTTTTATGGCATTATGGAATATTTCTTAGGCTACGGGAACTCGGTACCTAGCCACGACGCAGCAGCCAAGAAAATAGCGCTGAATGGCAAGGCCTGGGCGGAGAAGGTCCTTCGAAAAGAGGACATGCAGATTTACGTGTTACGGTTATTACTCGAGTACGCGCGGATTTCTGATGACCGGAGAGAAAAGATGGGTTGGGTAGACGATTTGGTATGAAGAAGGGATGATCTTTCTTTTAATTTTCCTCTCTCTAGAGGAGGCCGGGGTTGTACCATACTCTCCTCACGAATGAATTGGGGGGCCAAGACTTGCTATTGCACATAAAGGACATCGTGTCGATGTATCTATCATAAGGAACGGCGTTCGGGCTATGCATAAACATTTGGATTGGCATCGAATGGAAATGCCGGCCGGCGTAGGGCAGGGGTGGGGGGCGTACAGTGCAAAGGCTTATGCTCAAGCCTGGTCCTTATCGGGCTTTCTTTTTTTATTTGGTATCGGCGTTGAACGTCTAAGATATAAAGGGGGGGGACATCTAATTGACGGCCCTTTATCCCCCCCTTTCTCTCTAGCTCTCTCTCTTTGCAAGAGACGAGCTGGGGAAAATACCTCTACGGAAGGGAACGGTTTAAGGGGAGGAGATTAGGAGAGGGGTTAGACAGAAGGGGGGGTTTATTGATACCTACCTTGTTATGGGTTTTCGATGAGAGAGCTACACTCCCCCCACGTGGAGTTCTTTTTTTGATATCAAAAATTTATATTATTTTCAAACCGTTCAATTGATTTAGCTCTGGTTAGTCCAGGGGCTTCAACGCAGAAGAGCTGAGCATATAACAAAATCCGGGAAGGAGGAAACATCCCGACGGGAGAAGGCCGAAAGTTCTTTGTTCAAAGCCTGCCCGCGTTCCAGATTTACTTTGAGTGGTTTTATATGACGTATGGAGGCGCTTTGGGAGCTAAGCTTCAAGGTAAGCTCTTTACTGACGAACCTAGGTTCAATGCGGACTAAGGCGTTGAAACCAGCTAACCCGAACTAATACGCAGGTCACACGGTGGATAGAGAAATGGTGATGACGTCTTTGTAGCCTTTGAAACCTTGGCACCCGAAGGACACAACCCGACGTACATATTACCTGCTTTGAGGAAGGAAAAAAAAACGGGTTGAATCACGGCCTAGATCTCTGAACGTCATTATATTGTCAGAGGGTGTAGCAGATGCTAGGTTCATCAGCTGTTTGTGACTGAATGCGGCCAGGGCCTTCCCTCGGTGACGATGCCGGTGGAAAAGGTTCAGGTTCAGGGAGGCCATATTTAAGTCGAAGCTCCTACTTGTTGCTTGCTGTTCATTCATTATTCTCTCTCTCTCTCTGTCTCCCCCAAAATCTCTCCCCTCCGAACACATAATCTCACCTCTACAACTCAAGTTCGGTAAAATAAAATTTTTTTATTTTATTTTTATTTTTAAATTTACATCACGAAAGAAAATTCCCTAGAAACAATTCTAGTTTACCAACTAAGACAATACCACAACAATGGACGCCCTCAAGAACCTCGTAGGCGGCAACAAGTCCGGCGCCGGCACCGGCAACACCAACCAGCAGCAGACGGCCGGCGGGCAGAAGCCAGATATCGGGGACAAAGGTATAAATCCTCTCTCTACATACATTACATCCCTCTCTCTCTCTCTCTCTCTCTTCTCTGCTGTGTAACTCGTTTGGCTAACAACCCTTTTTAGTCGCCGACTTCGTCAGCAAGAAGGCCGGCGTCAACACCACGCCCTCGAACCGCGAGAAGGTGACCGACAGCATCCGCGGCGCGTACGAGAAGTCCACCGGGTGAGTTCCAACCAGATCCCCCCTCCCCCCCCTTTCCCCCTTTACCTAATCTCCTACCATGCTTGTAAACCATGTTGTCCAAGGGCAGATATACATAAATACACACGTTACTAATACGCCTTCCCCTATCACAGAAGCAAGGTCAACCCCAAGTTCTCAAACTAAACGTGCCTCTTTTCATGGTCATACTCGGGTATGGTACCGGCTTAGTTTGTTCCATTGCATTTGATTCAGAGGACAGGTGGACTCGGGCGGGAGTATTCGGGGATTCATAGGACAGGCAAGGCACTCTACTACAAGGGACATAAATAACTTATCAGAAAACCTCAATAAAAATGGCTTTTCTCTACCTACTACTTGATAACATTTGGTATATAATATTTTCATTGTTATCCTGAGATGTGATTTGTCATTGCAGTAGCCATCGCATGATTTTGGTAACGCAAAAAAAACCAAAAAAAAAGTAGACAGTGTGCTCGCGGAACCTGTCATCTATCATGTTGCTAATTTTCAAGCCTCTTGCCCACATTTCAAAAGTAGACCAGAATATACAAAAGGGCATTCGTCCCCCCCCCCCTCCCTTCTCTCAAATGGAAAGTTTCCTCGGCCGCTAGGAGATATCATACCAAAAACGCCGTATATCCGTATCGAAACCTCTTCGTCTCAGTTATCGTCAGTCTCGCATGTCCCCGTTAAATCCCATCCATCATCATCATAGTAGTATTTTATAACCGTATCGCGGGGGTACGCAGATATTTCCATAATATCCGAACTCAGTGATCTGGGACCTTTTTTTTCTCTTCTTTTTCTTTTCTTTTCTTTTCCTTTTTTTTTCTTTTGCTTACGAGTCATCGTAGAAGACCTGGACGGCCATGACGATCATCCAGAGCAGGAAGAGGCAGCCGACGAGGGCGAAGGCGAAGACGGCCTGCCACGACTGGCAGATGGACCGCTGCTCGAGCCAGGCGAGGGTGGCCTGGTTGTTGCCGAACGGCGTGTCGCCCCAGACGAGGCGCTGACAGTTGAGGCTGACCGAGCCCCACGGCCCCCAGAGCTCGATGCTGACGACGACGAGCCCGACCATCCACAGCACGAAGAACATGAAAGCGCCGAGGATGACAATCGAGGGTAGCAGGCGCCGCTGCGCGATCAGCCAGAGCAGCGCGCCGACGAAGGCGATCGTCAGCGCCGACACGGTGATGAAGTACGGGAAGTACCTTTATATATATGTAAAATTAAATCGCTGGTTAGCGTCTGGAAGTTTTTTTCCCTACGATTTGCGGGGAGGGGGAAGATAAAGAGGGAGGGAGGGAGAGAGGAAGAGAGAAAAAAGACCTGACTTGCGACTTACCAGGGGATGGACAGGAGCAGCTGCTGCTGGACGCCGATGAAGGTCGCCAGCACGCCGATGATGCAGCACGACGCGGCCAGCATGACCAGCATCCAGACGTTGAGCTGTATGGCGGGCCAGTGGTAGCGGTGGACCCGCTGGATGTGTCGCTCGTAGACGATCGAGCCCGTCCCCGTCCCCGACCCCGTCGTTGTCGAGACGGCAGCCATCGCGGCGGCGGCTGCGCGTCGTGTGTGTAGTAGGGATGTTTTCGCCCGTCGTATAAACTTTTTTCTTTCTTTCAATTGGGACTACCTACGGACTCGGAGCCATGCGACGGTACGTATGTGTATTCCGCGCCGGAGGGGTTGGGACCGCAGTTATGTGTCGCGGAATCCGATATCGAAGTCGAGATCGAGATTGAATCGTCGGCGTCAGCGTCGGCGTCGGCGTAGGAATCCGTATTGGTCCAAGATAAATTCGTCGGGGGACTTTGTGCGCGCAGTACGAGAATCCTCCCTTGCTCTGCTGAGTTTACCTCAGGTAGCTTACCTTATCTATCCGCGGGATGTGTGTGTGTGTGTGCGCGCGGTGGATATACGTAGGTATGTATGTATGTAAGCAAGATTAAAAAAGAAAAGAAAAAAAAAGAGGCAAGCAAGGAAGTTTTGGTTGGATTAACGATAATAATTATAATGATAAAATTGGAGCCCGTTTTTGATGACGATGCCGCAAAGCAACAATGCAATGTTGTCAGTCAATTCCAAGATCGGGCGCCCGAAATTTGCCAGCTCAGAGGCTCAAACGCCAATGGATTCCCCGCGAGATCGACTGGGGAAGATGTGAGAGGGAAGAGGCGGGGAGGAGGAGGAGGAACATCCACCTCTCGACGCTTGTCAGATGTACATGAAATGCGGAATTGGGAGGGAGGGAGGGGGGATCGGGATCGGGTGTCGTAGTTGTCGTTGTCGTTGTCGTCGTTATCGTTAGTTAAAGTAAAGAAGACACTGGGGATATTGACGGTATGAACTGGATGTTTGTTAGTAAGTACATACATGCATGTATAAGTAACACTGTATTATCCAATACACATAAATAGCGCACGTACTGTGCCCAACCTCTAAGAAGTACCGTACGTACAAATACACCTTCCTACATCCACCAACACCATTGATTCGGTTGTTTACCTAACTTACTTACATGGATAGGTAAAACAACATCCTTATTTAAGCAATTAATTGATCAGTTAATCCTCAGCCCTACGCCGATGAGTTTACCGTTACGCAAGTATGTAATTCGTCTTTTTGTCTCAACTCGTCACAACCTCTTTTTGGGGTGGCTGGGGGAATGGATGAGGTGAAAAAGGATTCGTGCATGGATTACCATAACAGCAGCCGTAGCTTTTTGTCTAACCTAAAATAAATATCTAGACTATCTACCAGGGTGGGCCCTGACTGCAGCTGACCCTGGCGCGCATTGTTAACGGGAGACACATATGACACGACATATAAAGCCGTTCAAGTTGTGTGTGTATGGGGAAAATATATTATTTCCATCCTCGGCCAACCCGTCGATAAATCCTCCGCTATGGCGGATAGTAGGTATATATAGCGCGATACTGCTTTCTATCTACGTAATAGTGGCACGAACCAATGAGCAGGTTCCTGGTTTATACCGAATACGATACCCCACAAGATGTGTCATTCTGCCGACCATCATCGGCAAATCCTCCGCAGAATATATGAACAGGCGAAGTGAAGCGGGCAAGGGATATCTGGGCCACACCGGGGCCTAGCCATTCGACATCATAGTAGCGACTCCCCGAGCGCACATCGCACGAGAGAGCAGCCCGCGCGGACGGTCTCGTGGGCGCCGTGGTCCGCCTCTGAAGCTAGACTTGGGTTCACCTCGACTAGGTCGATGGCCACCAGGCTTCCCGTCTCATGTACGCTCTCGCAGATGTAGTCGCCCTCGCGTAGCGTTAGACCTCCCCGGACCGGCGTGCCCGTGCTGGGAGCCCACATGGGATCCAGCGCGTCGACATCAAAGGACAGGTGGATGGGGGTATCAGTTCCGATGTGCGCCAGCGCCATCTCTACGACCCGGCCAATGCCATGTCTGCACGAGTTACGAATGAGCATTAGCTACCGCAATTCTCCGTGGGGTGAGCGGCGGGAAGGGGAAAGTTCCTACCGGTCAATGTCAAACATGCTGAACGCCTTGATACCGTTGTCGCGCAGGATCTTCTTCTCGCCGGCGTCGACGTCCCGCAGGCCGATGTACACGAGCTTCTTCACGCTCAGCCGGTGGTCGGGCTCGAGCCAGCCGAAGTAGTCCTCCTTGTCCTCCTTGGCGAGGCCGGTCAGGAAGCTCACCGGCATGCCGTGCACGTTCCCGGACCCGCTCGTCTCGGGGGTATTGATGTCGGCGTGGGCATCCACCCAGATGACGGCGATCTCGCGGCCGAGCCTCTCGCGGACGGCCTTGGCGGTGCCGGCGATGGTGCCGATGGCGATGGAGTGGTCGCCGCCGAGGGTCAGCACCATGCGGCCTTCCCTCGCGTGCGTGTAGACCTGGTCGCAGAGGCGCCGGGTGACGGCGCTGACGGCCTTCGGGTTCTTCATGTTCCGGTAAGGCGGGTCGTCTTTCGGGACCAGGTCGGTGTACGAGTGGACCGTGTCGTCTCCGTGGAGCTTGTACTTGAGCTCATCTCGCAGCTGTTTGAGCAAGCCAGATTCTATGAGGGCCGAGGGGGCGGCATCGACGCCGGGTTTGCACTTGAGGAGCACGGGGGCTCTGGTCAGCTTCTGCAACACCGCTAGAGCTTATACACGCTTGTGCCTTTGCCCCTTTAGACGGGAAACCTCCTCACCTGGCCGCCCGAGAACCCTACAGCGACGACCCCGAGGTCGTGCGGGTTGGAGAGGAACTTCGATTTGATCATAGACGTGGACATGGTGCTTGCAAAACGGTGGATCTCGTCAGGGGGGGCGTTTGCGGCGTGGTAGCGACAGTTCTAGTCGGGAGACAAAGAGGCTTACGGGGTATGAAAGGGACGAAAAGAGGAAGAAGAAGAGGAGGAGAGTGAGGGAAGGAGAAGGGAAAAGGGGACGGGAAGGGTAAAATAATACACAGTTGAAATAGTGGATGGGGATTATGAAGAAATTGAATAATTTGACCGAGGGGCAGGCTGGATTATTTACTGTGACGTGCAAGGTGCCTCGAGTTGTATGACAACCTTGACCTCATAACGTAAGCGTGCCTGCTTGTAAGTAACTATTTTCAATGGAAACTGCCAGTGTTGGGGCTACTGCCAGGCTCCGTTCCGACCCCGATGCCATCCGGTATTCCATCTTGTCCATTCAGCTTTTTTGTTTAATATTTTTCCTGGTTTCCTTCTTTGCACATGACACGGGCTGCCCGTTTTCGACTTTTTAGTGGAGCATCTGGATGGAGGGGCTGGAGGGGCTGGCTGGGGGGGCAAGACGACCACTGAACAAGTCAAGCTAAGGTAGCTAAGGCCCCTATTTCCTCCAAAGGTAGGTACACGCAATAGGTGGGCATGCACTTATGCGATCAAGTCCCCTAAGTGCCTAGACTCGGTTCCTATGCCCAAATGCAGCCCCCTTCTCCAAGTTACATCATGACCGACATGACAGCACCGCAGATATTCCCCGACCCACCGGTTTCTATTCCCTTGCATGCATCTGCTCCCCCATCCATCCCCACGATTATCCGCACAACACTACCTACTTATATTATACATCATCCCGTTGTCCCAGTCAGCAGAGCCGCTTCAAGCCGAAGCATTGGTACATAGGTTTTAATCCTCGCTGCCTCCGAGACAACGCTGCCAATCACTACCCGCCCCAACTATGTAATACGACTTCATCTAAATATGCCACACGCCCCGTGATAACTTTCGTATGTACTTCATGAGAACTTGCTCACACCGCCCGAGTGTGGGAATGACGCCTATCGGCCCTTGGGACATGGAAGCTGCCCCCCACTGCAACCTTTCCAGGCCCGGTGCCGCATCAGCACGAATACCGGCACCGTCCCTGACGATCCGGACCAACCAATAATCTTCCTGTATGCTACTTAGCCGTGCGGCTATGTCCATGATTGTGTCTTCAGTTTCGGGAACCCTCGGGTCGGCAGCTGCAACGACATGGCGAATCGCGCATACGCGCGCATATACACCACATTGGTGATTAGGTATGTAGCATGTCTAGATGCTGAATGATGCCGGTAGGCGATAACCTCAAGGCCAGCCTACATAGACTCAATGGAAGTATACAAGGCGTATATATATTCAGATAATCAGGACTTCTGCCTTCGTACATATATACATAAGAAACTCTAGGGCTAACTAAGGGTAACTACGTAGGTATACAGTTTCAAAGGGTAATTATCACCCGTAGTCTTACCTAGTATCTACAAGATAGATCTACATATAAACATAGTTATACATACCTATCGTGAGCAAACTAACTCCAGTTTTCCTTCTCTTCGTCTCTGCAGTTTTGCGGGGATACGGGGAACTCCAAAGTTCACTTCTGTTGTGGCCTCTGAATGATCTATCCTATATGTGATTTAGGCAATCAACATATCTATATGCCATTAAGGATTCTTGCTAACTCCGGTGGATTAATATATATATATATCTACTTACGAGTTAGCTAGGACTCTACATGAAGCTATGATTCTTAACTAAGACTACATGATCTAGAAGATTATCATAGAACGGGAGAATATAAGTGCGCTTATAATGCCCCTGTAAACTGATCTTATGGTACTTCGGGCTTAATACGGTATATGCCGCCTGCCACCGTGGAGATAGGGGCTGTATAAACGGTGTCATCTACAGAAAACCGAGAGCCGTCTTGCACGCGCAGGGCGAGTATTCCCCCGTTCCTCGACAAGATGGTCGAGCCAGTAAGCGTCCCATTAGACCAACTCACGTCGACGACGAACCCACCCCGCGCCACGAGGCCGGTGACCGAGCCGGATGGCACCGCGGCTGCCGGCAGCGCGGGGAGGAGATGGACCACGCCGTGGCTCTGCAGCAGCATCTCCGCGACGCCGGCCGCGAAGCCGAAGTTCCCGTCGATCTGGAACGCCGACCCGGGCCCGCCGTCGCTGTTCCACAGGTTCGCGGTCGGGAACGCCCGCAGGAACGCGACCGCGTGGTCCCAGGCCGCGTCGCCCGCGAGCAGCCGCGCGTACAGGCACACCGCCCACGCCCGGCTCCAGCCCGTGCTCCCGGACCCGCGGCCCATGCGGTGGTCGAGCAGCGCGCGCGCGGCCGCCGCGCGGTCGGGCGCGCTCAGGGGCGCGAACGCGGAGCCCGGGTACAGCGCCCAGATCGGGGACATGTGGCGGTGGCCCGGCTCGCCCTCGGCGTACTCGTGGCGCCACTCGAGGATCTGCCCGTAGCTCCCGACCTGGGCGGGCCGCAGTCTGGCCAGGTAGTCATGCGCGTTCGTCAGGTCCGGACCCGTGATGCCTAGGGCCTCGCAGGTCTCGACGACCGCGAGGAAGAGCTCGGCCAGCAGCGAGTTGTCCATCTGCGGGCTGATGTCGATCGATTCCGTGCTCCCGGCGGTTTCGAGTCCCCCCGGGACGATAAACGTGTTCTCGGGGGACAGGGACGGGCCTGTGGTCCAGTAGCCCTCCCAGTCGAACAGGTAGCAGTAGTAGAAGTTAGCCGCGCTCTGGAGGACCGGCCAGGCGTGGCGTTCGAGAAAGGTACGGTTGCCGGTGAATCGGTAGTGTTCTATCAGGTGCAAGGAGAGCCACGCGCCGCCCATCGGCCACATCACTGGATTAGCCACAGTCAGTTTTTATTCTATCGAGGGATAAATGATGTCCTTGAGTTGACAGTGGGATAAACAGGTTGTTTCAATCAGAAAATTGCTTACTCCACGGCGTCCCGTAGTCCGTCGGGGCCGCGTCTCCCCATATGTCAATATTATGGTGGAGCACAAAACCGCCGTTATCACAGCCGTACATCACCTTGGCCATGTCTTGGCCCCGGGGGACTGCCACTTCGAGGAGATCAAACAACGGCTTGTGTGTCTCCTGGAGATTTGTGACCTCGGCAGGCCAGTAATTCATCTCGATGTTGATGTTGATCTGTCAACGTTTTTGTCAGGTAAGCCCCCCTTTTCCCTGCCATGTGTTTGCGAAAACGAGGGGGAGAGGGGACGACTACTTACGGTGTATTTACTACGTGATATATAGCATGTCAGCCATTATTTGGTTCTTCTATTAAGCGGTCGACTTTAGGTGTATCTTGGGCGGCCTAGCTCACCTGCCCCATGCCGGCGAGAAGTCCTTATTCCAGATCCCCTGCAGGTTCGCGGGCACCGATAAGGGCCCCGTGTCTCTGGACGAGGCTACTAAAGAGTGCCTCCCGAAATTGAACATGAGGACCGCGAGCTGCGGATCCTCGCCGGGGTTCTCCTTGTAATTGGTTAGGCGTGTCGGCGTGTCCTGGTGGCCGGCGGAGCCGGAAGAGCCGAGATCTAGGCTCACTCTTCCTATTAGCCCTGTGTTGTCTTCAATCGCTGCGCTGCGAACTGTCTCGTAGCCCGCGGCGACTGCTGCGCCGAGTTTGCGAGTCAGTTCGGAATCCCAAGCGCTCTGGTTAGGGTAGCGATAGGAAGTTTCGGCGTCAAAGAAGATATCCACCGTGGTGGCACCAGTGACCGATATCGACGAGCCAGAAACATTGACGGTGCCTTGTAGGATTTGTAAGTTTCAAGTACATAGTTAGGACTATATTATATGATATAATCCCCCCTTACTTACCCCCGGAGTTCACGACTCGGGCCGCCGAGGAGAAGGAGATGGGATCAGAAGCCTGACCGCTGTTTCCACCCAAGAAGACGGAGTGAGAGCTCCCGCTAGATGACGCGGTCTGAGATGTCACGTATTGCGCCCTAGACAGAGAGATATTGACATCTAGCGAGCCGACCTGGTCTGCGCCGAGGCGTATGGCCAGGACACCATGCGGATAACTAGCAACATACTCTCGCCTGGGGAATAAATCTCACTTAGTCTCGCCGAATATCAAACTTGTGTTCGAGACAAGACAATGCAAGTACCTACGTATAGTTAACCCCGCCATATAAATAACTAACGAAAGCCGTTCCCTGGTACGTATCCAGATACCGGAAATAGTCCGTTACGTTATTAGCCGAGTGGCCGAAGTCGATCGTCATATTCCCCAGCGGCTGGTATTCCCGCGGCGACGTCGGAACCCCGGACATGTTGTCCAGGACGTTCTGGCCCGCCGCGGTGATGTTCCCGCCGACGAGCTGCGCCCGAACCGTCGCCAGGGCACCCAGCGAGTTGCGGTTCGCGCGGTCCTGCCAGGGGCCGCTCCAGATCGAGTTCTCGTTGAGCGCGAGATGCTCCGCGGCGGTCCCGTAGACCGCGGCCGCGACCCTCCCGTTGCCGATGGGCAGGGCCGAGGCGAAGTCCGTGCCGGCGTCGCTCCGGTACCAGGCGAATCGGGAGGCGTCCCATTGGGCTTGCGTCGAGGGTATAGTAAAGGCTAAGACAGCCGGAGCTACTAAGCTTCTGCGCATTGTGCTGGGGTGATCAAAAGAATCCCAAGGAAACTTTTGTAATGTAGAGATATTTGGAGGGGGGTACTGATTGGCACAACTTACAAATTGCACGACTGCCGCAATGGGTAATGTAATGGATCTGCGAGCATATATAGGTAGGTATATAACCGGGGTGATTTTATAGACAGAGAGTAACTATTGCCAAGACCCATACTCTCTCCTCACCGCCAACCACTACCC
Source organism: Biscogniauxia marginata (assembly GCA_022695795.1). Taxonomy (NCBI): domain Eukaryota; kingdom Fungi; phylum Ascomycota; class Sordariomycetes; order Xylariales; family Xylariaceae; genus Biscogniauxia; species Biscogniauxia marginata. The sequence continues at coordinate 66,448 of MU404120.1, read as the reverse complement.
CGAAATCAACGTATGGTTGATGTAGGGTGACATGGAACGTTTATCATCAAGTCTACCGATTTAGAAGAATGGCGGGGGGGAATTCTCCGCCAGTAAGTGGTTAACGCGTCCTGCAGAGAGAGGAGAAACCTGCAGGTCGATCTTGTAAGGTATCATCGTAACTACCTAGATAGGTGCTGGGCAAGAATGCCCGTGCTGCTGCAATGCATGGTTGCTTATGAACTTGCGGATGTTTTCTGATGATATGTAATTATTTTGCCAGGGTACCACCAACATAATAGCTAGGACGTTGTTGCTGTCAACTTCTCGGGCATATGTATTTATTTTTGTAACCAAATCCTTAAATTATGAGAAAAACATCTTGGTTTTTGATCAACTATAATCCTATCATTGCTTAAGTTAGCTGTTGTGCGCTCTCGAATGGGGAACTACATATGTCATTGGAACTATCCTGGGGGACGGTTTTGTGTAGCTATGTTTAATGTGACAAAATGGAAATGAGAAACATATGAGTTGGATTTAGGGTTATAATAATCAAAACTGAGATACGTATCAAGACCAGGAGTTGAACAAAATATCGGTTTACGCCCATGAGCCCCGAATGGACTGCCCTTACGTATTTAACACTTGCTGAGTAGGACCGTAGATAATATGTAGGAAGCAATCATAGCCTGAATTTGTATTTAGTCGAAGAGATGAGCTATAAATTTTACCGTCTCGGAATGGTAGTTCGTAAGAAAAGAAAGTGGCGTTTCTAAATACATAATACTCAAATATATTTGCTTCTCTCTTCCTACTAGGCCTTAGAATGCTTGAGCTGAGATCGGCCCTGCATTGATGTTTTGTATTTTACCAGCCGCTCGTAGGATACTAGTGGCATTTATCAGCGCACCCTCGTGGAAAGAAGCAAAATCTAGATACTGTAAGCATTTTCCTTATATGAAATCAGAGGATTGGGAAGGATAAGTAAGACTAACCTCGCACATGGCCAGTCTCGCACGCATAATTGCTCCACCTTACTAGAGTCTCGTCCTTGAATATCGAGATTCCTTCCAGAGTCCCCCAGAACCCGCTGAAAGATCCACTGCCATCACTATACGGGATACTGGGCTGTACTTGTTCCAATTTCTGGACGAACGAACCATCCGACTTCACCGTGTAGGTCGTCAACTATGCGAGTATTTTGTGTTAAAATTATGGTCCTCAGCCCACGGATATGGGGCTAACAGTATATCACGGTCCCTGGAAGAATCCCACATTATCCTTAATAACGTACCTTCTCATCAATATCGTATATCCCGATCGGAGTGGCAGAGTGTACCGTACGAATCGACCCGATACGATTGTCTGGACCACGAGTTTGGAAGGGAACAACACCTAGCCATGACGTCTTATAAACTGGTGCCAAGGAGGGTAAGCTCTTGATATGAACACTTTAGTTTGTCAAGAGTCACTTACAGTCGCTGATCAGATGCTCAACGTCGGCGACTGCCGCACCGATGATGCTAATCGTGACGGACTCCGTGCATTCCGTACCCTCCGGACATCTACAGGGCGTGGGAGAGTTTGTGGAACAGGCTTGGAGTCTGGTATCAGATGCCCCAAGTGCTAGAGAGACGAAATATGCTGCTAAGAGTTTGGTTAAGTGCTTCATTGTGGCAGTTGTTGAAGATAAGAATGGGTATGTAATTTTAGGATATTGACGTGTCCTATGTTGAGGTTCTGCAGTGAAGGTAGAGTGGAGGAAACGAAGTTCTTTATATTAGATACAAATAAAACGAAAGACGGTAATATATACCTACAAACATGTGGTCCCACGTCCCCCCTTTCGTATCAAATGTGACTGCCATGAAGAATAAAATATGCAACTGGATCAATGTCTTACAGTCGATGTCTAGAACTGTGCACCTTTAGCGAATGTTGGCTGAGCTGAAAGATGTGGGAATCTAGTATTTACATGGAATCAACTTGTACAACACTCTATTACTATTATGAAATTTAGTCTCGTCCGAGGCTGAACGCCTTCTAGTTAGTCCATGGGAGGATTATTCTTGCAGGGCTCCACTTAAGGCACATGTTGATTATACAGAAGTATGGCTTTTAGTATCAGCTGCCTTCTTGGTACGAGGCGTTGCGGCAGGCTACGTTGGGGATTGACTAGTGGATGTAAGACAGTAAAGATCACTCGACTGCCTTCATTCATACGGATGCTCCGGTTGCCATTGTGACACAGGACTCCTCACATGATATTTGGGGAGATACTACCGGCCTACTTTCCAAGCCAGACGCATGACACTAGATGTAAGGCTTTGGTACTTTTGCATGGCCTAAGAAAGCTCATAGACCTCGCTGTGACACCCAATAAATGTGACACAAGAAGACGCAAGTCACAGTTTGATTCTTCAAATTGCCAATAACCCAGGATACTGGGAACTTCGGAGAAGGTGGCATCTAGTTTGACATCATTAAGAGCTCGTAACCAGCCTTCAGGCTTAGAGCTGAACCCCCCTTAGGGATCTAGATCTTTCTCTAGCCGCGTGGTATTGCTAATAGATAATATGGTAGAGAAAACTTTCTAGTTATGGATCATCGCTATGATTATGTATTCCTGGGGCGTTGAGCGTCAAAGGAAATAAACAACCTTAGCTCCGAAGAGACGACGGCCAAGTTGGTCTACAGTAGGATGCTGCTATAGTTTTAACTAACGGTGATCAACGGATATTTTGTATTGGGGTACCTGTTTACTGAGGGATACTTTGATTTCCGTAACTGGGGACTAGAATCGATATGTCCATCAGGGGATTCAGTTAGATGGGCATAAATGCAATTCGAAAAACATAATACGCCGACAGGAATAGTATGGAATCTGTGACTTGGCGCTGAAAAGTTGGAACTTAGACTGACAGCTGATAGGGGATTTCTAAAGAATCTCATCGAGATTATACAAATGATATCCACTCCCTACAGAAGAAATCGCTTTTATACTCACGATAAGACGTTCCGGGTGCCCGTAACGGACTGCTTCGATGATTTCACCGCTACACGCATGATGAGAGAACCTTACATGTGTTGGGATGTACGTAGTTATGATATCGAATGTGAATATCGTGGAATCGTCTGACAGATGATATGATTTGCAGAGCTTGTTTTTACCTTGTCACAAATACTTCGTTTACCTGCATGAGATAAGAATGAAAGAAACTCATTATCACTAAATGTAGGTATATAGGAAATTAAGCATGTTGTTCAATATTATGTTGCCAACATAGCTTAAGAACTCTTTCCCGGATCAATCAAAAACAACTATTTGTGATATGTTATTATCCAAGTTTGGAAGCGGTACTTTGGTGAGGTCAATCTATAACTAGCAGGCCTAGTAGTAATACTTGATATGGCTACTTGTTATCGCATACGCCTATAGTCTAGCTAGCGTATCTATTCAACAAGTCCTGGACCTCAGCATCGCTCAAACCTTTGATCCCCAGTAAGTCGTTATCGAGAGTCTCATAATGAGCTCCATACCCCTCACCGAAGATAGCAGCCTTGATGAAACCGTATACAAACTTGTGGGGGTCTGGGTTTGGCGATTTGAGCTCAACCCAAGATTGTTCCACCATCTCATCCACCGACACTATGTCCTCCTTCCAAGTAGCGTCGCCTGTGGCCTTTTTACCCAAGGCCGCCAGCTTCTCCAGCGTAATGGCTGTGTCTTGAATGTAGACTGGACGATTTGCTGTCTGCGCAGGGTTCTTGAGCACACCTGCTACGGCTTTACCGATGGTCGGAAGGGTGGTAGTGCTGAAAACCCTATCTCCACCGTCATACAAATTGATCTGCTTGTTCTTGACGTCGATGACGAAACCGACCTTGATGCCCCAGTCGAGGAATGGCCCGTTATAGATGAGGGTGTAGGACAATGCACTCGAGGAGGCTGCCTCCTTGAGCGCATTCTGGACCGCAATCTTGTCTTTGTAGATGGGAAGGCGGGCTGTCTTCTCGACGACAGTGTTTGATCCAAATTCGGATGGAATGAAACGCTTCACGTTGGCTTTCACAGCGGCTTGAATAAGGAGAAGCTGCTTGCCCATGGCTGCGGAGCCAAGAGTCGATACAACTGCATCCTGACCCTTAAGCGCATTTGTGAGTGAGTCAAGCGAGTCATAGTCCACAGGAATAGCGGTGACAGATGCTTGAAGGGCCTTGCTGCTCGTGCTGTTCTGCCGAGTCAGAACTGTGACTTGAAACCCGGCGTCAACGAGTTCTTTGACAATAGCTGGGCCTAAGTTGCCGGTGGCCTAACAAGTGCGAGTTAGTGTGAGGAACACACGAGTTAGAAAGAGGGAAGCGGGGCTGAGAGAGAGCGAATAGGTGGGTTGTATAAGCCCAAATAAGCACGAAGTAATGCATTACGACATGGGTGGAAGGAAGAAATAGGGGACCTACCCCAGCTAAAGCGACTCTTGAAATGATGCTCATAGCGAACGTGGGTAATATCTCGAAGCTTTGGGATTTGTGTTTATGTAGAATCGATTTGTTAATGATAGCAAGCATCTGTCTCAATAAAGCGAACAAGATCAAGGCGACGAGGAAGTTATATGTATACGAGAGCAGTCTCAAAACCCACATGGCAAAACAAAGCTAGACCCAGCTTTGGATTCTACGTATTGTTGGTAAGCATTCGCTGGTAAGCGACCGTGAGAAGCGGCCGAGACAATATCTGTCTGACGCCCACATATGCCTTATTTCTAGCCTTCTCTTAGAAATCATGGTTGACATGAGGCTGTTGTATCTTTGCACTGGAGCAGGCCATTGGTTCCATTTCCATGTTGTGTACCTACACATCCCACATCCCACATCCCACATTTGGGGTATTAATAATTACCCGTGAACACACTTTGAGGCCTTTGTTGAAGTCGCACGATTGTACGTTAGGGTAAAGTATGCGATCAGCTGATGTAAAGTGGGAGACACGAATGAAACCCGATATCGAGGTGTTCGAGTAAAGATCAGTAAGGGCCCAGAGGTTGTAAGAGGTAGGCCACATTAGCAGACGCTAGGATTGATAATAAGTAAAATACCTTTTCAGCCTAGAACATGGTTAAATTATGGGAAAGGTTTACCGGCGGACCTCCTATAGTTTTAATACGGTGAAAGTTAGAGTGCAAGCCCTTATAACTTATGCCCCTTCCCCCGCTATAGGGGTCAGCCTTTAGACCACTAAGACCCGCTCTGCTCGAATCAAATTGATGCCGTTTATATTCATTGCAGCACTAACATTTCACTAGTGCATTTCTTAAAACATATTGATAATAACATTAAGTAATTGATACGTTTGCTATTTTATTCGGTTAACGGCCAGATTAAGGTTCAAGTGAGACCTCCATTTCCCCCCTATCTCGCCAAACTTAGAAGACTAATATAAAAGCTAACACCTGGGTGTAAGACCTTTAAGATACGCCTGATGTTTAAACTATCTACTTGGAACGACTTAGAGAGATACAATGATCACCTGATATTATGATTGCACTTTAAAGGATAGATAACAAATATCTAAACAAAGCTAACATCTAACTCCATTAATAAGGGGGTAGTGAGGTATACTTAATACAGATGGACGTTACTACGTAGAAAATAACAGAGCGGTTAGCCCGGTGAACTATGAGAGTCTAGACCCTGCTGGGCCACGATTTCAAGTAGGAGCCAAAGATGTTATATGTGGGTTGGCTATTATTGTGTAGATAGGTAGGTACACTAAGAAATCTAACCTAAGGTAAAATTTAGAAAGTCTTCACGACTTCCCCACAACAAAGAAAATCTCAAAGGAGAACCTTTGAATAGAAAGTAGGCGCTGACACATTTATAAAAAAATTTCGATTCTTCATGAGTTGCTAACTAACCGTAATTTAGCATACTTCGACGAACAAACGGGGGAGCCTCAGAGATGTGGTTGTAAGAATTTCCCTGCGTGCTTGTAATAATAACAAATTATGGCAGTACCTTCTCTATATGCCTCTATTATATGAACTCATATATATACCTATCGAGTCAATATCCATATATCTAGCGCACCTACATATACAGGAGGCCATAGAGGGACATATAGCAGGGGCATAGCCTCATCTTTCAGCACTTGGTAATCATAACTTTGTGATATAACCCAAAAATTACAATACTGCTTATCTCTCGATAATAACATACCAACCAGTGACTTATGAGATTTCTTTACTTGTGCTTAATTTTCACTCTCCCTTAAACGTTCGATGTGAGTATAAGTACACTGTGACGAACCTCCCTGTGTGTTCCTAGTCAGCTGACTTCACAGGTAAGTACGTACTAGGTTTTCTTGATTTGAAGGTAATAATGGGTTGAGATTAGTTCAAGTGATTTACAATGTTATGTTCGTTAAAAAGGTTTTAAGGTACTCTTATTATAGTATTAAAGAGTGATTATAGTCTTAAATTAATAGCTGAAAAATAAATAACTAGATATATAAGAAATTCCAATTTATTTATACTCGTTTTTCCTTTACATAAAAACTTGCGAATCATTAAATCGCTAATTCTTTATTTATGATTTAATAATTTATTAAATCATTGAATTATAAATTTTTAACCCATAATTTAACGATTCATTCTAGTTCACGTGACCTACACGTGACACAACATAAGAAGGTTCATAACATTATTTTTCCCCTCTAAGAATCTTTATCTTAAAAATAAAAGAGAGTATAACCTAGTTACTCCTTCTTTAGTTATTAGTAAGTTTTTTATCCCCATTTTAACATGTCTTATCGAGTCACAAAGAACCGTAAAGAAATTCCCGAAATTTCTTGTCATGCCCGGAAGCAGGTTAAAAACAAATTAACCCTAGTGGACTCAATTATTTTTAAAGGTCGAAAGGAAATGCCTTATTCTTATTGCGATCATAACGGGAAGGAATATATTGCTTTAAACGAATTTAACCGTTATAATAAGTATATCCGGATAAACCGTACCCGATACGACGTTTTCGGCATTTTTAGAAGTAGTATAGCTAAAATTATTAAGTAGTTCTAAAAAATCAAAAACGAACTAGAAAAAGCTAAAACACGTTAAGAGGCTGCGATAGTCCGCGTTCGTCGCCTTCGTACTTAACGCCGTTTTTAGTCTAAAAAGTTAAGAAAAATGATTATACGCGGTTTAAACTCTATCGAGAAATTAAAGCGCACTAAACACGAGAAAAAAAAATAGAAATATTTTATTAAAGAATCGCAACGTATAAAGGGATTATAACGTTAATTTAAATCTTTGCAAGATTTACCTGCTTTTAAGGCCTACCCTTTTTCCTTTCTTGATTTTTCCTAGTAAAATTAAGACTTTGATATCTAGGCCTTTCTAGCTAGTTTAGATTTTAGCGGTGGAAATCCTTAATTTTATTTGTCAAGTTCTTTAAATGCTTAAAAGATTTTTAAGTATTTTCTTTAAATGGGTAACTTTCTTATTTAACAAGATATTATAACTAACTACTAATTTTTCTTGAATTTAATATCTTTTCGACTTTGTACTTATTAGGGTTTTCTTTAAATTTTAACTGTTTTTTTAGCGAGGCGTTTTTTAGTGCTAGTTCTAAGAGCGAAACATGAAATACAAAATGAATTCTAGATTCCTTTAATAATACTAGTTTATAATTAACTTTTAAAATAACCTCTTTAATCTTATATAATCCTAATTTCTTGAATTTAAGTTTTTCGCTAGGTTGTTTTATTTTAATTTAAGGTATTTTTAATATTACGCTTTATCGTTAGCGAAGTAAGTAAATTATATCTCTTCTCTTAAAAATTAGTCCTTTAATTCTTCTTTTATTATAATACTTTGTTATTTTATTTTAAATAAACTATAATTTTTTTATAGCCGTTATTATATTACTTAAATCTTTTTAAATAGTACTTTTACTCTCGGGGCCTTTATTTCGACTCTTGGTGCTTTTATGAGTTCAATTGATTATCTTTAAGCTTCCGCCTTTTACCTGTACACTGCTTTATATAGTGACATTTTCATATCTTCGTTAATCGAAGTGTTATATGTTATTTGGGCTATTAATAGCAATTTTACCTAGTTATTTATTTCCTAATTAATATAACTTCGTAAATATTGTTTTATTATTTGGTTTAATCTTTTTATTTACTTATCCGTTTAAGGGTGATATACTATGAATAACTTTTGTTTAATTCCTATTCGTTTTATTAAATTGGTTTAAAATTTCGACGTAAACAACTTATTTCTATTTAAAACAACGCGTTTTAATAGTTTATGTTTATTAACATATTTTTTTAAGAAGCTAAAAACTAATTATTTTACTGTGCTTAATTCGTTAAATGGTAAGAAGTAAGCGTATTTCGTAAGTCTGTTAACGATTACCTATATGCTGTTATAATGTACTTTTATAGTAAGATCTTTTAACTCTAGAAGTTTCACTACGAAGTCCCATGTAATGATATTCCATGTTTTATTAGGTATTTAAGTTAGTTATAGTAATTTATATAGTTTATGTCGTGATGCTTTAGCCTTATTATAGATATTATAATTCTTTATAATTCTTTTAATTGTTTATTATATTTCTAGAAAGTCGAATTCTTTTTAAAGTCGTTTTATTGTTTTGAAAATCCCTTAGTGGCCGTGTAAAGGATGTTCGTGAAATTCTTTAACGAATTTATCCTGTACTTGTTTTAATACGTATACTTTTTCCTTATATAAAAGAAGTTCGTCGTTAAATTCTTGTTAAAACTGTAATTGTTTTTCCTTTTAATTATAATTTTCCTTGAACTGTTATTTCTAGTTTCTTATGTTGATTCGCATGTAAGTTAATACAATTGATTTGTCATTTTATTATTTAAACATTTAAACATCTCGTTTGTTAATTTTTGATTTATAATTTCCCTTTTTACTAAAAAGATTTATTTAAATATTTTCTTTTCCCTTAATATACTGGATTCTAAAATTAAACTTAAACAAGAAAATTATTTAACGCTTATGTCTTTAATTAAGCGTTTATATTGTTATAAATCGTGTAAGGTTTTTATGGTTTAAATAGATATTAATAGGTTTCTTAATTCCGTTAAGTTATAATTCCTATTTTTTTAGTGCTTTAATAACTACTAATAGTTCCTTATTATAAATTTAATAGTTTAGTTTAGCACTATATAATGCTTTAAATAGGTACGCGACTGGGTACCATTTCTTATTGTTTTTTAATTGCTTTAGGATTGCTTTAATGGCGAAATCTAAAGCGTTTATCCTTAGTCGTTTCTTTTTATTTTTATTTAGAAGTTTATATATAACTTTACTAATTACAACTTTTTTTAGCTACTAAAAAGCTTGTTTAGCTTTTTTAGTAAAATAAAAAGCCTTTCTTGTTTTTATTAAGGTAGTTAATTCCGTTAATGGTTTAGCGATACGCCCGAAATCCTTAATAAGTTATTTAACATAATTAACAAAACCAAGAAATACGCGTACGTTTATAACATTCTTAGGTTTTAGCTAATTCTTGATTATTGTTATTTTTCTCTTTTAAATGCGAATTTCTTTTAGATTTATTATAAACCCTAAATAGTTTAGTTTCTTAACATGCTATTCACTTTTAGTCGGATGAATAAATAGGTTTACTTTTTCCAGGGCTTTTAACACTTGCTTTATATGTTCCTTATGTTTTTTCTCGTTTTTTAAGTAAATTAATATATCGTCTAGGTAAATAAATACAAATTTATCTAGAAACTTATAAAGAATTATTATAATTATATGTTAAAATATAGCAAGTGCGTTAGTAAATTTAAATAGTATAACTTTATACTTATAATATTTATATATCGTTCGAAAGACTATATATTGTTTGTATCCCTTAGTTATTTTAATTATATAGTATTTATCGCGAAGGTTTAATGCTATAAAGATTTAAGCCTTATTAATTTATCCTTTTATGAGTTTCATTAGTGGTAACGAGTATCCGTTTTTTTTGGTTATTTTATTAAGGTGTCGGTAATCGATTACTCGTCGCTATACTAGGTTTCCTTCTTTATCGACACATTACTTCCCGTTTTTGTTAACTTTAAGTACCATGATCGCCGGGTATCTTAACGAGGATTCGGATTCTTGAATATATCCTTTATCGAGATTCTTTTAGATTCCCTTTTATAGTGCTCTTTATTTTTCCTGATTTATAAGATATATTAAAAATAATTTTAACTATTTTCTTTTTTTAAAGTGTATTTAGTAATTCCACTAGTTGTGTTTTAATAATTCTTTTTTTGTTTTATTTCTAAATAATTTATGGAAACGAAAGTACTTGCGCGGTACTTTTTTCGCTAGATTTTTAAGCTTAGTTACTTGAATTATATAGGCGATATGTTTCGTTCTTATATCCGTTTCTTTAGAGTTATTTACGGTACTTATCTCGTAACCCGTAGTGGTTAACTCTTCTTGTTTTTAATCTTAATAAAGCGTGTTTATCTCGAAATTTATTTGTGAATTACTTCTTTTAAGCTAATTCATTCTTAAAATCATATTATAATCCGATATATATATAATGTTAAGGTTAATTTATTTGGGATGTCCTTAAATAGTTACCAAGAAAGGAATTATTTTTTTTAGTACTTTATTATTCTTGTAATTAAATATGTTTCTTTTAAAGTTCTATAACTTATACGGACTTTATTTATATATTTATAGTATTTTGTTTTCTTGAGTTATCTTTATTAAGATATAGCTTTTATTTACTTTTAAATCTATTAAGGCTTTATACTTCCTTTTATTATACTTAACTCTAGTTATAATAGTGTTATTAAGTCTCGACTAGACTTTATATAAGGACTTATTATTCATGGCTTTTCACTGCCTTATTAGCGAGAGCCTTTGCCGTTTTTTGGTTTTCTACGTCCCTTCCTTTTTGGTTTTTTTTTAGTTATTATAACCCGGATGTCCTTCTATTCTTAGGCTTTTATAAAAGCGTGTTTTTAGTAATTATTACTTAAATAGTCTCTTTAATTACCCTTTACGTAGTAAGGGGTGAGAGGTTTATCCTTTATATAGAACTTTATACATTGAAACTTTAATTCTTTTTCGAGAGCCTTTTTATAGCCTAAGTCCGTTCTGTCGACTCGGAATTTCTTGAAGTTCTAGATTATCCTTAAATAAAAGGAGTAATTCTTGAGTTTACTTATTAGGGGTATCTCGATGTCTCCCCTCGGGTTTATATTGATTTTTAGGAGTTTCCCTCCTTTTTTGAGGTATGCCTTGGTGATTCGTTTGTAGCCCCGTTTAGTCGCACGTGTTTTTACTTATTATTTTGTTAAATATTTCCTTATAAAGCCGAATAAATTAATGTCGTATTTAGTTCGTTTTTCGAGCTATTATAAAAAATGTAGTCTTTTTTATAATTCCTATAATTTTTCCTTAATCTCGTTTTCTTCGAAACCTGCTTCGAGCAAGTCGTGTACGTCGCATAGTACCGAGGTATAACATATATAACTTTTAACCATTGCTTCGTAACTTTTTTCGGAGCTTAGGTGAAAATAACATGCTTTAGGGTAATATAGCTATCGTGGGGTGTTATCGTAAATACACTTATTTTTTTTCGTGTCGTCACTTTCTAATTCTTGAGGATAATAACCGGCTCTATTCTTAAAACTTTTATGTACTTAATAAACGTCGTTAATATAAAAGCTCTAATGTAACGATATATATTCCTTTAAGCTTTAATAAACATTATAATTATTATTTGTGTAAAGCCTCCAGTTTAGGCTATCGTGCTGGCTTTTTCCTTAATGGGTTTCGTATTTGTCATTTTTATAGTGGTTTTAATGTAAATCACTATGGTTTAACTTAATTCCTAAGTCGTATCTCAACTTGTAGTTATTATACACGTATAATAGTTCGCCTTCGTTATATCTTTGTTTGGCTTGTTCTAGTGTAAGATATCCTAAATACGAATGGTTATTCTTTAAACAGTCTTTACGGTTGACTTAATAAGATTTATAAACTCTTTCTATAAAGTTCTCTTTAATCTTTTCTACCTTAATAGTGTTAATAGTAAATACTTAATTTATTTTTTTGTTGTTTTTGAATTAAACCCTTACTTTAGCGACTTTTTTCTTAGGTTGAGGAATCCCTTTTATTCTTGGTTCTTGTTTCTTAGGACTTCGGTACTCGTTCTTATAATGTCTTTTCTTTTTACAGTTAAAATACTTAATAGTTAATTTGTCTCGTTTCTTCCGTTTTTTTTAAATAACGTTAATTTTAATAGGGTTTAATTTAGTTTTAATGCCTTTCCTGGTTTCGGTACCGCTTTTATGATTTTCTCTTTTTAGCTAATCGTTATTCCTTCGTTATACCGTTTTTTTCTTTTTAAAGTACCGTTCGAAGTTCTCATTATCGATAGTAATTACCATTATAACGTAATTATTGAACTTTCCTAGGTTCCTTTCTTTATACAAGTTTATCTTATATAACTCATTTTTTATATAGTTTTTTAACCCTTAATAAAACAAATAATACAGGTTTTTAATAAGTAATTATGACTAGCTTGTAAGTTTTTTAAACTTAATAGCGTAATTTAAAGCCTTTTTATCTTGTCGTAATTTATGAAGTCGAGCTTTGGCTTGTTACTTAAGGATTAAATTACCGAACATAGACTTAAGTTGTTTTTTAAATTCCTTATAATTCTTGAAGACTTTTTTCGTGTTTTCTCGGGCGTTTAATCCGTTTTCTAAATGGTTTTTTAACACTAATTAAAACCAGGTTAAGGCGATTCCGGCTAAGAGCTAAGATACCGTAAAAATCTTTTATTCTTTAATAATAATTGTCTTATAATAAAACCGTAAATAGGTTTTAGCTTAAATTAAAAATCCTTCTAGATCGTTTAACCCATTATATCTGCTAGGTATAATTAGTTTAAAACCCTTCACGTCGGGGGTTGTTATGTTGTTTTCGTCGTTTAAGTTGTTAGGGTCGCTATCGTCTAAAGGTGGTTACTTGTTTTTAAGAGGTAGGGTTTATCTTGCTTATTTATCTTCTTTTTTAGGTATTTCTTCCTCCTCCTTTTTTTCTTTTTTTAATGCTTCTTCTTACTGATCTTCCGAGATGTCCTCTTATAACTCTTTTTTAGCTGTAATTATAATAGATTCTTGTGTTAATTCTTTTAAATCTTTTTGTTATACCGTAAAAAAACTTAAAGCTTTCGTTTAAAAGCTTGTTAACTATTATTCTTTTACTTGTTTCTTTTCTTGTTACCCTCTAGTCTTAAGAGGCATGCTTATCTTGGGACTGTTTCGATTGAAAGTCCCTCCTCCTAAACCAATGTTAAGCACTAATTAAGGAGCTATTAAAATGTAACGAACCTCCCTATGTGTTCTTAGTTAGCTGACTTCACAGGTAAGTACGTACTAGGTTTTCTTGATTTAAAAGTAATAATGGGTTGAGATTAGTTTAAATAATTCATAATGTTATGTTCGTTAAAAAGGTTTTAAGGTACTCTTACTATAGTATTAAAAAGTGACTATAGTCTTAGATTAATAGCTAAAAAATGAATAACTAAATACATAGGAAATTCCAATCTACTTATACTCGTTCTCCCCCCACATAAAAACTTGCAAATCATTAAATCGCTAATTTTTCATTCATGATTTAATAATCCATTAAATCATTGAATCATGGATTCTTAACCCATGATTCAACGATCCATTCTGGTCCACGTGACCCACACGTGACACAGCACAGGAAGGTTCGTAACATACACGATGGATTTACGCTAAGTAGTATAAAAAATATGTTACATTGGTATATCCTCGCAACCGGTTGGCTTTTATTAGGCTAAGAGCTATTTAGAGAGTATGAGAGGACCTGTCTATTATATACATGACAGCTGGAGATGCCTTGTACCTGTACCTGACAGCTACCCCCTTGACACCTATTCCATCATTAGCTAGGTTACTAGTAGAAATACGCTTGTTCAGCTTTGCAATGAGTTATTAGTGTAAGCACTAACGTTATCAAGAACATGGGATTCTATTTATACTAGGCCTCCAGGTAAGTAGGGCGTAAGGGGCCCGCGGATAAACGTGTCATGAGAGAATATTGTTAGGAGTGCTTAGGTATTTCAAGCATCAGTCGCTAGGGATACCAGCACAGAGCGGCCCACGATATATCCATTACCTTTCGGTACGTTAGGTTTGCAAAGCTACATGTCTATCTATTAGTCTATAATAAACAAGTCGTCAAGTCAACGTAGGATCCTTCTATACGATTGAACCCGCTTGATTTTTTAGGATTAAAGCATGTAATTGGATGGCCTTATATCACCTCGATATTCTCTTGCCCGCGGCTTCCGTGCCGCAATCCTTCGGAACTGGACTAATGCAAGGGATAAAGGATTCAATATTTAACCAACAATGACTCGAATTCAAAGCAATCTCACTTAAGTTCTCACCTGTTCTTTTTTTCGAGAAAGCAGTACACCTTCACATTACCATTACAGTTTCTCCTCCCATACTTATACTGTCCCAATAAGAATCTCAGGGGCGACTATCAGAATGACTAGTTCATCATCAGATTTCCAGGAGTACGATCCGTCAACATACTGGGTCGCCCCAGCGAGGAACTTCAGAACCTCGGCACGGTTGCACCTCCAACATCTCTTATTCCAGAACACGCTCGGACACCTCTTGGAACCGCATGTCGAAAGCTCTATCAAAGGCTCTAAGCATCTGAAAGTTGCAGATCTCGGCTGCGGCAATGGTGTATGGCTAAGCGACCTAGCTCACGAACTCTCTAAGAAGGGTATATCTGCCCAACTCGATGGCTACGATGTGAATCCGGTCAACTTCCCCGCGCCGACATTTCTGCCATCATCGATAAACCTGAAGAAGCTTGATGTGCTCGCCAGGCACCTACCCGCAGAGATGATAGGTGCATACGATATTGTTCACGTTCGAGCATTCGTGAGCATCATCGTCAACTCGGATCCTACGGACTTCCTGTCCACCGCGCTCGCCCTTTTGAAACCTGGCGGCTGGCTGCAATGGGAAGAATCACGTGCTGATCACTACTTCGTCGAGTCGCCCACCCCCGATGTCTCGAAGTCTGCTTGTGAGACCATCATCCACATGCTTAAAACCGGCGGTGAGGCGAGGGGCTTTAAGTTCGACTTCTTGGCGGAGCTGGATCAACATCTGACGAAACACGGTTTTCAAGATGTCAGCATGCAGACGGTTGACAAGCGAAGGCAGGATTTAAAGGCCTGGACTGAAGATTATCTCATGGTGTGGGAGGAGCTTGGTGTGCTGTTCCCGCCTAAAGCGACAGCACCCCAGGCGCCTTTGTCACGAGAATCGTGGGTGGACTTGTTTGGGAGGGCTGTAAAGGAGACTGAAGATGGAGTCGTGGTATCTCAAGGTAACATAGTATCTGTGGTAGGACGAAAGGCCACTTAATGTATCTCTTTTATCCAAAGTTTATCTAACCCGGAGTGCTCTCACGAATTATTGAGAAAGAGGGGAGGAAACGAATAAGCTTATTATATATGAATAAACGATACTTTTTGAAGTTTTAATATATGCCGAATTATATGAAATGGAGCTGTGATAGTAGCATGAGGTTGAGTAGTCCAAAGGAGAACTAGATAATGAGGATGTTCTATTGCGTATACAGAATACACGGGGGGACTATTTACGACATGAAAATGATAATTGCAGGCAAACTGAGTCATGAGCTTAAAACGAGTTATATCTTCTTGAACGAAGGGGGTTTTTAAGATACGTGACTATGTAGATATTTATTTCGAATACTCGCTAATACTTTAAAATTTATTGTACAATCCTAATTAGAATAGTAGGTCAGCTACTTTTTTTTTTCGGCTATAGTTGCAGGAGAACAACCATCTAATAATAGATATAGCTATCTATATATCCTCACTCCTTCCTCCTCTATATACATAAACTGAGGGACTGACCATGCCCGTTGCAAAATATCTTGTCCTAAGGTTTATAGCCAATTATTATTGGCCGTGGTTCTACCCTTAATACTAGAGGTGTGGTAAGGGCTAGTGGGTTTAGAACTAAGATTCGATTTCAACTAATTATTTTCTTTAATCTCAAGGGACTGAAGAGTTTAAGTTTCTTTTCAACCTTATCCAGGAATCTTCTAAGTATATATACACGTTATTCTTTGCTTGAAGCAGCTATTCTTTTATGCACCTTGATTTCATTACATCTTATACTTGTATAGCTCTCTAATAGATTTTAGGATCGTGATTAACAGGTCTTGGCGGTGCTTCTCCGTGTGACAAGAGGGCTTTAGAAGTGTTATCACAAGTCCGAGATATCTAACAAGTAAACCGATTTCCATTTATGTGTTGAAATATAGGGCTATACGACCCCTGGTCTCTTGTATATATATATGAAGCTTTGCCCATCCATCTAGACTCCCCTTAAACTAATACACTTGATCCTATCCTCATATCTTCGTCTTATCTCAACATTATAAACTGAATCAGCGGATATCCCGTTCCATCCTTTTCCACCAAGTCTTTTTCTGACCCGTTCCAGCGGGTTTAGCTGGGATCTCGTCCCCGAAGCTCCAAACGATATATTTCTTATCCTGCACGAATACCAGGAAGTCCCCATCACCAACGAGCTTATGGCCTAGGATCGGTGCCTGGAAAGGGTTCTGGGATCCCGAGGTGAATTGCTGATAGATATTAAGCGCAAAGGTAATGCCGGTTGATTCTTGGCAAGGATTGCTGGAGTCCCCAGTCAGAAGATGGCGTTGTAAAATAAACGAGGAATTGGTAGGTATCGTTGAATATATCGGAACTGAGCATTCAGTGTCGTGGAAGACCTGATTACTAGTACAGGGTTCCACTGATGTGATGTATTTTTCGTACAATGTGGATTGCCTATCGGTGCTGTCGTTCCTCAAAGACAATCGATTATTCCAGATATGAAATGTCCAATTATTACCAAGCGAACGTGGCAGATGATGGTAAAGAACTGTGAAGGACTTTGAATAAATATTGAAACACACGGTGATAAGCTCTCGTGACTTTCGGCCGCATGGGCATGATGTTTCATTGTTGGTATTGTGAGCAATAGCATCGCGGTTCGCATTTGGATCTTCCATTAGAGCATTTACTAAGGAATACCCACCATAACAGTCGATACTTTCGGATCGTAAGTCCCCGACATCGCTTATATTTCGATTATCCAATATAGAAACATCCAACTTGTACGATGCAATGAACTCCCCGCTACATATCTCATGCACAATAAGTTGTCGCAGTGAATCGCCGGGATATGTGATGACGAAGAATGTCTCAGCATATATTGGGGAAACGATGAAGTCTATTAACATATCGATTCCTCGCAAGTATAGGCCGTCTGTGGCGAACGGTGCGGTCATGCTGGTAAAAGCCTCGAGACCACCCACTCCAATGGGCCCCTTCGGGTAGCAGGGCAGGGCGCTCATCTCGATACGTTGTAGTGTCTGACCGTACCTCCAAATAAATAAGTCGCCACTTGTACAAACGACAAGTACAGTTTCTCCTTCTGTTGTACATCGCTTAAACGTTTCCGGAACTTCGAAAGACTGCAGGCGATCTAGCTCGAGATGCCAAGCGTGAACAGTTGTTTCGCGACATAGTAATAGCAACTTGTCTCCCATAGCCGTACGGTACCCGCGGTTCTGTCTCTCATGACGAGGAAAGAGGTACGCACGCCTTGTCCTGGTGCGAAAATTATCGACAACGGCAAAGTAAGGAAGGTGATACGCTTCAGGCCACCATGCCATACGGCCGTTGCTATACACCATGAATCGCGAGAAACGCTCCTCGGGATCCGGGTCCATCTCCTCTGCGATATCGTACGAATGGACTCCCCCCTCGTGCGCAGGGACGTTTTTGCTTAGCTCGAAGAACGGATCCGATTCTAGGATCATGCCGAGCTGCACAGCCGAGGCGAACTTGCCGCTGATTCTTCTTGAAATCCTGCGTAGAGCCCGTTCGAACAGCTCACTCCCTTTCCGTTCATTTACGGCGGCCAAACGAATAAAATCCGCCAAGCTGGGAAACCAGCGGTCGGCTAATACAGGCCATACCTCATCGCTGAGTAGAACACTGCGCAGGCTCCGGCTCGATCTAGCCGCAGCTGACAGATCGCCAGGCTCGAGGTGAGTTAGTATGAGGAAGATGAGCTCAAAGGGAAGACGGCCGAAGGTGTCGAGTGCTGCATCTCCTGCTTGTAGAGGACGCGAGTGGCGTGATCGATGGAAGAGAGTAAGTAGTGACTTCATCTTGCCTCCAGATCTTTGCGATAATCAGGCTGAGAGAATTAAAAGAGAGATAGAGGAAAAGAAAGCAAAGTCCTAGGATTGTGATGGTGCAAATGTGGCACAGCCCGTAAGCATACTCGGGGCACAGTGAAGCATACAGTGTATTTATACCAGTTCTACTGTGAAGCTGATGGAAGTACTAGGGGCAGGCTACTCCTTTTCTGTCAGTTAATTTCTATTGAACTATCTATATTCAGTCTTGTTTCTTTTGAGTTAAATACTCTTATACATGGTTTCGCCGTGATAGATAGATCGCCAATTTAGAGGCCCCGGCGGCTGTGTATGCGCCTACATGACATTTTGCATGTAAGCTGTCATGGAATATATGTTCTCCTGATAGACAGTGCAGGATTGATTGAAATCAGCAAATGAATGCACTTTAATATAGACTTTAATCTAAATTCATTTCATAGCTCCCTTGGCGTGTCTATTTAAATTATACACCATTCGGGGGTATTGATTACTTAATTCCATGAAAATAGTCACACAATCCGTCGACACTATCCCAGTGACTAGTCAGCTAAACTTATAAGAATATCTTAGAAAACCCTAGACCATGGCATGAGTGCATTGAAACCTATTGTAGCTAAACGTAGTTCTCATAGAAATACATCGAGAAATTACCATTTAATACTCCCCTGAATGCTGTGTACTAGGTCGAATATTTTTCAGAGAATGAGTCAGGTGTATAATAGACTGAGAGTGATAGATGTAAATAGCACTATTAGACTGAGAATAATCGCTAGAGGGCATGATCATCGGATACTATGACTATATAACTACTTAGACGGTGCTTATTAAATGAGAAGTATATCAAACCCTCTCACTATAGTGCTTTATGTGAAGGTTTCGTATGATGCAGATATAGAATAAGCTGAAATATTAACTAAGACTTCATCTATCGTACATGCTTTTTCATGACTACTAGTATATTCAGCTTCGCCAGTGTTAACCTTCCTGTTTACGCGACATAGGATGGTTGCCGTAGAGAATTCTTACACGGCTCTACACTGGGGCAATTAGAAAGCCCAACCGCAAGTAGCCGCGGAGCGAACCGTGTTGATATGCGGCGAACACGTGGGGGTTCAACACTCGGCGTCTCAATGATTCGGTGAGATGTTAGAGATAAGTTATCAGTGGTGCACAACAAACACAACAGTAAAGATAAAGATATCCTAAGGAGGTTCTCAAACTATTATATTTGGTTCGATTTACCAAAACCCGTGTCGATATCTAACTACAATGACTTTAACTATCACTAACGTTAGCGAGCCAAATATAGGCGTAGCCGCGCCGCAAGCGATACCGCTAGTCCATCCAGATGAACTACGGACAATGTTTGCTCTCGCCATGTCGCAGATGTATAAGGGCGAAGTCCCTCTTTATGGAGATCTGGTGAGGATAGTACAGGATGTCAATGAGGAATTTTTGAAGCAATATTCAGATCAACTCCCAAGTTCAACCGGCTGGGAACGACTAGCACTTGAGAGGCACGGCGCTATCCGGCTCGGTAAAGTGTCTGAACTCCGGACAGTCCGCCGTATTTTCGCGCTTTTAGGTATGCATCCCGTTGGCTACTATGACCTATCCGTGGCCGGCCTTCCGATGCATGCGACATGTTTCAGGCCAATAGATCGGGATTCTCTGGACCGCAACCCTTTCCGTATCTTCACGACCCTCCTCCGGCCGGAACTTATCAGGTCCAACGAGGCGAGAGACTCAGCCCTAAATCTTCTATCCAGGCGCATGATATTCAGCGATGAGTTGATGCGGATGATCAGCAACGCCGAGAAACAGGGCAGCAGATTATCTCCCGACCAAGCGGAAACTTTTATCCAGGAAGCCTTACGTACGTTCAGCTGGGCGCCTGTAGCCGCGTCGACCTATACGGAATATCAACATCTAAAGTCAGAGCATCCCATATTGGCTGATATCGCATGCTTCAGGACGGCGCACATCAATCATCTGACTCCAAGGACTCTAAACATTGAATCGGCTCAGAGAGTAATGTCCGAGGAGGGAATGGCTGTAAAAGATAGAATCGAAGGACCACCATTTCGAGAATGCCCCATCCTCCTAAGGCAGACGAGTTTTCTTGCTCTAGAAGAGAAGATACAGTTTAGTAATGGAGATAATGAAGACGATAACCGTGTCATCGGCTCTCATAGAGCTCGCTTTGGGGAAATTGAACAGCGTGGAGCGGCCGTGACCCCTGCGGGCAGATTGCTCTATGACCAACTGCTCGGTGAAGCTACAACGGCAGCCAGCGGCCTTGGCCCGGAAGCATTTGATAGAGCCCTGGAGAAGGCGTTTCGGAAATATCCAGACAATTGGAGCCAGCTGCGTAGGCAAGGGCTTGTCTATTGTGAATACCGCTGCACCAAAAAGTCGTTGCCGACAACTGTTATTGGACACCCAACGAATGACCCAACGGTTGTCGAGAGACTAATTGATGAGGGAATCCTCGAGACGGTTCCCATTACCTACGAGGACTTCCTGCCATTTTCGGCCGCCGGCATCTTCCAGTCGAATCTCAGCGGCAAATCCCAACCTGAGATTATCAAGCCCACGCCGGATATAGGCAGCATGGAGGAGGCTCTAGAGTGCCCGATCATTGATCCTGACGCCTTGTATGCAGCACACCAGAAGCGTAGCCTAGATTCCAGCCTTTCCAAATTGGCATCGTCTCTTTAGAGGGAGCAGGGATATACTGGAGATTGGAGTAACCATCCTATGCAGGGCTATAGGCCGCTTGTCTAATTACGTTGGTCCACACCCACAGAATGCTGCAGCCATGTCTTAGACAACTTAACAATAGAGTGCTACTGGTTGGTTAAATACTGATACTGTACGGTTTCAATTGAGTAATCACACGAAGAGAACCCTGTAATTCATTCCTAACTAGGCACAGTTTGCATGAAATATGTACAAAGTAACCGTACTACATCAATAGCCTAGGTTGTTCTATAGCTGAAATACTATGCTCTTCTCACAGCTGGATGTTACCAAGCGCTCTGGATCCTTTCGAACTTTCCCTTAAGTCATTCGCCGGCTTCTTCAACCCAACTTCCCTCCATCGCCAAGCCTGAATAACTGCCCGGTCAGCACCGATATTCTCCATCACATCGGCCACCCAATTGCCAATGTTTGGAAGATACTTGAACGCATGGCCACTCCCTCCAGTGGCGGCTATAAAACCCTCGCTCCCAGGCACCCAATCGACAACGAAGTGGCTATCGAAACTATCGGTATACCAGCAAATTCGTGTAGAGCTGATGTTGACCCTCTCTTCCACCAGTTCGGGGAGATATTCGCTGATAAAGTCAGTAGTGACGTCGTGCGCTTGCCTGGGAAAAGACGTCAGCACGTCCCCGGTGCGCTGGATGCCGTCTTTACGTGCTGGCGAATATCGTGTCGCCGGCGTGCTTCTCTCCCTCCCATCGCTCTATATCATCGGGTTTGTGAACTTGGCCCCACGATACCAAACAGTTACTAGGATTATGAATAACGGCCAGCCATCTGGAGAGTATACGGTCAGCCGAGACATGAGTCGGGAATGCTACCGGCTACCCGCATGAGATGACCGGTTGAGCCCGGATTGCCCCGAGCTCACATCGGACTTGTATGTAAATCATTCTCACAGGGGGAGTTCCTATCTCTGGCTTCAGGACCGGGCACCCCTGGTTGATAAACTCAGCCAAGAATCTGTAATCTATAGACCGGGCAGGCAACTAAGGTACCCTAAACCTAGTCCCAAGATAAGACATATGCCATCAGTTGCGGCGGCGGGCCAGTAAACTGGCTCGACTGGAAGTTCGATTATACTTACACGTTGTATCACGAAACGAGACCCCGGGGGGGGGGGGTTAGTTAATCCTCAAAAATGAATAAGACCGCCTCCGTCAAAAATCCTAGCCTTTCTGATATCTCTCTGGGCACGTCATACCACAGGTAGTCGTTTTCTCCGGGATGCACTTACGGCCGAATACGTTTCAAATCACGTTGAGTTTTAGCAGCGTCTTCACCGAATCTGCGATCGTGAAGTATGCGAGAGGTAATACTCAGCAGCAGCAGCTCTTTTCAGAGGCCTTGTACGCGACAAGCGGCATCCTCATCAGTATAAATCTCCCCACATCCAAGCCGCAAATGTATGTAAGGTCTTCTAACTGTTGAAATATAGGGCTATACGGCCCTTGTCACCTGTATCTACATATATAGGAGGGCTTCGCCCTCTATCTAGACTCGCCTTGAACTAATACACTTGATCCTATCCTCACATCTTCGTCTCATCTCAACATTAAAGTCAGACAGACTGGTGATGTGTCGGAGGATGCCTCCCATGCGGCTATCGCGGCCATTTTTCTACATGGCTTTGGATATGTTGTTGGTAGGTTTCGAACTCACACCTGAAGCCATGTAGCTGGACGCTATGGCTTGATCATTGCTCTTAGGCCTTCTTATCCTTCCATATGTCTTCGGCGCGGAACTCTGGCCGAATCGTATTCGATCATTCTGCAGTGCCCTCTCTCAAATGTTCCACTGGTTGTTATTCTACGGTATCAACGCCGGGACTCCTTCGATACTCGCCTCTACGAACAACCGGGGAGCCTTCTTACTTTTCGTAGGCTGGTATCTCATCGCCTTAATATACGTAAGCTTCATGGTGCCGGAGGTTGCTAGTCTCTCCATGGAGGCAATAGACGACGTATTTAAAGGACCATGGTTCAATACATACAACTGGCGAAAATATCAACGGTCGTAATCGAAGTAAATACAAATAACAGTCTAGGGTGAGTCTCCATGAACGCATAGATATCCTTTATGCTAACCCCTTATCCCCAGTCGCCAAAGTAGCTCTATTGCTTCAAATCAGAAGTCAAAATTCTGGTCCTCGGGTGACGAATAGGTTGTGTTCTTAGAGAATGATTTGAATTATTCTGGTGATTTCAAAAGCAAGGATTCTACGTGTCTAGAGACCTGTTGTTATATTATTACAGAAATATTAATAGCCTGATAATCACAGCTTCACATCTATATTGCCTAGTTGCCAGCAATATAAATTTGACATGAAAGATGTGTTTTAAAAATGACCGGCTATAACATAAAGTCTTCCGTTTCTCATGAGCCTCGCACCTCGTATTCTCTCAACCATCATGAGCTTTCGCTAGCAAAAGCAAACGAAAAGGAACTAATCATAGTGCATTATTAACTTTATAGACATTTTATCAGAAATTATTTTCATTCAGATTGTTAGTGAGTGGGTGGGAATTTCATTAATGAGAACTTGTGATCATGGGACTCTTATTTCATAATAAAGTGGTTATTGGTGCATCATTACGTCCAGCACAAGCAGAGCATTCAGGTGAGAATTAGAAGGAAATACCATTTCCAGATACTTCGAAAGAACTTACTATAAATTACCTTGTATATAAGGAATAACATCGTGCTGGTGGATAGCTGGTAAAATAAAAGCTCACGTGTTCGTTGCCCTTTACTAAATATGTTAGTTTATATACAGTTCATTACCAAAGTTAGTCATTTTCAGTGTTGTTTTTACAAACAATTCATTGTCATTTTACAGGATCGAGGATGCTGTTCAAAGAGATATATGGGCAAAACAAAGCTTTTGTTCATAAACTATGATCCACGTTCGCTGTTCTTATATCTATGGAAGAAATAGATAGTCTTTCTTATCAGACCAAAGGCCGTAATTACCATTCAAACATCATTTGAACGACACATCAGAGTTATCAGCAAAGTGTTCGAAATGGATACAGGGTGGTTAGAGGACACTGTACAGCTTGGGTCTGAGCCGGAGATGCTGGATAGAGAAACCATAGGTGACTCGAAGAACTTTGACAACCTAGAGAATGTGTCAGAGATGCCCCTGTACGTTACTCTCTCGGACTTGGACATTTGTCCAGGCGACCTTTCCATGCCACTAAACCTATTCTCCTCCACCCTAGCTTCTATCACTGAAACACCACTGATAAATGATGCTGAAATTGATTTCAAGATTGATGAGTCCCAAACCCAAGCGCCACAAGAAGGGCCCGAGGACGAACAAGGGTATTCCTCAAAGAAACAGAAAGGCCAGGTGGATCTCGAGACTTTGTGGACAGAGCCGGGGGCTGACTGGAGCAATGTCAAGCCCTCAAAGGAAGAGAGGAGAGAGCACCACAGGAAGCGGATTGGTCTTGCTGCTTGTAAGACAGGCCCGCAATGCTTCACGTGCGGCGAGCCGTTGGAGTTAGAAGAGCTGCTGGGTGTCGGTTGTCCCGTGTGTTATTGCTTCAATTAACCCTACCATTGCAAGGACATTGGGGGAGTGAATTTCTTCGAGCTCGGTATGGATGGGTTTTCGAGCAATGATTTAATTAGAAGGTTGAGGCGCGGTGATAACTTCACTATCGAAACAATCTCCGCTGCAACAAGGAGGCAGTAGGTAGGTAGGCATGCAAGATACATAAAATAGACAAGTTAACGGAAGACTTTGGTAAGCATGTTTGACGGCGAGGGTACGGCAAACCTCTCCCAATAAGTACCTAAGGTAGCATGCACGGCTGAATCGTCGTAGAACCTTACAGCACCTTAGGTAGTATATACCTATATCGGGGTACGGGGCACGTAGTACCCACATATGCAACAAGCAGGACACAGTGCGTATGTGCGGTTGAGGGGCAGGTACGTACACTGTGCGGGTACATGCGCAACCGTGGCTCGGCTTCAAACGGGGAGAATTTTCCTAGGTACCAAATATTTTTCATCTCCAGCTAGACGTCGCAACCTGCGTACCACTCGCTGTTGATCCGCCCATTGCCAATCACAACATATTCCGACCATTCAGTTCCCAGATTGATGTTGAGCCGGACATGGCCGCTCGCCATGCGGGCGTTCGCCCCAACGCCTATTCTCAATGGGAAAAAAGATTTCCAGCCTCTGAGGCGTACCAGAACCAGAAATGCCATCATGATGATCGGTACCGGCCTCGGACATTGCCAGGAGACATTAGACACACTACGTAGGCGTCTCAACCGAACCAACGTTCCAAGATTTCCACCGCAAACGTGGTTAGATACGCACATCGCCCGTATGGAAGCAGATATCCGCACCATTCAGGATTGCCAGATATACGTCAGGGAAATTCGCGCTAGAAATCTATTCTTCTTTGCCACCGCAACCATTCTCAAGCCGTATTCGGTGGATCTGAGGCCGAAGCTGGGTTATGACCCTTGGCCCGAAATAGAACGTTTATATTGGGACATGACAAACAAGCCGATAGAAGAGCCCGGCGAGATGGCAAATCTCACGAAACTTTTCCTGCAAATTGAAAAAGTTCGCGAAGTCAACTCCGCGATGTGGCCCCTTGAGAAAAAGAAGATAGAAAGGAGAAAACGCGCTGGGCTACATATTTTCCCCGCGGTGCAGAACCGGGAAGCGCAATTAGTTCGTGCAGGTACCCTAGTCTTGCAAGCTGCAGCATTGTGCGCAGACCGAGGTCTCGGGAACTTCATACGGAACGGAGTAAACCTCGAGACGTATGTGACCAGGAAGATAAAAGGGTTTCAGAACCGGCTAGATGCCGAAAGGCGCAAAGAAGGGGAGAAGGAGGGGAAGACGGAAGAGGATTTTGAGCCGGAAGAGGAAGAAGTTACGGCGGAGACAAGACAGGCGGAGATAAGAAAGGCGAGAAAGGAGAGGAAGAGGAAGGAGAAGGAGGAGAGACAGGCGAAGAAAAGGGCGATGAAGGAGAGGACGCAAATGAGGCAGGAGGAGCGGCAGGAGAGGATACGAAGGGCGAAGGAGACTATATATAAAGATATACTTCGGGTATATGGCTAGTGATGAAGGCCAGAGAAGGCAGAAACCTAAATATAGGAAGCCTGTGGGCGTGTAATAATAGAAGTCTCACCATATACATGCAAAAAAAAACCTAGGAACCAAATGGGCCGATCATGTATAATAGAGATAGAGAAATTTTCGGCGTACCGTGCTAGTGTATGAATTACCTATAGACTTGAAACGGGACCGTTTAGATCTCCTAATATCAAGACTCAGCACGTGTATTTGCCATCGATAGTAGAATATCGGTAACGTGTATGTATTCTTGCAATGTCAATTTCACATCCGAGTTAGGACCCTAGCTACGAAACTCTGAAGGCTCCTCACAATATGCTGTTGAAAATCCAGTGAATATAACCACATATCTATATATCTACACAGAATCCTGGCATTTCGTATAATGCTAAACACGGGTTTATCGAGCCAGACATCTCGCTATCATAAGTCATCGCCATCGTATTCACTTGGTTTACTATTAGTAGGCGAAACTAGATACGCTAATCAAGCAAATCGTGGAAACTTCCTATTACGATACAAGGTGTTTGTTGCGCATCATCGAAAAGGCCCCCCCCTAAGACACAGCCACGACGAAGCCCGCGAATAAGCACAGCCAGCCCATGAAATCCGCCGAAACCCCGCGGACGGCGTTCAGGCGGAGCCAGTCGGCCATGGCGGCGCGGTTGTCCTCCGCCCTGTCCGCATCGACGATCGACTCGTCCACTACGGAACCCACGAGCGCGATATCGCGCGGCGCGTACGCGAAGTGCAGGGCGCTGAAGAAGGCGCCGCCGGCGTACAAGCCCGCGGCGACGCGCCGGGGTGCCGCCGCCGCCGCCGCCCCCGCAAGGCCCACGCCGTCATCCTCGACGAAGGACATTGAGGAGGCCGGCGGCGATCCCGAGGGGGAACAGGGAGAGCGTGATCGACACGGCGGGCTTCGTGAACGCCCGCACGTGCGCGGCCAGGAGCCGGTTGGCCTGCGGCCGCAAGTTGTCGGCCTTGGGGGTCGCGAACGGGCGGAAGTAGACCTTCTCGCAGATGGTGGCTGTGCCGAAGGAGGTCGACGCGAGGAGGGGAGCCGCGCGGAGGAGCAGGATCCCCGGGGCCATGGTTTCGAGGGTGGCGGTAGGTAGGTAGGTAGAAAGAAAATATACGTCGTTTAGTTGTTGAAACCTTTTTGATTTGTCGGTATACGGAACTTGTCCGTGGGAGATGGCAAGATTAGAGGCGCGCAGTGGGTGTAAGCTGACATACTTGGCTCATATGTATATGCGTATAACTAACATAACTAACT
Source organism: Biscogniauxia marginata (assembly GCA_022695795.1). Classification (NCBI taxonomy): domain Eukaryota; kingdom Fungi; phylum Ascomycota; class Sordariomycetes; order Xylariales; family Xylariaceae; genus Biscogniauxia; species Biscogniauxia marginata. The sequence goes on along the minus strand of MU404120.1, from coordinate 38,962 downwards.
ACCTAGTTGGGAAAATGATCATCGATATGCAATGCAAGGAGGATCATGTCAAATAACAACATGGTCGACTCGTGTGATTAGTAGTTCACTATGTGCATTTTTACAGGACTTCAATGGAAATAAATTAGGTGCACAGGATAAGTTACCCGCAGTCAAGTAGCATAAAATAAACATTGATATACATGAACATAACGGGGGTTTCTACAAGAAAACGTGGGAGATTCATCATCTAGGTATACTTAGGTACCTTGGTAGTAAAGTAGTATATTGAGATCATGTGTTCCTACGAGTCATGCTACATGACACCATCTCTTCACGACAAAACCTCAGTTGTTATTTCACGCTTCTGAACCCCTATGCTCTTTATGCAATGTGCATAGCGCTTCGAACCAGCAGTAATTAACCGTCCCCCCCCCCCCAAACAAACAAACAAAAAAAAGGGGGGGTTTAGCTTATGGAATAGAACCCCCAACGATGGACATACTACCGGGACGGGAAACTTTCTCCAGATCCCATTTCTATCAATCAATTAAAGTGTCGAGTGGGAAGGCGTTGTGCAATAAGCTCGCGGCTTACTCCTCCAACCTGCATAGCAGGGGAATAATGTTTGAATCCAGGTTCCGTGTGTGTAGTATGAGCATATGCTATCCAACATGCATGTCACTAGGGCGTAGCTATAAAATAAGACGAAGGAAGGTCGTGATTAATAGTTTGGGCTTCGCAGCAACACCAAACTGGATTTCCGCGTCACCAAAACCAAAACCTCCTTCCCGCAAGCCGGCAGTGGCGTCTTCTACCCCTGATACCGGGCCCTCGTCACCGCCCCCGTCTCCCGCAATAGCCGGCCCTTGCACTGCGCCGTTCCCGCGTCCCGCGGCGCGCCACCATCTCGTGACCCAGCTGTTGCTCGCGGGAGCGCCCGGCACCGGCCTGCGGGAGAGGAGCTCGTTGGCGGCGTCGCGGACGACGCGCTGATTCACGGGCAGCCCTTCCTTCCGCAGCATGGACACGTGGAAGGCCAGGGCGTTAGTCCTCGGCGTCGGTGAGCTTGGAGGGCCGGCCGGTCCGCTGCTCGGAGCGGGCGTCGGGCTTGCCGCTCTTCAGGGCCGGCGGCTTGACGTCCCACCGTCGACTTGGAGACGCCGAATTTCTTGGCGACTGAGTGGGTCGAGAGGGAGTTGGGACCTCGTGAGGGGCCGGACGACTGCTCGTCTCTGCCCGAGAGCGCCTCGCGGCGCTTCTGTTGCTCTAGGAGCCGTTGCGCTGCTTCCAATCCTGATGTTGACTTTTGAGTCTTCTCAGAGGACATCCTGGTTCAAAGGGCTGATCTCATGATTTTCTTGTTGACGATAAGTAAGGGGGTGTAGGTGTCCCGTAGCACAGTGTGTTGATTACGCAGCCGTCCCGGAATTTTGAAGTGGTGTAGTCCTACGTTGGCACCAGGGACTCGATTTATTGTTCTGTACCTCTATATGCAATATGATGCGGTAGGGGTATATCCTTTAATGGCATATTATCGTACGTTATTCCTAATACATCTCAGCCTGCTTTGCCAATGGATACCCCAGGAGCCTATGGATTTTGTTTCCTCTACTTTCAATTCCTAACTCTTGGTATTCATATTTCTTTTTCCATGTTTTCTAAGGCTTTAACCTGAATTGGCAATAGTACAGGTTCCTTTGTATTATATTCGGATAGATGGATGGAAACTCAGATATTTGTATACAGGAACTCGCCTACTACTGTATGATGGTATTCATTGGTCAGAATTATCATATTCCAGTATTTCTAATCGCCATCGGTAGCTCTGACCTCGCTTTGACCGATGGTCTTTCTTCCATTTTAGCTCCTATGCATCGAGTAGTTTGTGTTGGGCTCTGTTAGAGCCGTTGTTGCGCCTTCGTGTCGTATCTGTCAAAATATAAGCCTCACTAGGTAAGCTAAGGCGCATAACACATTTTCCCTAGAAATTAACAGTATTAGCCATATACATGCAGCCTCCCGACAACTTACGCAATACGAAGTCATTGCTGACCCCAGCTGAACTCAATCGCCGAGACCTGCCTGGTCGAGGTGACCGCAAAGTTGACACCTTCCAATAAGAAAGTCAGTTCACCAACCTTTCCAATGTATCTGCATGGTCAGGATTACTCTTCGACTTGACTTGTAATCTATACTTGCATGTACTATGGTACTACGGCTGAAGGTGAGGAACCGGGATAGGCCAGGTTTGAGTTTTGTTCAGCCTTTAGGGGCGGTGTATATCATTACAACTACACTTTCATAAATATCCAGATCTTTGAAGAATATTCACTTTCAGAGACCGGAATTAATATATATCAGACCTGTTTATCGTGTTAACCACAACCAGTTGTCAGGTGGGGATATCGAGGCACATGATGGGTTGCTATAGCCTCGTCGTTGGCTGACTTGACGTAAGGTCCTGTTAATGTTTATCGGTCCCGACCCCACAGAGATTGCCAAATGTGGCTATACAAGGTATTATGATATGCTACACATAAAACCAAGGCTGGTTGGCTATATGTTAGGGCGGAATGTCACCGCGGCCCGGTTACTTACCAAAGTATATTAACCAGGGGCATACATGGGCAAAAAAGTACAACCTACCGGGGGAGAAGAAAAAGCAAAAAGCTATCATGAGAATGGTTATAGAATCGAATGTAAATTCTACCAGATAATTTCTTGGTTTGTGTCAGTGTTGGCACAGAAGATCCTGTAATGATCTTGTTGGTCGATCAAGGCGAGAAGAGCTTTATTAAACAAAGTGCTCTTCCACGCATATTCACTGCCGACGATGATTCTTTTTGTTTTTGTTTTTCCATATTTACAAAGAGATACTTATCATGTAGGGCTATAAACAACGTCTACTGAGATTGTATTTGTTCCATAGTGAACGAGATATATATGCACATTGTTAATAGTCTAGGCAGCCACAACTATGACCTGCATCGGATGCGGCTGCCGATCAATTTGTAGGTAGATCGCCGAGCGGAATGCGGAACAAACCTGTTGGAGACTTTACCATGTGGCGGGATCCCTGTGTTGAAGACAACAAATCAGATAGAGCCGCAACCACATAAATCTTCAACGCTGGTGTGGCGTGCTTGCATAGATGGACAAGGGTATTGTTATAGGCCGTCCAATCTCGCTGGACAATGTAGAGACAACGTGGCAGTCCGAAGTTCGAGTTATGAGCTCGCTCTATTATTTCTTATTTGGATATGATTTTCATGTTGCCACTTTGTCAAGGAAGACTATAGCTGTTGTGCTCGCGGGGGAAAGTTGACAAGACCCAATAGTGTAAAGAGACAGTAATATTATCTTGAACTGTATAGAACTACCAACCGCCAGCGGTTTCCCCCTCAGTCCTGTTTAGGAAGCAATGGCTTTTTTGAGGCTTTGCCAGCCTGCTTCTGACACTTGGCAAGAATGTTTGTTATTGTCACACGGAGACCCCACGCCAAGACTGTTATAAGTGGAGTCTAGGATTACTTGCAATGAAACCAACACGCAGATAAATAGTAAGTGCCTTAGGTATTAGCCGTGTATATATATATATAAACGAAAACTTATAAGGGTTAAATAAAACTTAAACTTTTAAGTCTTTTAAAAATAAAGAGAATTATTAGTTAAATAAGAATATACGTTTTAAATTTATACGCTTTTATTATAAATAATTCTTTTTTTTAATATTTTTAATAATAAATATATTTTATATTTAATTAAAAAAAGAATTAAAAGAGATTAATTTAATTAAAAAGTTATTATTAAACAAGAATTATATAATAAAAAAACTATTAATAAAAACTTTTAATTTTTTTAATTATTAATAAATTTAAACTTTATATTTTTATTTATTAATTTTTATTTAATATAATATTTAATAATTATTCGAGCGCCTTTTTTATATATTTTAATACTCGAAATATTTCCGACGCGCGGTTAAGTTAATTTCATTTTAGTTTAAGTAAAATTAATAATAAAATAATTATATTAAAAGATTATTAAATTACTTAATCGCTTTAATTATAACATATTACTTAAATTAAATATTTATTTAAAATTAAGGTTAAACCTTATATAAATACGTTTTTTTGTTATTTTAACTTTTAATTTAATATCATCGCGATATATTTTTCGTTTTTTTAAACTTTATAATTTAGTTATATTTCTAAAAAGATTTATTAAATAACTTATAATTAAATTAAATATTTAAGTTTTAATTATTTATAATTTTTAGTTTTATAATATTATAATGAAAAAGGCGTTTAATATAATTCTTATTTCAAATATTTAAAACCTTTTTTTATACTTTGTTAATTTTTATAAAACTATAAAAGAAATATATTAAGTTTTTTAATAATTTATTTATATAAGTTAAAATGTGTAAATAATAAATAAATAAAACTTAAAAATTTTTTATAAAAACATATAATAAAATTATATATAAATTATAACTTAATAATTTAAAATATATTAATAATAAGTTTTAATTTATAACGTTATTTTTATTAAAAAAAGTTTAAGAAATATTAATAATATATGTTATTATTTAAGAAAATTAATAAAAAGTAATTATTAAGCTAAAATAATTAATAAGTTAATAAGTTAATTAATTTATAAAATTATAAAATGTTTTAATTAAATAAGCTCGTTTTAATAATAATATTAAAAACTAAGTTTAATAACGAAGAAAATAAATTAATACTTTTTTTAATTAATATAAATATAATAATAAATGTATTAATTATTTAAGCGAGTACGTAATAATTATTATTATTATTTCTCGTTAATTATTTATTTACTTTTTTTATTTTATTAATTAAGTATTTAAATTTCGAAATTAAAATATGTATTAAGGCCTTTATGTTTTAAGCTTTAATAAATATATAAATTAAGAATTAAGTTAATAAAACGCATATATAATTTAATACTTTTTATATAAGGCTTATTATAATTAAAATTAATAATAATATTAAAAACGAAAAAATATTATTATTTTTATAACTTATAAAAAGAGCTCTTAACTCGAGTAACTTTAATAAAAGTAATAATAATAAAAATATAAATCGATTATTTAAAAGATTACTCCGGGGTTTTTTAGGGAGTTAATTTAACTTAAAATCCTCTCGAGACGATAATCGACTTATTTAAGTTTTTAAATAAATATTACGAAAAACTTTTTTGGTTATAAAACATATTATAATTATTAACTTTATTTACTTTGTTAAATTATTTATATATAATAATAAAAACTTAATAAAGTTTTGTTTATAATAAATAAAAGTTAAAATATATATTAAAACTTATTACGAAAATTTCTTTTAAAATTATTATTATATTAATTAAGTTAATTTTTTATTAATTAAAAAGGCTTAAATTTAATATTAATAAAAAAGTAATATAATTAAACGAGTAAATTTACGTGATAATTAAACTAATTATATATAAACATTAAAAAAGTATAAAAACTTTAAAAAATATAAAAATTAAAGTATTAAAATAATATTTTTTAGTATTTTATTAAGTTATTTAATTTTAACGAGGTAATTTAATAATTTAAAATTACGTTTTAAAATTATATATTTAAGGTTTTATTAAATAAAAATATTAAGTTAATTTATTTATAAAAAAGGTTATTTTTAAAAATAATAAAAACTTTTTTAATTATATAAAAAGCTAATTAAATATATAAAAACATATTAATTAACTTTAAGATTTTATAAACCCTAAAAAAAAGGTTCGTTTCGATATTGGAGTTATTAAAGTTAAGTTTAAATATTCGTAATAAAAATATAAGTTTTAATTTTAATTAAAACTTATCTTTAAGAAAACCAAAAAAAATTAAAAAAAGATAAATAATAAAATTAAAATTAGTTTTAAAAAAAGAATTAAACGTTAAAGTCGTGTGACGAACCTCCTTATATGTTCCTAGTTAGTTAACTTTATAAGTAAATACGTATTAAGTTTTTCTTGTTTTAAAAATAATAATGAATTAAGGTTAGTTTAAAAGATTTCAAGGTACTTTTATTATAATATTAAAAAGTAATTATAGTCTTAAATTAATAGCTAAAAAACTAAAATAAATAACTAGATATAAAGGAAATTCGAATTTACTTATACTTATTCCTTCTTTCTTATATTTCTTGCTTTGGTATGTTGGATACCGTTGGATTCTTGGATCCTCGAGGATCCAACGCACTAGATTCTTATGGATTCCCGAATCCACGGGAATCTATACCACGTGACGTTGTATTGCACCTCTAACTCAAACCATCCATTCTTGGTCCGTGCCCGACACCCCTGTTGAAGACCCCTCCAACACTGTTGGTTTGTAACAAGTCGCTCTTAAAAATATCGATTAGTTTAATATAAATTAATATAAAAAAAATAAAAAGTTTTATTAAAAATATAATCGCGATAATTATTATATTTTAAAATGTTTTATAAAAAAAGATATTAATAATAAAAACTTATTATTTATATTAAAAAAAGAACTTTTTACTTTTTTAATATAAAAAAAAGCAAGAATTAATACGATATTAAAAAAAGTAAATTAAAACCGTTTAATAATAAAAATAAATAATTTAAATTTAAATTTTTAAATAGCTTTTATATTACGCTTTATAAAAACATATAATTTAAATACGATATATATATATAAAAGGAACAGTGTCTCTTATATGTTTAGTTATTTATTCGAGTTTTTTAGTTATTAATTTAAAACTATAATTACTTTTTAATATTATAATGAAAATACCTTGAAATCTCTTTAACGAACAAAACATTATAAATCTTTTAAACTAATTTTAAACCACTATTATTTTCAAATTAAGAAAACCTAGTACATATTCACCTATAAAGTTAGTTAACTAGGAATATATAAAGAGGTTCGTTATAAAAGCGACTTATTATCACGTGATATAAATAAGTGTAAATAAACTTATTTAATAGCATCCAGTGAAGAATAAATGAATATAAATAAACTTATTTATAAGTATTTAATATATCATTTATAAGGAATGAAAAACAAAATAAATAAGTATAAAAAGAACGGGATTTCTTATGTATTTAATTATTTATTTTAGTTCTTTAGTTATTAATTTAAAACTATAATCACTTTTTAATATTATAATAAAAGTACCTTAAAATTTCTTTAACGAATAAAACATTATAACTCTCTTGAATTAATCTTAATTCATTATTACTTTTAAATTAAGAAAACCTAATACGTATTTACTTGTAAAGTTAACTAACTAAGAACACATAAAGAGGTTCGTCATAATAAAGCGGAAAAAGCAAAAAATTATAAACTCTTATTAAAAACCTTAAAATATTTTAAACGAGTAAAATATAAATTTAAAACAAAAAAAAGATTTATAATTATAATAACTTTATTTTATAAAAACTAAAAATATATAACATATATTTTATTAAACTTAAAAGCTTCGATATTAATTATATTTATATTTAAATGTTAATAATAAAAAATACTTAACGTGCTTTACTAGTACCTTGCGCATATCAATACCTTGCGCACTTTCCTTTATCTTTTTATATTAAAATTAGGATTTAATAACCACAACGTATAAAATTAACCTAAACTACTTAGAATCTAATAAACCTAATACAATTATAATATCCTGATAAGTACGCGTATTATAACTAGTCTCCCCGCAAGTACTACATCGTCGCCTAGAAAGCTGCTCCTTATTTTGCTTACCCCCTTTAGAGCGCTTGTCGCGTCGAGCTTGCTTTTTTGCCTTTTTTTAAGTTAAAACGTCTTACATATCTTTTATAATAAGTGCCCCCCCTTGACGAACTCGAGTTTTTTTAGCCTTGCGGCGTTTATTAAGTGCCTTATTTGCTGCTCGAAGTGTACGCATCTCGGCTAATAAAAGCGTCATTTTATAAACTAATATTTTAATGTCTTTAGTTAACGCCGTTATCGTCTTAAAAATAAGGGTTAAAAAGCTTCTTTAATGGCGTGTAATGCGACTTTTTACTAAGATTAATTATAAAAGCGTATTAATCGTATTATGGGGGATTTAAAAGACTTAAGGGTTAGTATTAATCGAGGGGGGTATACTAGAATTCGGAGTTTATAACCTCATATTAAGCTTTGAAATCATAGCTTGCGGGTCGAAAGGCACTAAACCAGCTCCGCGAAATCTAGCCTGGCCATTTTAAGCTGTTATAAAGGCTAAATAGATTACTTTAAAGACGAGAAAGAACTTGATTTTTATAATATGATTAATATAAGCCTTAATAAAAGTCTTAATTTATTAATTATATACCCGTTTTAAGACATTAAAACATTTAACATTTAATAGCTAGGTTAAATAAGAAAAATAAAGAAGTAAATAAAAAGTAATAATATTATGTGCTTTATAATACTTTTAAAATTCCGTCGATTCATAACTTTCATACTTATTAAGAATAAACATTCGATATAAACCTTTAACTTAAGTAGAAATATATATATTAAAGTGTTTAAGTTATTTTAAGTTTGTTTTATTATTTATTTAATTATTACTAGTTAGTTTAATTACTTAATTATGTAAAAAGCCGCCTTTAATATATTAACTTATAAAATGATTCTTCTTTTAAACCACTAAAAACGAAGGAACACTTTAACCTTCGTTATTAATACAAGTAATTGCTATTGCTTATTCCCGATTACTTAGTTAAACTACTTTACTTTTACTACGTTAATTTACGTAAGTTATAACTATTACTAAAGAGATTACATTTATTATAAAGCTTATTTCGTCGAAGTTATAAAAATCGAAGTTTTAAATACTATATTTCGCCTGTATATTTTTAACTAGTTAAAACTACGCGTTAATTAACTTTAAATCTTCGTATAAGGCTTTTTAGAAGTTATAAACGCGATTAAAACGCGTCTTTAACTCTAGTCGTCGTTATACGAATCGATATGCCTAATTTTTCTCGACGCGTAATACCCCTCAAGATTCGAGTAAAAGATTTACTATATCTTTAACACTAACGAGCCGAGGCGTAAAACCTCGAGAATTTAAATCGAGTATATATCGAATAATTATATCCTCTTTTACTTTATTCAATTTAAGGTTTAAGGGTAGAAGTTTGTCAAAAGAAGTATAACCATTTATTTTAAGTCGAAACGTAAATTCGGGAACCTTATAGATTTTCGCAATAAACCGACGACTTAGCTTTTTAAATAAATAAATAGCCTCGATAACTAAGATAATTCGTGCTTCCTAGGTTTGAATTTCCATTTATAATTATTAAGAAAACGCGTGTCAAAGTTTATAAGGTACTAATATGCGCAGGGTACTAGTAAAGCACGTTATAATAAAACGAGAAAAATTAAAAAAGGTAATAAGATTTAATATTATTATTATTACAAGTAATGAAAAGTATTATATAAATTTATTAATATTTAAATTTTATAAATAAAAAGTGTAATATTATGTTATTTTAATAATAACTTAAAATTTATTAATTTATTAACTTTTTTATTAACTTAAATAAAATTTATTTCTTTTTCGCTTATTATTAAAAATATTATATTAATATAATTATTATAATAAATGAAAACCTTAAATTAAATTTACTTAAAAGTATTTTAATATAATTTAAGAGTTTTATTTTTATTATAATAAAAAAAGTTAAATAAAAAATTCCGGATTATTAATTATAAAATTATATTATAAATCTTATTAAAAGAAAAATATTTTTATAAAGACTTTTTTTATGTTATAAACGAAAAAAAGTTAAAAGCATTTAAATTATAATTAAAAAACATATTAAATATAAAAAAATTTATAAGTTTATATCTTTTTATATATTACTTTTTATATTTATTTTTAAGTTTAATAATCAATTATCGAGAATTAAATATTATAATTATTTTTATATAATACTTTATTTTTTTAATTGTTAAAATATAAATATAATTTTATATAACTTAATAGTTTATTAAAATAAACTTAAAAAAAGCGATAAATGAAAAACGACATTTAAATATAAATATAAATTATTTAAATATTTAGTTATATCGTTTAAATTAATTAACACTTTAATTACGTTTTAATTTATAATAAATAATATTTTTAAAAATATAATCGACGTTAAACTTTTAATTTATATTACTGATTTTTTTATTTATATAAATATAAAAAAGTAATATAATAAGTTAATAAAATATTATTTCGTAGTAATACTTTAAAAATGTAAATAAATAATATAAAAAATCGAGTTTTTAAAATATATTATAAAAATAAAAAAAAGTGTTAATAACATAAGATAAAATAAATTATATATTTAAATAATAAATACTTTTTTAAAGGAATTTTAATAGTTTATTAGTTTTATAAAATTTTATTATCGTTTTATTAAAAACTTTTTGTAATTATTAAATTAATTAAAAAAATAAAAAAAAATAAAAAGGATTAAAAAAATAAAAACATTTATTATATTTTCGAAAAATTAAAGTATCGATTTATTACTTTTTACTTTTAAAAGTTAACCTCGGCGAAAATAAATTACGAAATATATAATAAAAAACTATTAACGATAATTAACTTTTTCGAAAAATAAAGATAATATTTTAAAAATATATATCATTATATCGAAATATTTTCCGATTATTAAAACTTAATTTATTTTATTATAATTAAAATATTAAACCGTAAATAAGTAAAATAAACTTAATAATTAAGAAAGTAAAATAAAAAAATTAATATTTTATCTTAATTAAAATAATATTAATTTAAAAAAGGGGGAGTTAAAATTAATTAATTATAACGGTTTTATAAGAAAAGCATTTTTCGTATATTTATAAACTTAAATTTATTATTATATTAATCGTAATTATTTTTACTTTGGAATATTTATATAATTTATTAATAAAGTTAAAATAAAAAGAAGAATTAATTTTATATATTTATTCGAAAAAAAACATTTAAAGAAAAATTATTATATTATAAAGATTATTTATAAGTTTTAATTAACTTACAAGAAAACGTTATTAAATTAAAACATAATATATTAATAACGAGGTATATAAATATAAATAAAACTCTCGAGTTTATTATAAAAAACTTTTAATAGTTTAATATTAAGAAGTTTATAAAGGAATTTGTTATAAAATATAAAAAGTGCTAATAAAATAAAGTATTTTAATACGTATTTTATAAACCTTTTTAACTTATAAAATTATATTATATATTATAATAAATAATTATTATAAATTTTTTATTAAAATAAATAATAAAAAAACGACATATTTAATTAAGATTTTCGTTAAAACTTATTAAAAACATTATAAAGTATTTTTAATATTATTTTTAACCGAGATTTTAAATTTATAATGTCTTGTTCGTTAAAGAGATTTCAAGGTATTTTCATTATAATATTAAGAAGTAACTATAGTTTTAAATTAATAACTAAAAAACTAAAATAAATAACTAGATATAAAGGAAATTTCATTCTTTTTATACTTATTCTCCCTTTATACATTCTTTCCGTTTTGGTATGTTAAATACCTTTAGATCACTTTATTGTTACGACCAACAGGGATAAAACAAGAAAAGGTCACGTGACCTTGAGGGTCCCGTGACCTGAAGTGGGATTCTCTGTGACTCTCCCTGAGAATCCACAGAGAATCAAAGAGAAGTGGGATTCTCTGTTACTCTCCCTGAGAATCCACAGAGAATCAAAGAGAAGTGGGATTCTCTGTTACTCTCCCTGAAAATCCACAGAGAATCAGAGAGAAGATAAGTGTTCTCTGTTTGTCTCTGGAGTATAAATAAATCAGAATCTCCTTGTGTATCTAGTCATTCTTTCTAGTTCCTTAGCTATCAATCTAAGACTACAGTCACTCTTTGATACTATAGTGAGAGTACCTTGAAACCTCTCTGACGAACATAACATTGTGAATCAATTGAACCAATCTCAACCCACTGTTACCTTCAAATCAAGAAAACCCAGTACGTACTCACCTGTGAAGTCAGCTGACTAGGAACACACAGGGAGGTTCGTCACATTTATTTATAGTGATTTATCCTATACTGTTAAATAGATATGTTTAGATCACTCTATCTATTTTGATCCACGTCACGTGATGTTACATCTAAATCCTCCATCTTATTAACATCCCCATGGTCCGTGTCTTAACACCCCTGTAAGAAACCCCTTTAACAGGTTAGGTTCGTAATATAAACCTTATATAAATATAACGTTTTATTTTTAAATTAATAACTAAATAAAACATTTTAATTAAACCTTTAAAGTATATTTTAAGGTTTTTATTAATTATAAAATATTTAACTAAAAAAACCTTTTTTTAATATAAAGTTAACATTATTTTATATAACGCCTTTTTATATAAATTATAATTCTTTTTAAAATACTTTTCGTAATTTAAAAAGTTAATTATATATATATTAAATAACTTAAATTTATATTAAGATTTAATAATACTTAAAAAAAAATAAACGAAAACGAGATATATTTATTTTTTAAAAAAGATAATTAATAATGTTAAATAAAAAATATTAAAATTAAACGATTTATTAAAAAGTTAAATAAAAAAAATATATAATTTTTATAAAATTTAAAAAGTAAATTTTTTCATAATTATTAAATTTTTTTATTTAAACGTTAAAAAATTTATAATTTATTTTATATCTCGTTTATTAAACTTTTTCGTGTTAATAATTAAGTATTATTTAATTTTAATTAAGTTTTATAAGAAGTAAAATCGATTAAAGTTAATATTTATATAATAAATAAAATTATAAATTTTATAAAAACGTAAAAAAGTATAAAAAATTTAATTAAATAAGAAAATTAACTAGTTAAAAAGTATTAAACTTAAGAATTATATAATTATTTTTATGGTTAAAACGTTAAAAACGTTATTTTTTAATTTTATTAATAAAATTTAAATAAGTTATTTAACTTTCGAGCTTTTATAACACTTTAAAGAGAACCACTTAAAAACGAGCTTATAAAAAAGGGAAATAATGTTACATAAAAACCCCATATTAAAACTATTATAAGTGAAGTTTAAGATTATTTGTAATAAAACTAATATATAAATAGATAATAAGTGCTTTAGGTATTAGCCGTGTATATATATATATAAATAAGAACTTATAAAGGTTAGATAAAACTTAGACTTTTAAGTCCCTTGAGAGCAAAGAGAATTATTGGTTGAATAAGAACATACGTTCCAAGCCCATACGCCCTTGTCACAGTTATCGACTTCCACATGGATACGAGGTAAGGCGACCAACAGCAAAGTACACTTTGGTCACTTGGAAAATCTCGCCTTATCAAGTAATGAGGGTAAAATTAACGCGCACATTATTACTGTTGGTATCCGGCTAGTCACAGCAGGTCGCACGCGTCAAACGGAGTTGACCACTCATGAATATCTCCGTGCCAACCGAGCCTGTCAGCAGACCGGCCAACCGGCCAACTACATATAAATTAATGCAGCACCTTTGGCAGCTGCCATAGCTTGGCAGTTATCGCAGCCCCTATAGTCGTATCCGTCGGATGCAGCATTGTTTTATGAGGTGGTGTGCTGAGTGCTTCATCGAGCATATCGCGACGTAGCATTACGGCTATCTGCATTACATGCATTATGGGATCTTGCCCGGGTAGAGGGTTTCGGCTTGATTGGCTTATGGCCTGTTGAGTTTTACGCCTTCTAACTGGGACAAATTCCAGAAACTCGAGTTTTTCGGGTAGTTGCTTGATAGTTGCTTACAGGTTTCGGTACGGCTTGATGGGGAGGAGAAAGGTGAGCGAGGCTCTGCATGAGAAGTGCTAAATGATGGCAAGCTGTCGTACCATGTGTTATTTATCTCGGGCATTTTCGTTCACGACCGTGTCTATCCCCTAGTCAAACTTGCAATTAATATATAGAATAGTCTTGTTAAACGCTACAGACGTCCTCTCGTTATAAATATATTCTCGTCGCCATGCCTGTACCGCCATTAGCAACTTCACCGGCCGTGATTGTTAGTCAGCCAGGCTCGGAACCCCTCTTACACCAAGCAAGAGGCGAAAGATTTCTTACCCTCACTGTAACTCGGGAATCTAGCGAATATGTTACGACCATCTTGCTAGGCAATGGAGACGACGGTAAAACCGTAACGAGTGAGACAACAACGGAAGTAGCGCGAGAAACTACTATTGCTGTGGCGTCTTCTTCGGATGGGGGGACATCTGAAACTGCTATCATCGTTGTCGTTGTCGTCTTAGTAGTGTTAACGTTGCTTGTCGGGCTCTTTTGTGTGTGTAAGTGTGCGAAGCGGCGACCGGTTAAAATCAAGAAATGCACCAGAATACCAGGTCCACCAGGTCCCCCAGGCCCCCCAGGTCCTGCTGGACCGGTTGGCCCCGGTGGCCCTACTGGCGGTCACGGTCCAGCCGGTCCAGTTGGCCCAGTCGGTCCGTCTGGTCCTCCCGGAAACCCCGGGAACCCCGGAAAGCAGGGGGAACGTGGAGAACGTGGCACCCCCGGAGCCCCGGGGCAAGTTGGGTTACCCGGTAAGTGAAATACACGAGAATTGACCCCTACCTCCCCCCTGGGGAGGCCTAAAGCTAGTAAGCCAAGTCTAACTAGGGGATGATGGGTAAACAAGGTCCAATAGGCCCTCAAGGACTTACTGGGCCTCCGGGGTATGTAGATCATCTCCACTATGAGTGTTATACCAAACGAAAAAGAGATACCCCTGACTTGCTTTATTACAAACAATGTCTAATGATTATTAGTGCGCAAGGCCCTCCTGGTCTAAATGGTAGGGATGGGAGGGACGGGAGGGACGGGAGGGACGGCAAAGATGGTGAGCGTGGGTGTAATGGACCGCCCGGGTAAGTAAAGCAGATGCTAGTCGCAATATCTCATCTCCGCCTTAATTTTCCTTTTTTTTTCTTTCTACGACTGATCACATTGTTAGTCGAGATGGACTTCCTGGATGTCCTGGAAGTCCTGGCCCTCGTGGGCTCCCAGGACCACCTGGACCGCCGGGGCGCCCCGGGTCACGAGGATCTCCTGGTCCACGAGGATCTCCTGGTCCACGTGGATCTCCTGGTCCGCCTGGAACACCAGGAATACCTGGATCACGGGGACCACCAGGTGTACCAGGGCCACTGGGGAGACTAGGACCCCGAGGATCGTCGGGAAGTCCTGGACCTCGTGGGCTCCCAGGACCGCCTGGACCATCTGGACCACCGGGTAATCCTGGACCACCGGGGATTCCTGGACCACCAGGTTTACTGGGGCCTCCAGGACCCCCGGGATCACCAGGATTCCTAGGACCAGAAGGGCCTCCAGGGCCACCCGGACGGCCAGGTTCACCTGGGATGCCTGGACCGCTAGGGCTTCCGGGTCGACCAGGATATCCAGGACCACCGGGACCGCCGGGTAGGCCTGGTCGACCAGGTTCACGAGGTCCTCCAGGTCCTCCAGGGCATAGAGGATCTCCTGGACCGTCGGGTAGGCGAGGCCGGTCGGGGTCAAGAGGGTCACAAGGCCCACCAGGTCCGGCTGGTCCACCAGGACCTAGAGGATGTCGTGGGTAAGTAATCATCATGTTCGATCTTCCCAAGCACTTTCTCACCTACCAATGTACAGAGAGCACGGCTGTCCAGGTTGCCGAGGTCCACGGGGACCTAGAGGTACACCGGGATGTAGAGGCTGCTCTGCACCACCGATACATTACCCACAGCAACTAATATGCATCTCGGGGGAACATGTATGCACTCACGAGCCTAGGTGCACTGTGACGGTCAGATCCCCCGACAGACCCGCTCGCCGACGAATTCGATATATTGAGCGAAGGCCGAGGCGACATGAGCAACATTATGATAGCAACTATAGTCATAGTCATAACGATGATTCGGATTATAGCTCTGGGTGATGAATTGCTTAAGGAATTCCTTACGTTTCTAACTCTGGTAGCTTTAGTGCGGAGTATAGAGTAATAAAATGAATTAGGAAAGTGGGTAGTATGAGGAGAAGGGTGACGATAGGATATCTCTGTATCGACTTCTGGCCATCATCTGTATCAAGACGTCGACGTACTTAAGCTATAATAAGGGACTTGCATTGATCATAGAACTGGATTCCTAGGGAAAGAGTGTGGGGAAGTTGATTTTAGAAGACACACGCTGAGAAAATGATGGACTAGATGAATACAATCTGATTCTAGTAATTAAACGAATGGATTTAGAGATTTTGTCCATATGCTCGAGCAAAGTTTTGGTGCCTGAGTACTTTAAAAAGCAAAAGAAAAAAAAAGAAAAAAATGTACGTGTTGGGAAGTAGGTACTAGATCTCAGGTATCGGAAAAGACTTTGTTGGGAGACGGCGAGATTCGTGAAGTAGATAGGCTCTATACGGCCTAGCTTTTAGATAAACTTGCTCCTAGTATACGGCGTAATAATAAGTTATATACCTACTTTTACCTATCATTAGAATTGTCACGGCGGTGACTAGCCAACCACACTACACCATCCCGCACCCAAAAGGGTAACAGAATATCAAGTTCCCTGACTTGACACCCTAGGTTGGACTATATGCCATGCGACGGTCCCTAGCCGTCACAAGAATCCACATAGTGTGATAATATGTGACTTGATATACCCGCCTGGTAGGTATGAAGCCCATACCTACATCTTACTATCCTACTATGCTTGGTTAAGTTAAGAGATAGGACATATGAAGGATTAATTGAGGCACATATTTCCAATGTCAAGGTAGTAATAGTGATATACACAAAGAGGACATCGAAAATCAACCACAACTCACCTAACTCCAAGGGAGCAATCGGGGGAATCTAGTTTTTTGTTGCATCTTCGGCAATGGAGTCTGACTGACTGTCACCAGCAACAAGATATTTAACTGAACATATCGACACCAGTTTCATACCGATGTAATGCTTTTGACTATCGTAGTTATCGAATAGGTATAATACGGAGATGCGGTCGGCATGTGTCTCCACAATGAAACTCCCCCGGCGACCGAAGCCGAAGCCGAAGCCGGATCAAGCCGATCCCGGCTGGAGCCGGCGGGCTCCAAGACTTATACAAATGATAAATGATCCTACACCTGAGCTAGACTCGGGCGACTTGAAGATTAAAGGTACTGATCTCAGATAAGTCTAACACGAAATTGATATAATATCCCCAACATAACAACACCATGCCGTCGTCCTCCCCCTCCCTCCCGTCCTCCACCCACCTAAACCCAACCGCAAAACCCTGGGTCTCCCCACCCGCCTCCACTGCCGCCTCCGCCGCCGTCCTCGCCTTCCACCGGGCCCTACCAGACTACAACGAGACCGCGCTGCGTCCCCTGCCGGGGCTATCCCGGGCCCTGGGGCTAGGCGCCGTGCTGCTCAAGGACGAATCGGACCGCTTCGGACTCCCCGCGTTCAAGATCCTCGGCGCCTCGTGGGCCGTGCACCGGGCCGTCAGTGCGCGTCTGGGCATCCCCGAAGGCGCCCAGACGACCCCGACCCAGACGATCGCGGCGCGGGCGCGGGCGGCCGGGCTCGCGGTCCTGACGTGCACGGACGGCAACTGCGGGCGCGCGATCGCGCGCGTGGCGCGGGGCCGCCTGGGCCTGCCCGTGCGGGTCTACGTCCCGGCGTTCGTGGGCGAGGCCACGCGGGCGCGGATCCGGGGCGAGGGCGGTGCCGGGGTCGAGGTCGAGGTCCTGGTCGTGGAGGGGAGCTACGACGACTGCGTGCGCGTCGTGAGGGAGGAGGCGCGCGCGAGGGAGGACGCGGTGCTTGTGCTCGATGTGGGGTTTGAGGGGTTCGAGGTCGTCCCCACGGTACGTACGTACGTATGAGGATGCGACAAGATTCCCTTTGTGAAAGTTTTTTATTTTTTATTTTTTTTATTTTTGACTTGGCCGGTTATGCGAATTCTCCTGCTTTTTCTTCTGACGCGGGTCTTGTTTGTTCGCAGTACTTCGTACAGGGCTACGGCACGATGCTCGCCGAGTCCGAGCGCCAGGGGCTCGAGGCGACGGGCGGGAAGCCGATCACGCACGCGATCGTACCGTGCGGCGCCGGGTCGATCGCGGAGGCCGTCGCGGCGCACTTCAAGAGCGGCGAGAGGAGGAGGAAGTTGGGAGACGTGACGGTCATCGCTGTCGAGCCTACGGCGGCCGCTTGCTTGCACGAGTCGATGAAAGCAGGGCGGTCCGTCTCGGTGGAGACGGGACACACGATCATGGACGGGATGAACTGCGGCACTCTGTCGAGTACGGCATGGCCGGTACTACAGGCTGGTCTCGATGCGAGTGTGGTAGTGACAGACCTAGAGTCGCATACCGCCGTCGAGGACCTAAAAAACTACGGGATATTCGCCGGGCCATGCGGTGCTGCCACCGTCGCTGCTCTTAGAAGAATATGCGCAGATAGAAGGCAGGATCTTGGGCTTGACGGCGACGCTGTTGTTGTCCTTTACTGTACCGAAGGTGCAAGAGAGTACAAAGTACCTTCATGATCAGATCCAAATTGGCCAGACATATATCCTAGTGATGCTCAGATCGACCCAATGCGTCAACCAAAGAGGTGCTTAGACAACCTCGATATATTCCATTTAACAGATCGACCTAAATACAAGAGCGGGTTTTGGGTTTGTCTCCTGTTTTCTTTTATACACTTGCAAGCTCCCTCCTTATTGCTTACGCCTCTTTTGTACGGGTTTGTCCTGCGGGCTGTGCCGGGACTTGCCTGGGGTATCTCGTCGGGCCTTCTATAGGCGGATTGTCCCATCATCCGGCGGCCCTCGTGAATCGTATCTATACATTGCCTCGACGCCAGCGTAACCAATTCGGTTACAGATTTAGTTCCGTTTCCCAGAGTTCTTAGCACAAATACCAACGGAGTAGCCGTCTAGAAGCCCATTGTATGGAGGAAATTCAGGACCTCGTCTCGCTTGAAACCCTAAAAATTACTCATCAGCTTGGGGAAAAAAAAAGTATACTGATTCTAGGTAACTAGCTCCTTATATATATATATATATATACAGAGATAGACCGAGAGAGAAATGCGCTTACCCTGATGACTATATGCCCCGTTACACTGTTCACGGAAACGTCGCCCTCGGGTAGTTGCAAAGCATCCTTGACGTCGCGCTTCAAAGCCTGTAGGTTCCCCTCGCCGTTCTTCAGTAATGTGAGCTTTAGATTACCACCCCGTTTTTTCTTAAGGTAGACGCCGAAGTTATCGAGGCTATTCCGGCCGACATAGTAGGGCAATTGGCGTGGAGGGCTCGGCTCTGGTTCTGAAGGTGTCGGAGGAGAAACCGGTTCGGAGTATGAAATGTTGGCGGGTTCGGGGGCGTGCTCGAATTCGTCTATGGGTTCATCCGTCGTGGTTATTGAGGTTGTGAGGAATCGTGCGCATGCCGGCAAGAGGAAGCGCGTAGTAGGGATTGTCGAGAGAGGCGCCGAGGCTCTCGTCAGCGGCCGAAGCGTTCTGAACAGCATAGTTGGCGGGCAGGATGGTGCGTGGAGGGGCTTTG
This sequence comes from Biscogniauxia marginata, assembly GCA_022695795.1. Lineage (NCBI taxonomy): Eukaryota > Fungi > Ascomycota > Sordariomycetes > Xylariales > Xylariaceae > Biscogniauxia > Biscogniauxia marginata. The sequence continues at coordinate 19,396 of MU404120.1, read as the reverse complement.
GTTGGCTCTATGACGAAGAATTTAAGAAACTGAAGCTTTATTTTATCCGTACAGTACGAATTCGCAGTTTGCTACCTCCTTCGATTACTGTGTTTATCAGCTTATCGAATAGCCCCGTATGGATTAGACCTATAAGGTACTTAGGTACCTAGGTACATCCCACAACCTACCTTACCTAATTGTCAATTATTCCAGTGCGCTCCCGTCACCTCCATTCTTTTTTGGTTGTGCCCCTCCATTTTTCGTATCTCTTTTTTTTCGTGGTCCTCGCATATCATCACCGCCGCCCGTCGCGACAACTCACATCAACTGCCATCACCAACTGCAGCACCCCGTCACAGAAAGAATGGCAGAATACGATCTCCTGCCCAAGTTGGTGGGCTACCTCGACCGCCACCTTATCTTCCCCCTGCTCGAATTCGCTGCCGGCCGCATCCCAGACGACGCCGACGATGCCGTCCTCCGCCCCATCACCAAGGCCAAGTATGAGCTCCTCAAGACCACCAACATGACCGATTTTGTCGGCAGTCTAAAAGCCGAACTCGAGGGCCTCGAACAAGCACCCGCTGAGTTCGAGGAGAAGCGACAGAAGGTTATCACGCGCCTGGAGCAATTCGAGGAGAGTACCAGCAAGATTACAGAGCTGCTGGGTCGCGAGGATGTCGTCAGTAATCTGCGCAGCGACAAGGTGGCTAACCTCGAGTTCCTTAAGAAGGACCACGATGTACGTAAAACCACACTCGAACTCTGTTCTGTTCTTTTCTGTTCCTTTCTCCCCTGAGACTGACCTGATACTAGGTCACGATCGACATGGTAAACGCGCTGTACGACTTTGGCAATTTCCAGTACAGCTGCGGTAACTACACCGCAGCCGCCGACCTGCTATACCAGTTCCGAGTGCTCTCGACCGACAATGACAAGGTCGCCGCTGCGACGTGGGGAAAGTTCGCCTCCGAGATCCTAACTACCAACTGGGAGGGCAGTCTGGAGGAGCTGCAGAAGGTCAAGGAAAGCATCGACACCAAGCTTTTCAACAACCCATTAGCTCAGCTGCACCACCGGACCTGGCTCATCCACTGGGCCCTCTTCCCCCTCTTCAACGACGACCGCTCGCGAGACCAGATTCTCGAACTCTTCTTCAGTGCGGCCTACATCAACACCATACAGACAAGCTGCCCCTGGATCCTGCGCTATCTCGCTGCCTCCGTTATTACAGGCCGGAATCGCACACGGAACTCTGGTCAACACCAGAAGCAACTGAAGGACATCATCCGTATCGTCAAGCAGGAGGCGTACGAATACAGTGATCCGGTAACCGACTTTATCCGTGCCCTGTACATCGATTTTGACTTCGAGGAGGCGCAGCGACAGCTTTCCCTTGCCGAGGAAGTCTGTCGGTCCGACTTCTTCCTTTTCTCCGCTGCCGAGTCGTTTGTTGACGCTGCGCGGCATCTAATCTCAGAAAGCTACTGCAAGATCCACGCGCGAATCGATATCAAGGATCTGAGCGCGCGTTTAGGTCTTGGGCAAGACGAGGGCGAGAAGTGGATTGTCAATCTCATCCGCGACACCAGGGTCGATGCCAAGATAGACTACAAGGAGGGAACAGTCGTCATGAATCACCCTCCCAGCTCTGTCTACCAGCAAGTCATCGAACGAACCAAGGGTGGGTTCTTCAGGACCCAAGTACTGAGCGCTGCGGTTGCCAGATGAGGTGTGAGGGAAGCACTAGTGGGTACCCATTAATTAGATATGGTTATGCGTTGATGAGCTGGCGGCGAAAGCAATGAGGAAATCCTTGGTCTCTCAATGGCATGCATGTGCGGCGTTTGGGGTCCCGGTATAGCCAAAAGGGCGGTAGATTTGTATGGTAGTATTGCTTTGAAGAAGAGTCTTGATTTAACACAATGGAATCTTAAACGGCTTTGAACTGAAGGATGCTCTCTCGTTGAGTCAAAAGACATGGTCGTAGTTATCAGCCATACCTAGCTGAGTTACTTAGACATGGCACAAAACGTCGAAAATGTAGGTAGGTAGCTAAACCACGAATGCTGAAATAAGCAGGAGCTGGAAGTCATAAACTGGGAGAGACAAATATCAACTTCCTATAACAGGAACTTGTGGGGGCGGTAGGTGCGTTACCACGTGGAAGGGTACTGGTGGATGTCAGCAACAGTAAGGTATACAAACTTACAACTCATCTATAAACGAATAAATCGCCTCTGCTCGAGAAATCTTGTAATGTTTTCTCTTAAACCCGAAGCACAAGTAAAATTAAGGCTGGATGTGACCCGCTTCCCAAAATCCCCTCACGGCCTCGCAAGGACATAATCGTTCGCCTGTCGTTACAGAGCCTTACTCCAAAATCTACATCCGAAACCCAAATGTTGGATTACACTCATGTCTCCATTACTAAAGGACGGAACTGTCTTCAGATCCATTCGTGAAAACGACATATCAGATACCTCGCTAGTGCCTTCGGGGCCGGGAAGGGAAGAACTAGTCCGCATCACAAACGAAAATGCCTACCCACCGGATTGCGAGCCCGCTCGTATTGTGGAGGTCTACAGCGAAGTGGATTTCGACAAGAGGATAATGACATTCGTGTTCGAGGAGACGGACGAGGACGAGGACGAGGACGATATAGACCCTACTCGGGACGAGCCGGGGGGGTTCACGGTCCTGTGCGCCGAAGACAATAGAGTCAACCAGAAGGTAAGCTAGCAACCCTTAACCACGCGGACTGAGAGATCCGTGGCTTACTCGCCGCTGGATTGTTCCTCCTCCCTATACGAACTAAAACCTACTGCTTCTTCTTCTTCTTCTTTTTCTCCTTCTCCTTCGCCGTCGGTGACGTGTGTACATATGGAATCGCTGACGTGGATATAGCTCCTAGAAAGATGTATGTGCCGCTTCGAGCAGGACCACGTGATCGTGGCGAACGGGAAAGAGGCTGTAGAGGCGTACAAGACGGATCCTGAGCGCTTCCGGTGCATCTTGATGGGTACGTTTATCTGGCTCTGCTCTGCTTTGATTTTTATACTTGCAACCTGTCTTATTGGGAGCACCCCTTCTACATGTCCATACAGGAATGGATCCCTTATGCCCACCTTTCATCATTCCTTCGGTACTGAAAGGAGACCCAAGGGATATGCATAATTATAATTCATCATTGAGTCTCGTTTGCGGAGAGAAAGAGAGATGGAGGGGGAAAAAAAGAGAGAAACCCCTTATGGGGACAACTAGTTAAGACTGTATATCCTAACCCCCATGAAACCACCAACAGACGTATCCATGCCCGTGATGGGCGGCACAGAGGCGACGCGCCAGATCCGGGCCTTCGAGGCGGCGCGCGCGGACCTCCGCGCGGCCTTCGTCGTCGGCCTCGTGGCGACGGCGACGCCGCCGGGAGTCGTCGCGCCGCCCCACGGCTTCGACGCCTTCCTGTGCAAGCCGCTCTCGACGTCCAAGATCGCCGACGTCCTGCTCGGCGGCGCCGAGTCCAACATCGTCACGCTGTACGGGCGCCTCACCGAGGCCGAGAGCCGGCCCTTCCCGCTCCGGGACCGCGGGCCCGGGTGCCGCGGCCGCGGGCTCGTCGGCATCTTCGGCACGGGCGCGAGGGGGAGGGCCGTCGCCGAGGAGCTGCTGAGGATGCATGGGCGCGGGGAGCTCTTTGTTGCCGGGAGGAGGCGGATCGATGTCAGGGTGAAGGTTGCTAAGAAGGGCGAGAAGGAAGAGGGGTAAGGGGGATGAGGCGAGAGATTCAGAGTTCTTTAGTAGTATCGAACTCGAAACCAGTCATGTAAGTAGGAATGGAGATATGAAGGTCACGCTATTATGACCTTGTGCAATGGGAATGAAAAGTGGTTTATGCATGTCAAGGAAAGAGCAGAGTTGCAAAAAGATTACATCGTGGTGCTGAATCTATCTTCCTCTCAATGAATGGGAAGCAAGTCTTTTGGGAACTTATTGCTAATGAAATCTATGTCAGAACCCCCCTGCCTACCGAAGGCTGGCCTCTGTATCGTCAATTACAACCCCTGTTTATGCTATAACACCCCCTACACATTACAGTAGAGACCAGAAATAACTGACTAATGACCTTTATCTCCCGTTTTCCCCCTTGTCGCCAGTAGCGAAGGCTTGTCAAATTCCGTCACATCCGCCTCATCACGCTTTGCTCAAGCTCAGTGCATCCTCTGCTCAACCCCTTTGCTGTTGAAGGACTTGAAAAGCACCGTCTCCGATCCGTCGAAGTAGTGGCACACCAGCGTCTCGTCGTCGGGCCGGCCCTGGTTCTCGAGGTCGACGAGCATGCGGATGAGAGACTTCCTCCGGTAGCGGAGATCGAAGCGCCATCCGGGACGGTGAAGCTCGTGTTTTTCTGTAGTTGTCCAAACCTCTCCACGTCTCCGCAGGGAGGGTGTACAGGCAGGCAATCGATTAGTCAGGGGGCAAAAGGAAAAGATTGTAAGCGTGAAGGTTATTTCAAGTCACTCTGAAGAGATAGATAGGAATTTCCGGGGGGGGGGGGGGGGGGGGGGGGGGGGGGGAAAAACAAAAAAAAAAAAAGAAAAAAAAAAAAAAAAAAAAAAAAAAAAAAAAATCCCTT